>JARHVA010002162.1:902500-1427500 GCA_037957365.1 Torreya grandis
TAAATTCTCTACAACCATGTAACTAACAATATAGGAAATTTTCACCAAAATATTTCATATATCTCACCATGTATATGCTCGCTTATGACTTCTCTTACAAATATTCCTATTTTTTTGCCCACTATTCCGTAAAATTTTGAATTTTCTTGTCTTGCCATCATTCCAAATGTCTCTGTCTAGGAAACCATTTTAGCATGTTTCAATGTTCCATGCTCACTACATCATTGTTAACAAAGGTTCCTAGAAAACCCATTAAAACATGTTAATTGGGAGTGTTTATGTGAATCACATTATGAAAGAGACTAAGGAAGCTACTATATAAAATTAAAGTTAAACCAGGGGAAAATTTGTACAAAAATTAACATGATTCACAATATTAATTAATCAAAAACATTCAATATGTCAAATGATTAACAAATTATAGGAAAATAATACATAATTGTGCAAGGAACATGTGTAGACATAAAGAAGAACCATTATCAAATCTCTATATTTTAGAACCCCTTTACATTATAAAGTATCACTATTTATAGAGATTATAAAAGGCTTTGTCACTTAATATTCTAGCCTTTCACTATATACAAAGGTGGGACTTTTTATATTATGTTGACTTTTGATGTGCATTTAGGTTTTAAAGACATCGTGCTCGTGGATGTAAGCCATGTGTTAGTGTTTAAACTTAAAATAAGATGTGTTGGTATGTATTTCAATTCAAACTTAAGTTTAAGAATATAAAAATGAAATGTCACAAGGTTGATAAGTATATCTATAATAGGCCAATTAAATGCTAAACTCAAATATAAGTATACATTGAATTTATTATGTTGAGATAGTCTAAATATGGAAAGTACAACTAGGGTAGATATAGAAATGATAGAGAAGAGAAGTACTTAGCTTGTTTTAATTTTAATACAATTTTGGATCTATAACAAACTAGAATTAGGTGGGAAAATACTTCTTAAACAATTGTCAAATTTTATATCTTGTGCCTCTTGTTATCTAAACAGTTGCATCAACCTTGGATGATTGCGTTGACACTATTGTTTGAGTCTAACAATAGTAACCTATATGAAATATTTGGTGAAACATGATTGAACCACCTAGATACTTTTGGGTTTTACTTTGCCTTCATTCTGGTACATTCATATCTAGGTCATGGACAATTGTTCCTTGTGAATGATAAAAACCTAGCTTTCCATCTTCAATGTGACCTTGGGGGAAAATGCGTTAGTGGGCACATAGTGTTGATCTGACCCTAATGACCCCACTATCAAAGGACACTACCTACATATCTAATACAATAGTGACTTACATTGTAACTTGGTAAATCAGGGTCTCAGGCTACTCCTTTAGTACTTTAGACTTGTAGATGTGTTTTACCTATGACTAGTATGGAAATAGGGAAGCTTTGATCAATTGAATGCTTGATAGAGTGCCTTTTTGATAAGTGCCTTGGTCTCTTTAGTCTTTTTTACGTTTCATAGGTGAAGAATGAATGAGGGTTCATCTTGTATTTATATCAATCCCTTTGGAGTAATAACTCACATTAAAACACTTATGCCTACCATTGCAATATGTTTCATTTATAAATTGGATGACTTTAGAGCACTAGACACTTACATTGAAATAAGATAATAATATTGATGTTACTGTCTATCCAAGACTTTAGTATCCGGGGAGTAAAAAAATAGGTATAGGATCAAAACTTGTAGAGGTATAAGATAAGTACATTTTAAGCATTATGGGCAAGATAGAATGTCTATGTCATCAATATAATATTAGTTAGACTAAGAGATAGGCAAAGGGACACAAGATAGAGTAGATGTGAGGCTTGCAAAAGCAAGGAGAGTGTAAAACTAAAAGGAGCAACCAAGGTCTGAGTTTGCCAAGTGTACAAGACTAAGGTGTTATATAATCACAAAAATATCATCTACATTCTCCCCCCCCTCCTTTAATCTAGTAATGAAATTTATAATTTAAAGGAAAAGAATAAGTACCTGGGGGTGTGTGCACACCTTCCCTTTACTTGAGTTGAATTTGAATGCTTTGCTGGTGACTGACCTGCAACCAAAACCATATTAGTGTGTAAAATCAATGTATATAATTTGTATTAAAAGTACTTGAAGTAGGTTGATATTGAAATATCAAGGTTTAGGAGTACCCCTATGTGTCAATGTAACCACCTTGCCTATTGGCAAGTTGTTTTACAAAATATGTATCATTATAAGCCTCTAAAACTAAGATTAAGATAAATATAGATAAATCTTTAAAATTCATATGCCCAAGGAGATGTGTGTGTGTGTGTGTGTGTGTTTGAAGGCACATGCCCCTAACTTTGGAGCAAAAGTGAGTTCTACATGGTAGTTGAGATTAGCTCAACCATGCAACCCAATGATACTTATAACTTGGTGAGGTTGGATGAACAAGTCCAACCTAAAAACTTGGCAATATTGAGTGATTTGATCACCTCAACCATACCAAAAGGTGAACCAACTTTTGCAGTAGATTGGCTTAATTAGTTTGTAAAATTTCATAGGTTATTAATACATGCAGTGGTTTTGGAAACTAAAACTAATTTATATTTTGCAATATTAACTATATGTTACATAGTGTATGCATCTTAGATATGTCTCATGATGGAATTATGTATAACAATAGTACCAATTTATAAAATTATACAAAAATTGTGAATCTAAATCATATAACTATGTGCTTTGGCTAATTTGGATAATTGTGTAAGTGTGGAAGACATGCTTCCAAAGCATGCCCCCACTATATATGGAGAAATCTCAAAATTGATAGAAGTACCAATGTGGAGGACATGTTTTCAAAACATGTTCTCATTGTAAATTGGATATGTTTAATACTAAATAGGTGTGGATAACATGCTTCCAAAGCATGCCCCCATTAAATATGAGAATTGTGAAAGTGTGGAATTCATACCCATATTGCATGCCCCCACTAAATATGAAAACTAATATAAGTACCACATACTAAATGAATGTTGAGAACATGCTTCCAAAGCATGCCCCCACTGTAATCTATAAACTAATATAAGTACCATACTAATGAGTGATGGATAACATGTTTTCAAAGCATGCCGCCACTGAATTTGAGAACTGTGCCAAGTGTGGAGAACATATTTCCCATGCATTCCCCCACTAGTATGCCCCACTTTGAAGTGAGAGAAAAATAAGAAGTGGGAGTTACCTCACCTCAAAAAGGTTAAGAAAACTATACAATTTGTGAATTTAACCATGTAACATATAGAAAGAACATGTCTAGGTAAATGTATCATTGAAGTGCATAGAACCAATGTGATTACATGTAGGCCTAAGATGCATGATAAAGATCATGGCAATGTATAGATAGGAATAGTATAAGTTCAATAAGCAAACAAGCACACACATAAGAGCACTCAAAACTAAGTCAATAAACAATGGTCTAAAGAGACCACAAACAAGGGGCATGTTCAAATGTCCTATAATTGAAGGTACATGACTTAGTCAAATGTTCATGAAAATAATAATGACATATTCAAATGTCCATAACATAAATAATGACACGATGTAAATGTCAAAGAAAGCATACATAGGCACGAGCGTTGAAAGCAAGGGAACGTATTTAAATTCTCAAACAAGCAAGACAAGACACTCAAGGAAGTGTATAAAGTAAAACATAAGGAACTAGAACAAACATGTCACAATGGCCCATGGATCCAATGTGTTATAAAATTATGTCAAGTGTATATCATATGAAATACCCTACGTAAGATATAATCATGGATAATAGGCATGTATAAGTACATATTTAAGCTCAAACATGATAGTGTAGAGTGATCATCAATTCATATAACTTGTGTGTATCAAGATCGAAGAAGTGGATGCCCCCAATTTCCATATGACATGAGTAGAGGAAAGCCCAACATTTGAAATAGGAGTGTATCATGTATCTATGTATGCCTGTATCACATCCAATGTGGAAGTGTGACACATATGTGTATGTAAGAGTAACTGAGTATGAGGTTTATCAATATAGAAGTATGAGATGGATGCCAAGGAGCTAATAGAGAAGGTAAGTGCCAAAATTGTTTTTTATTTTTTTTTGAATGTTTTTGATTTTTTTCATTTTTTTGGAGATAGGAAAGATCACCCTATGATGCCATCTAACTAATGGTCATAGATGTCTCTCTAATGTAAATCTAGTCAATACCCCATGTATATGGCCAAAGAGCATAAATAGGTCTAATATTTGTCACTTTGGTATCGATGGTGCTTTTTGTATATAACATAGGACTATATGGTCATTAAGCAATAGTAGGAGTAATCGAAGTAGGGGGTTTTAGAACCCATCATTGATTGCTTGTTTGTTTTTTTGGAATAACAGTAATAGGAACATGTGTAGGTATTTTAGATATGTGAACATGGTGTGTAGTAGAATATTAGAATTCTATGGAATCCATTGTATGTCTCTGATGTAATGGTCTCTCAAGTACCAACCACCTAATAAAGGGGATTGCATGTTGCTTATCCTTTTGTGCTGGATTAGCCTTAGTAGGCTTGGTACCTAATTGTTTGGGCATAAGTTTCTTATGTTCAAGAGGATGCTCATATGGAATTATAAAAACTATAATTTCCTGATTGACATGAATGTATTTAACACACCCATACACTGTAAAAGGTATTACTTTGAAGAGTGTGTATCCAAGGTCTTTCCAATAACATATCAAAGATGCTCATGGAAGGGATAACTAAAAATATAATAACCACATGTGCAGGACCAACCTGTAAAGGCAAGTCAATCTCTCTAATAACCTTATGGGAGTTACCATCAAATGCTTTAATTGATTTGGTAGAGGGGTGTAAATCATGATGAGTATAACCCAAATCTGTAAATAATGTCACAGTTAAAACATTTTCTCTTGCATCATTATCAATCATAATATTGTCTATGTGGTGTTTATCAAGGTACTCTCAAATGAATAGGGAATGAAGATCAAAGTCATCATCCTTAATTTCATTATCACCAAAGGAAAAATAAGGTATCTAGACCATAAAAGTTATATGTCATGTGTAAGTACCAATAATCCCATTTAGTGGGTGTTTATAATATGATGGAGGAGGATGTGCATTATATGCCATTTGGACTTTTGGTTCCTTTTTATAATGGTCTTGCAAAGGGTTGTTAAATATTTTCTGTTTATGGTGATCTCCAGGTTGTGAACCTAATTCCTTTGAAGGATCCTCAAATGGAATCTTTTGGTCATTGATAAGATCTTAGATCTTGTGCTTTAAGGTAAACCATTTACTCAGAATGTCCTAGTCCTTGATGATAATCATAATAAGCATTCACATCATATCCTTTGGGTAGAGGTCAAATCATATCAACCTTAATAGGATGATGGAGAGATATAAGCTGACACTCTAGTAACTATAAGAGTAATGAAGCTCAGGACTTAGGTAAACATGCAAATTGTCTCCTTAATGCAAATTGTCTCCTTAGTGCATTAGATAAGATAAGTTGATCAGATCATTGTGGAACTATGTTAACTATGGTGGTTGTTTATTTTTTAGGCTTAGGATGTTTTACCTTATAACTTAGTTTTATTATAATTTTTATATTAGATGTATATGTAACTGGTGTGTTTGCTACATACTTAAACTTATTTAGAGATATAAGCTTTATTTCATGGTCTCGTACAAGATGACATAAGTCATCAAAATATTAAAACTTCTTAAAGATAATGGACTCATGTAAAGGAGCAAGCAAGCTTTGCTTAAATATGTATTGTAGCTCTTTGTCTACCATATGATTAGTCATTTTGGTTAGCATTGTCTTATATCTCAAGTCATATTCATTAATAGGCTCATTGGTTCCTTATTTGATTTTGGTAATTTGGGCATAGGAAATCTTTTTAGAATAATGGAAAAAGTGTGCTAAAAATTGGTCAGCAAGAGGTTTAAATGATTTTATGAATTAGAGAGGTAGATCATAGAACCACCTCAAAGCATAGTCTTTTTAAGACTTCTTGGGAATAATTTGGTTAAAATTTTATTATTGGAAGCATAGTCGAGTCATGTTGCATAGAAGGTTCGAAGATGTTGTTCAGGATCACCCTTGCCATCATAAAATGTGAACTTAGGTGCAATAAATCTAGTTGGAAAGAGGCACAAATATATTTTAAGTACAAGAGGGTTATGCAACACATCTTGTAAATCTATAACATGAGGGGATTTAAAAGCTTTTTATTCAATGTTTGTAATCTTGTCTTCCAAGGTTTTTTTAACTTGAAGGAATGATTGAACTATAGGCCCCATGGGAGTTAGATTATCAAGTTGAGTAGTCATCAGAAGATGAAAAAATGTTTTGAATAGTAATAGACATTGCAACTAGTATTTGTGTTGAAACAATGGGTAAGTCCATAATAGATGTATTAATAGTAATTTTAGGGAATAAAGGTTTAAACATATAACCCATGCCCCTATTAGATGTATTTAGTTGAAGTGTGTTCAAGGGGAGGGATGTGTCCACTAAAGTTTTTTGAATCTTTGGCTTCAAGTATAGTTTTTAAGATCTTATTAATATCTTCAAGGTTTTATCGAATGTGCTCATGAAACAATGTAATTACATGCACTTGATCATGGTTTACTTATTCATTTCCATTTGTTTCCTAATTTTCATTATCAAAATCTTATTCTATAATAACCCTATCAATATTTTGTTCAATGTCCACATGGGTATCATCATGATCCAAGCTATGAGATCCCTCATTGGTTCAAGACATCTTGGATGGGTGGAGGGTAAGCTCGATATGTTCAATAGGCACCCCCTAATCTAAGGTTATGCTTAGGTTACATGAAAAATAGTACAAATAGGAAATAAAAAAGTACAATAGTATGAAACCCTAATTGGTTTAAAACCCTAAGAATACAAAAAAAATACATTCACATAAGTCGTGTTCACCAAATGTTTAACCCTAAAATGAAATATATTGGTATACATTTCACTTGAAGCTTAGGGTTAAGCATATACACATGGAGTGGCATAAGGGTGGTAATTAGATCTATAGTAGTCCAATTAAATTCTAAACTCAGATATAAGAATACACTAAATTTATTAATTAGAGCTAGTCAAAATATAGAAAGTACAACTAGGCTAGATATAAAATTGATAAAGAAGAGAAGTAATAAGCTTATTTTGATGCTAATGTAGTTTTGGATCCAGAATAGGATGGAAATAGGTGGGAAGATAGTTTTGGAACAATTATTAGATTCTATCTAATGCCTTGGCTATTTGGATAGTTACATTAGCCCTAGATGGTTGCATTGACACTACTATCTAAATTCAATGATAATGTCTTGTATGAAATATTTGGTGAAATAAGATGCAACCAATTGGATAGGTTTTACTTCAGCTTCACTCTGGTGCATTTAGATCTAAGGTATGGATAGTCACTCCATGTGAAATGGAAAAACTCTAGATTTCCATCTTCAATGTAACCTTGGGGAAAATGGGTTAGTGGGCACATGGTGTCAAGCTGAGCATAATGACCCTTCTATCAAAGGATGTTGCCTACATAGCCAATATGCTAAAGAGGGTCTTCAACTATTGTAGTTGTCCCTTATATGTTAGCTTATGTGTGATTCATGTAATGTGTATAAAGAAATTAAAATAGTAACCTAGCTTGTAACTTGGCAAATCAAGTTCTTGGGTTGCTCCTTTAGTACTTTAGACCTGTATATGTGTTGTACCTATAATGGGTATGGAGATAGGGAAGATTTGATCAATTGAATATTTGATAGAGTGCTTTTTTGATAATTTCCTTGGTCTCTTTGTTCTTTTCTAGGTTTCATAGGTGAGGAATGAATGAGGGTTGATCTTGTATTTATATCAATCCTTTTGGAGTAATAAATTGCATCAAAACACTTAGGTTGATCATTAGAATACATTTTATTTGTAAATTGGATGACTTTAGGGCACTAGACACTTATGTTGGGGTAAGATGGTAATGTCAACGCTACTATTTATCTTGGATGTTAGTGTTTCAGGAGTATAAAAATAAGTACATGATCAAAACTTATATAGGTGTAAGATAAGTACATTTTAAACATTTTGGGCAATATATAATGTTTATGTCATCAATATAAGACTAATCAAACTAAGATATAGGCCAAGGGGCACGAGATAGATTAGGTGTGAGGCTTGCAGAAGCAAGGAGAGTGTAGAAATAAGAGGAATATATAAGGTTTGAGTTTGCCAAGTGTATAATACTGAGGTACTACATAATCACCAAATATCATCTATAGTTAGAAAACCTTGGAAGTTTGATAGGAAGATACAACATGATGGTTGTGTAAACATGTACACTTTAGTGAAGGGTGAAAGGGAGTACATTTTAAATATTTTGAATGATAAGAGCGAGGACATGACAAAATTCTAATGATATTAATGAGATATTTATAAAATAATTTTTGAGAGAAGTGAGTAAGTGTGCATGTTAAGTGTTGATATCAAAGACTGTGAAAGTTGTAAGTGCAAGTGAAATAAAAGAATAACTTCCATGTGAAGTGAAGGAATTATTAATTGAGTTTACATATATTAATTGTAATGATCTACTGTATGGGTTTCTACCCATGAGGATTATAATTCATTGCATGCATTTGACTGTAAGATCAAGTTTACTAAACATAACAAAATATATCAATGCTTAGCTTTTGAAATAATTGTGTTTTTTTTAAGCTAAGCATTGATTTGTATGGACTATGAAAGCATTAAATATAAAAAAATGGAATATATTTTTATTGAGTTATCTAGATAGAGTCCAAAATCATGTTAGCTACCATAAGTCATAGACCCACAATACATTCAATAATATGAATAAATGAAAGTTTTAAATAAAAACAATACACATATTTATCACATAAAAATAATAAATATTTACCATAGGTAGCATGACTACCTCTTTAGATTAAAAGGTTTTGACCTAAATTGCTAGAATAATAAATCTCTTACATAGTGAATACTTCTATCACTAGCTCTTTATACTCTTACATAGATAAGAAAGAGAATAGGACTAGGGTTTGGGTAAAAGAGAACTTATAAAACAAATATTCTTAAGATAAAATGTTACTATTAATAGCAAAATTCAATCAAGTTAATAAATTGATTGATGTTCTTCTCTAATAATAATTTGTGGATAATTGTACACCAATTAGTGATTATCCATGAAATATTTTTTAATTACATCTTAAAATCATACAATAGTGTATGAGTATCTAAATACCCTAACATTCCCCTTTAAGATGCACTTCGATGAAGGTAAGTATGGAGGAATCTTTTAACTATCCCCCCTTGATGGCACTTCCTTCACTCCCAAAACTTACATGAGTTGAATAAACTGGGCCTCAAGTAAGGGTTTTGTGAATATGTCTACAATTTAATCATATGTTCAACAAAATGTAAGATCAATGACCTTATCTTATATCAATTTCTGAATATAATGCATGTGGTTCTCAAAGTGCTTTGTGCATTGGTTCTCTACTTGGATATGAGAAATGTGGATAGCACTTTGATCATCACACCAAAGTGGTATAGGTTAGGTCTATGGAAATCCAAGTTTGGAAAGCAAACATTAAATCCAAACTGACTCATGGCCAATAGTGACAACTCTAATATACTCAGCTACCATATTAGCCAAAATAATAGTAGTATAATTTTTTCAAGACCAAGACACAAGACCTACCCCAAGATTATATATGTATCTTGTAGTTGACTTATGATTATTTGGATCTCCTGCACAATCACTATCCGTGTAGTTGATAGCTATTGTGTTCCCTCCATAAATGTAACCATAAATTGAGGATTTCCACCTAATTTATACTCGATCCTATAGTTATTAGTACCACAAAGATATCTCAGAATGTATTTTTCAGCTTGCCAATGGCTTTCATAGGGGTCTTGATAATAGTGTTATACCAATTTCATAGTAAATGAAAGATTAGGATGACTATGAGTCAATTAAAAAATATTTACCACCAATTACATGTAATGTACCATCAATTGAAGGAGAATAAAACTTGGTAGAAAGCTTGAATCCAAATTGATAAGTATTTAGTGTGGACTTGTAGTCTTTCATGTTGAAGCAGTAGAGTATGTCTTAAGCATACTTGGATTGATTAAAAAATATTCCTTTCTCAGACTGTGAAATATAAAGACCAAGGAAAAAATGTAATAAGCCTAAGTCATCTCAAAAGATTTCATTATCTGAGATTTCAAATCATGAATTTTCTTGGTGGAATTTTGTAATATCCCCAAATTGGGATAATACTGCAAAACTAATTTTTTTATCAAACCCTAAGCAAATAGGTGAAATTTAGATTTTAATTTCCAACAAACCCTAACCACCATAATGCTACAACAAGGCTGTAATAAATCAATTTAAACCTTGACAACAACTTCACCAATTTTTAATGAATATATTAGGGCAAAAAAGAGTGATTTTTCTTTAAAATCCTAGATGCCACAAACTGGTAATAATACATAATTAAATCTTGCCTTTACCCTTTTAAAAAATGCAATTTTATGATCCAATAATTAATCCAAAAGGTATTGAATTAATACCTAAAATTAATACCAAATTTCAAGTAATAATGGAGTAATAGATATTGAAAAACCTCTAATAAAATATAATAAAATTATCCACAATAAAAATTTGTATATTATGAATAAATGCATAATTTCTAAGCATCAATGACTAAAAACACCTTACAAAAATCAATGAAAACTACTAATAGTTGTTTGACCCCAAAAATGGTCAAATTAGGCCCTAAAACCTACTCACACAACCCTAGGGAGAGGTCATTGACCCTCCTAAGAACTCACTACCCTACCAAAGGATGACACCGATGTTTGGAATCCCTTTTTCCCTTCATGGATTCCTCAAACCTGCTCTCTAATCTTGTTGCAATGAAGATTGGTATTTAAAACACCCTTGACAATCAATGATGCTTAATACAACTTCCTTACAAAGCTACCCTAGCTGATCTTGAGTGTTTCCATCCTTAATTCCAGTCCACTTTGAAGGGTTTCATCCTCAAGGAGAAAGATAGGATTTTTGTGCTTACACATAATGAATTCAATTATCAAAATCATAGATACATCTCCTTCCAAATGACCCTCCACTCTATTTTATATCAATTCCCCTAAGGGATGCATTCCATTTTGGAGGGAACACGTTTTTCAAATATGAAAAAGAGAAATCCTTATAACCCTCAATTAATCCCTTGGGCACCCATGACCCTTAAGAGATCCCAACTTA
The DNA here is from genome assembly GCA_037957365.1 of Torreya grandis. Lineage (NCBI taxonomy): Eukaryota > Viridiplantae > Streptophyta > Pinopsida > Cupressales > Taxaceae > Torreya > Torreya grandis. The sequence goes on from JARHVA010002162.1 coordinate 913,818, forward strand.
AGTGAAAATTAAAAACAATAAACTACTTTTTTTCAAATTGCCTTTAGAAAACGCAAATGTTTCCCTTTTCTTTCTTCTTCCCTTAGCCCTTGGGAAATCAAACAATGTTGAGTCTTCATTAATTCTATTTCTAAAATGGGGACATTACAATCCACCCCACCCAAAATTTCTTTTCCTCAAACAATACCAATATCCATGGAGCTGTCCTAATAATTATCCATATGCAAAACCCTCTTGCAGCCTCTTCCCATGGAAAGAAGGCCCCATATTGAAGCCTTTCACTTTTATACCTAAAGAAATTTGGCTACCCACCCAAGCTAGAAGTGTCATAAAAATAATGCATTCTTCCTTCTTTCCTCCACATTGAGGCCTTATACCCTATGGACCTTGAAAAGATGACTACAAAGGAGGAATTTTCCAAACTTGCAGTAACAAAGAGGCTAAAAATGTTTGCTAAAATAAAGTGGTTGCTGGAATTTTGGGCCTTGGTTGTCCACACAACACTATGTACACAAGAAACAAACATTTTAAGCAAATTCAATGCCCCCCTCTCTTCATGCCCCATACAGATGTATCTCCACCTTCCCTCCTTGCTTTCATTCTTGACCCTACTCTCCATTTGTTTAGTGGTTGGAAACATGTGTATAATTGCCTTAGATGGCATAAAAGGGCTGACCATGTTGTACATGGTGGAACCAAGCATGGGATAACTATTCACACATTCCCAATTTGTGCCCAAACTCAAAATTTTATAGCCTATAAGGGTTGGAAACTTACCCAAAGTGTTTGAAATCCATTCTTTGCTTCTCAACAACCAACAAACATTCAAATTTGCAAAAGGGATGATAAGGTCAGTCATGTTTACTATGATTGATTGGTTGATTTCACACATATCAAACTTATTATTATCCCTAAATATGAAACCATTCAACCATAACTCACCTTTTTTTAATGTCATTCTGTAATCAACCTTCCGAATGCATTTGGAGACCCTCAAGCTCATAGTAAGTGAGCTAGAATTATTATGAACAACATGGTGAAAAAATGTACCATGACTACCTTTCATGATCCTCCTCATCCATGTGTGTACCTTAGAGGGGGTTCCATTTTGTAAGGTATTTGGGTACCCCTTATGAATTCCAAAGGACCTCAAAGTTCCCCCAATAAGCAAAAGATATAACTATACAACAATAAATTTTTAAAAAATGGGAATCATACCTTCCAACTGGGCACCTTCATATAACAGCTAGTCTTTCCATGATGCCTCAACAAATTTCTCATGCTCCCCCTTCCAAAAATGCTTCCCAAATAGCCCATGAGTGCATACAATTTGTGGAATTCCTTCATCCTTGGGATTGTCTATATCTGTCCCTTCCATCTCCTTGAGATGGATAGTAGTTGTGGTCCCCAAGCCACCCTTCCTTTCTAAAATCTGAATTCCCTTTTTCATAACATACTTATTCACAATGAATTGTATATACAAACTTAACCCTTGTTGACCTAACACAAGATTTGTAAAACATAGGGCACTTACCAAGATTGTAATATGCTAAAACTTCATGTGATGGAAGGGATGTTCATTTTTTGAAGTTTCAAACTTAGTGACATAATTGAAGAGCTGAGTTTCCCAAGTATTTACAGAACTTGAGTAACTTATCAAACATGATGCAAGATGGTTTCCCACATTTTATGGTGGTTATCCCAACTCAGAATTGGCAACCTCTTCCCAAGGTCTAAAAGTTTCACCTGGATCCCACATAGAATTTCAAGTTTGAATTATCCCAACATCCATATCAAAAAGTGGATTGTCATAATATTGGAAGTTATTTCTATCCCTTTGTTCAAACTCTACCTTTGCAACTTCTGAATTTTTTGAAATATATCCCAAATCAAGGTCCTCTTGAAGTCCAATGAACTCATCAATTAATTTTTTGATTTCCCTTGCCATTGCTTCATTCTCTTGCTCCCAAAACTTCTTTACAACATCAATCTAATTTTCTTCCTTAAGAAGTGCCCTTTGACTATTTTCTAAGGAGCCCTTGGTTGATTCAAGCTCAAGAGTGAGCTCATTAACCTTAAGCTTCATTACCTTAGATGTGTTTAAATCTTAATCTATAATTTTGATGGCCACATCCTTGTCTTTAGCCACATGTATATATTATGATTTTGTTGTTTCTATTGCATCCTTAATTGTGTGTAAATTCATAATGGTGATAATTCCCTTCGTGTGTTCCCTCTTCACATTTTGCATTAATCCTTCAAAGAACTATTTTGTGTTATTCAACCTTGTTAGGACTTGGAATTACCTCTCATCTATTACTAATAATTCTTTTTTCCAATCTCCTTCATGCAATGTAGAGTTATGCAATGAAAATGAACTATTGTTAGAATCAAAGAAAAAATCAACATTCCTTTCCATAGAGTTATTCTGATATATTTATAACTTATAAAGTTTTTGTCCTTATTTCTTAACTTTGGTTGATTCACTAACTTAAAAAAATTATTTTTGAGACTTAGAAGTTACATCACTAGGTTTCTCCAAATTTTTTGATATTTGTAACTTAGAAATTTCAGTAATTGACTACCATTTATTCAGCTGGAAAGTCTCCCTTTGTTGCCCCAATTTTTTTGATTTTTGTGATGCATAAATTGTAGCACTAGGTTGTCCCAAAGTTTCTTCTTCATCCTCTATTTTCAAGTAATGCCTCAACCTTTATTCACATTATTTTATAATATTTTTTATCAGTGCATGTGCAGCTATAGAGAATTTTTATCCTTGCCTCCACTTACCCAATAAGATAGATAATAAATGCTCGAAAATCTCATCACTTTCATTTAGAGTTAAATCCATAATTGTTTTCATAGATGTTATAACATTTTATACATGATTCTCATTGATAGATGTAAGTAAAAGTTGAAACATTTTAGAAATAATATCATCACATTCCAAGTCCAACATCAAAACACATGAACTTATTTTTTCCATCGTTTCCAAAATTGTAACCCTTCTAGTAAAATAAGGCCCTTCGCTGTCATATAGACCCTAGAAACTCTCCATAATTAGCTAAAATATCTCCCTCATGATTTTGTTGTTGTAAGGTACCTTGGGAGTCATTAATCTTAAAATTTCACTAATGCATATGGTAACCAAAAGCCTTACCTTTTTGTTTAGATGTCTCAAGAGTAAGAGTTGGACTAAAAAAATCTTTGAGGGCTATACCATCCATTCCATTATCCCATATTATGACTAATTCACCTTGGATAACCCATCTTCTATTTCTTCCAAGATGTTTATTAGGTCACCTACCGGTTTACCTAGATGCTCTAGCTTCCTCCCCACTCTATAGAGCTTCTTTTTCTCCACTTCTTCCATCATGTCATATTAAATTTAATCTAACCTATAAGCTATTAAAATCTAAGATCTAATACCATTGTAATGTACCCAAACTGAGACAAAATTACAAAATTGAAATTCTTATCAAACCCTAAGCAAATAGGTGAAATTTATATTTGAATTTCTAGCAAACCCTAAGCACCAAAATGCCACAACAAGGCTGCAATAAATCAATTGAGACTGTAACAATAACTTCACCAAATTTCAATGAATAAAATAGGGCAAATAAGAGTGATTTTTCCTTCAAACCCTAAATGCCACAAGCTAGGAAAAATATAAAATTAAATGCTTGCTTTTACCCTTAAAAAATGTGATTTTATGATCCAATAATTAACCTAAAAGGTACTAAATTAATAGTTATAATTAATACCAAACTTATAGCAATAAATGGAGCAATAAATACTGAACCCCCCAATAAAATATAATAAAATTATCCACAGCCTAGATTTGGATATTATCAATAAATGTAAAATTTTCCAAGTATCAATGGTTGGAAACACATTACAAAAAAAACTAATAGTTGTTTGACCCCTAAAATGGCCAAAATAGGCCCTAAAACTTGCTTGCCCAACCCTAAGGAGAGCTCATTGACCCTCTTGGGAACTCACTACCTTATCAAAAGATGACATTGATGTTTGGAATCCCTTTTTGCTTTCATGGATGCCTCAAACTTACTTGCCAAACTTGTTGTAATGAAGATTTGTGTTTAAAACACCCTTGGCAATCAATGATGCTCAATACAACTTCATTATGAAGCTACCCTAGTTGGTCTTAAGGGTTTTTGTCCTTTATTCTAGTCTGCCTTTAAGGGTTTCATCCTCAAGGAGAAATCTAAGTGTTTTCATGCGTAGATTTGATGAATTCAATTATCAAAATCATAGATACATCTCCTTCCCAATGATCCTCCACTCTCTTTTATATCAATTACCCTAAGAGGTGCATTCCATTTTTGAGGGAATAAATTTTTAAAATATTAAAAATAGCAATCTATATAACCCTCACTTAAGCCCTTGGGTGCCCATGACCCTCAAGAGACCCCAACTGAAGTGAAAATTAAAACAATCAAGTGCTTTTTACAAATTGCCCTTAGAAACCCCAAACCTTTCACTTTTCTTTCTTCTTCCCCTAGCCCTTGGGAAACCAAACAAAGGCTAAGGGTTTTCATTCATTCTATGTCCAAAATGGGGACATGATGAATTCCTTGTGATGATTAAGTCATCGATGTACAAGACCAAAATTAGGAGTTTCTCATTTATTTTCTTGGTGTTGATTATGGAGTCAAATGGACTTCGTGTAAAGATAGAGTTGATTAAGAATGTGTCAATCCTATAATACCAAGCTTGATAATATTTTTTCAAATTATACAAAGACTTTTTCAATCTTCATGTAAGGTCAGAGTTTTCATTGCTTATGGAATCAGGAGGTTGGGACACATATATTTATCCCTACAAGTTTACATCCATCTCTGTGTTGCAACCAATCTAAGTATTATCCCAATGAAATTCATCTTGGAAAATAGATCAAAGTTTTCATAGTAATCAACACCTTCAACCCATGAAAAACCTTTTGCTATAAGTTGGGCTTTGTATCTGTCAATGAACCTATTTATTGCATAGAACTTGCACCAAAATAGTTTTCTTCCTTTCAAAAATGGAACCAAGTCCCAAGTTTTGTTTTTCTTCTGTGAAATAAGTTCTTCCAAATCTTCTAACCATTTAGGATGATTATAATCCTAATGATTAGTCTTTTGATCCTATGTCACTATTAATTGTGCCAAATGTGCAACACCATATGGATGTTAAGATCCCATCATGTTTGGATATCTAGGATCCCCTACCAAGGAACTATCCTCATGGAAAATAGTGTGAATCCATTTTGGTATGGGTTGTGTTAGTTGTATAGGTGCATTTTTAATGGTTTTTAGCACATGTGGAGTTGTTTATTATCCACCTGTGGCTCATCATTTGAACTACAGTAAATCTCGTAATGAGAGTTATATAAATTGTTTTATTATTCATAAGAGATTTGATAAGTTATGTTAAACTCAAAAAAGCTAATGGGGGAGGAGGAGTAGGAGGTGTTGGCATTAAATCTTGGGATGTTCATCAATTAACACATCCCACTAGTAAATTACTTTAGTGGTGATTAAAACAAGAGTATGATATGCCTTCACATATTTATAATAGCCAAAAAATATACAAGGATGGCCCTTCTTTTTTGTTGCTCTGTGTTTTTCATCTAGAATGTGCACCTTTCCATTACATCCAAAAACTTGAAAATCATAAAAAATTGGCTTGAGTAGGAGTCTATTTCTCACTAAAGAGTGAGAAGTGTATTTTTGGATGTTGGTTGCACACTAAAGTTCTTCTACCATTTATTATGGAGATAAGTCTTTGAAATGTACCACATAATTGGCCATTTCCTTTATGTGTTGTCTTTGCACTCAGTTACACCATTTTTATAAATGCTGTAAGTTATAGTATATTGAATTTGAATGCTTACTTGTTCACATAAACTAAGCATCTAGTTGTTAGAAAATTCTCCTTCATTATCTATTATAAGATGCTAAAATTTTCTTTATGGTAGGTTTTCAACAAGGGCTTCAAAAATTTTAAAGTGATTAAAGCCTTTTCTTTTTTCTTTTTATAAAATAGACCCAAGTTTTATGAGAAAAATCATCAACGAATGTAAGCACATATTTATGTTTTTGAAAAAAGAACATTGGGAAAGGATATACGATCAGTGTGAACCAATTGTAATTAGTCACTTGCCTTCAAGGATTTTAATTTTGAAAATGGACCCCTATGTTGTTTTCCAAGTGCATAACCTAGAAAAATGCCATGTTTGAAAGAAACTTGTGGCAAACCAATAAACATGTGGTGTTTATTGAGGTCTTGCAAGACATGATATTTGACATGATCAAAATGCTCATGTCAAGGTTTACTCAAGTCATCAACATGTGCAATCATGAATTGTGATGGTTGAGAGATCACAAAGCTATCAAATCTTTATAATCATGCTTGATGATCAACCTTTATAATGGATATAACAATGGACTAGTCTTTGATATTTCTGATGACAACATAAGTAGGTGTAAACTCAATAGTTTTATCTTCACCTAAATGTGTGATTTGATATATGGAGATGAGGTTCACAAACAAGTTTAGAATGTGGATAAATTTATTGGATATGTCATTATCCATCTCAATTATCCCTTCACCCTCAACAAATAGAGGACTAGAGTTACCCACAAAAATTTTAGTTATGCAACATTCGTTAATATTTTCAAATAATGACTCATCACATGCCATATGGTGAGAGGATCCTAAATCCATAATCCATTCAAACACAAGTTTTCATATTATTGCAAAAGTATTTATCTTGTCTTGGGAGGGATAAGATGCATTTTTCATCTCTGCTTCTAAGTATGCCATTTTCTTGAAACCTTGATGTTTAACATGGCTTGGTTTCTTACACCAATTACAACACTCTTGGTTTGCATTGGCATTTACTTTCCCCTTGATTTTTTTTATTTGGGAAAGGATTATTTTGTGTCAATTGATTTCCCTTAGACTTGGGATTTGATTTCCCTTTCTTCTTGGTAGGGTCCTAACCTTTTCTAGAGTTGGGTTGTGAGGTTGTATTAGTATCATTGACCATAATGCATGTTCTTTAGTACCTTTAAGTCAAATTTCCCCAATAAAAATTAATTTATCCTACTCTTTATGAAGTTAGCCACAAAACTTGCCAAAATTTGATGACACATATGTAGATCCCATAGAGTCTCGATGTGTGTATTAGTTTGAATTAAAAACTAAGGATGACCTCATAATGTTTTTTTCATTATTCTTGGTTTCACTAGTCTCAATGAGTAGAAGCCTCAAACACTTGACTTTAGTGATAAAATCCTCAATGTGAGGATAGTTATCTAGACTAAGAGTAGTGAGCTTGGTTTCTAATTAGAATGCCCTCAACTTACTATATTTTCCATAAAGGCCCTCCGAGATAGTCTAAACTTTACAAGGTTCCACGATGGCTTGAAATTGAAATTTCAATTCATAGGATACTAACTAACCAAGGATGCCTCTAACTTCATCAAAATATTTTTTCCATTTTTTTAATTTGATAAGACCTAAAGGTGTAGTTTCTTCATTCATTGCAATGCGATATAGATCATTTATTGCAATGAGGTATAGATCTTTGATATAGAGCACATTTTTAAAGTATCCTTTCCAAGTAAAGTATTTTGAACGTGAGAGATTTAATTTTTTTAGCCATGGTGTAACACAAAAAACATTTGTAGGTAAACTATTATCAAATGAATAAAAAATTATCTCAAATTTTTGTTTTCTACCAAACATGCCCTTTGCACTACCATTTTATTGTTTTGGTTTAAAATTTGATTCTAAAAATAGGGTTTCTACATTGAACTCACATAATAATTATGTACTTTAATTGAACATGTATTATAAAATTGTAATTGAACAATAATTATGGATCTAAACAAAGATATGGCAATATTATGCAAAACATCTAAATATACCCTAGATTTTTCTAGAATTAATAGGCTAGGTATGTTGGTTATATAGTCTATCTGATATACTAATCCCATGCATAAATAGTGAAATTCGCTGAAAGTGCAATGACTATAGATATTTCCACCATCCTTTTCGCTGCATTATCTTTTCTTTGAGGTACGTAGAGAGTAACTTCCTAGGGAAAAGTTCTTACCGGTGCACTACAAAATTAAATGGTTGAGAGGCTTCCTATTGGCAAAAAGAAAAATCATAATCACTTCCTATATACCTAAGGTATGTGGAAGCTAAAATACATACAAATTGTTATATGATGGCTTGATTATTGAGGTAGTACTCCTCACACCATTTATTTGGGTAAAATTAATTACCTTTTTGCCCAAAATGATAGCTCTTGTGAGTTTCACAACTACCAAAACACAATTCTAACGTAGGGGGTTTCTACTAAAAATGAATACATGCCCAAAGAACTTAGAATATCCTAAAAATAGTGGTGATTTAGAAATATCAGTAAAAGATAATAGTGTTTATAAACACATAATATAATTGCTTGCAAATATCAACTCAACCCATAATTTTTATAATTTTTGGCATAAATTTTGATGTCACTAAAAAACCAAAAATACACCAAATCATGAGCTCTACATATTTAGAAAACCATTTTTAAATATTCATAATGATCCTATTTCTTCTTGGAAAACATAGTGAGATCATACAAAAATATTACTATAATTTTGTTCTTTAAATCACTTAAATTTAAATCCATTGCTCTTTGTAAAGTGGCTCAAACATTTATGAATTTGAAAGTGATTATTTGATAAGAAAATGTTCCCCATGGTGTGATGAATATTTTTTTATATTGATCTTCATGAGATACCTCCACTTTATTGTAGTTAAAAAACCAATCTAGCATAGACATCATTTTAGACCCTAATACCACTTATAGAATACGATCCATTATTAATAGAGGATAGTTATATTTAAGTGAAACTTGATTTAGATTTTAGAAATCCACATAAATTTGAACATCTCCATTCTTATTTCTTATCGACATTATATTGTCTACTCGTGTAGTTTTGTGTCAAAAATATGATTCTAGAATCCAACATATTTTTTATATCCTCATATATAGTGATCAGAATCTCTAGATTATAATACCTTATGTTTTTCTTGAAGGAATTGATGCCTTGTCTCAAAGGAATGTTATGTTGTATATCTTTTGGGCAGAAAGATTTTAGATAGACATAACATAAAGTGAATATATATCTATATAGTTTGAAGATAGTTATGAACCCATGTGCTCTTGTTTAGAGAAAAAATTACCAATTCACATATCGGGGTTCTTATTATATGCATATGTTTACCTTGTCATAGTCTGGGGATCCTTTAGGATATTCTTATATTTTATTTTTTAAATACCAATCATTCTTATCAAATAATTATTTTAATGATACCAAGCCTCTTAGAATTTTATTTCCTTTGATTTGAATGACTTTGTCTTCATTTATTTCATTATTTTCAGCATTGGTTGATTCCTCTGTTTCATTTTTATCCCCACTTTTGATTTATTATAAAGAGGATTACTTTTAGGTTGATTAAATTCCTTAATTTTTCTTTTATAGAAATGATCTACTTACTCTAAAAAGGCAATGATTTATCCATCATTATATAATCCTTACCAGTGCTCTAAGTTCTCTAGAATACTTGGATGTTATACTATTTCAATAGTGTACTTGTCCATATCTATATATGGATGAGGAATCAATAAATATGTTGATACAACCAAAGAATCAACATAAACATTTTATTCTCTTAGCATAATAACAATATTAAAAGCTTCAAACATTACTTGATTTCTGTAGTGATTTAGTTTGTTGTTCTTAACCTGATATTCATTACACACCTATTTTACAATTAGTTTAATATCTCCTCAGGCCACGACGTTCCACATTCCATTTTCTTTTTCTACTTGCAATCCCAATAACAATGCTTTATATTTAGCTATGTTGTTATTATGTTCAAATTGGAATTTGAATGAAAATAACAAAACATTGTTCTAAGGAGAAATTATAATCATCCTAACCCCTGATCTTGTGGATGAAAAACTTCCATTAAATTCCAAGATCCATACATCATAAGATGAGTTTAGGTAACTCTAGCATATCCATGACATCATCATGTATGTACTAAGGCTTATTTCTTCGTATAAAATATCTACTCTATGATCTTTTGATTTTTAAATTAGGTGTTTGGCTTTAGGCTCTAGTAAGAGATTCTATTCAATTCCTTTTAATATAATAGTAACATGAGTCTATTCCATCTATATTTTGCCACTAATATATTTTTAAAGGGTTCTATTAGAATCATCCCATAACTTGGATGAATAACTGCCACCAAGATTGTCATAATTATTTCCTATGAGAATACTACTAAAGCCACATAAGTGTATTTGATTTTCCCAATGAGGGTTTTAAAGCTTTTATATAATAATAGCAACCAAATGTCTTTTTTTCATGTTAAACCTAAGGCATGTGTAACCGTAGATGGCATTAAATTATATGAATCATCATAATCAATGATGCAGTTTTGAACTGAAATCTTCTAATGAAAAGTGAAACATATAAAATGTCAAGTTTCTCTCCACTTTGAACTTAAGTAACCATATGATTTTGAGGATCATAACCAATGACCAATCTTTATTTTAAATGTATTTTATAATAAACATGGGGCCCTTCTCCTCAAATTAATATAATCAGTCGATAAATCTAATTTGGAGAGATGTTTAACCAAAGTGATATAAATATTGGTTTTTTCATGTGATAAATTATATCAAATGAATAATGGAAACTAGATTCAAGAATTTCATGATTCGAGACCATATGAGGATTTCACATTTTCTTAGTGGATTTATCCCTGTGAAATTTAGGCAAATGCATGCCCCTATTGAGTATAACCTTTAGAGGAATTACCTTGGGAGATTAATATGCTTACTATTTCCCATTCTATTTATCTATTTATTTGTCTTTTTTTACATCTTTTAATCTCTCATTCTGGGCTCTTGTGAGGCAACAAATAAGTGATTGTCCATATCTTCCACTCTTTCATCATGTTCATCTTCATCAAGTTTGAATTATATATAATGTACGATGGATTTGTCATTGATTTATTGAATTTAAATAGCAAAGGTACCCAAAAAACCTTCCTCTAATGGTTCAACCAATGTGTATAACTACATAAATCTCAAATTATCTGGGTAGTTTGAACCATCATGCTCATTAGTAGCATACTAGATTCATGAGAAATTTATTTGAGTATGGGTTGATTCAATAGTGGGTTTTAGAGTTGTATAAGGAAGACAAATGAACACATTATTATATGGAACAAAGGGTATTCGAGGTACATCTTGATATGGTGCAGTCAAATGAGAATGAGTAATTTATTCCTTCAAATTCAATAGATCATTTGTTAGTTTTTGGTATAATGGATTTGATGTAGCTTGTCATTTATCCTTGAATGCATCTTCCATTATCATGCCATATTTTATCTTGATGACTTAAATTTGAGCTTATTCTAGATTTAATGGTCAATTTGGCATAGGAATAAAATCACTTCTAACATTTTGCATTAACACAGAAACATTTTTGATTTTTTAGTGGGTGATTAATTTCATAGAATATTGTAGACCAAATTATTGAATTTGGCTATGAATTATCTCATGGGATAATGAGGCTCCTTTTTATTTGTGTCAATAGTGCTAAAATTGAACGTTCATCTTTAAATGGTTTGAATTTTTCTTAAAATTTGGTTCTCATTGTATTATAATTTTCAATATAATAAGGTTGAAAATGGTGAAACCATATGAATGTTCCTTCATTGAGATTTTAATTGAATAGTACAAGTAGAGAAAAGGGAGTTTACATGTTTTTTGGGTGTTTTTTACCATCACTAGTAAACTTGGGGAAATGTTTTATTTACCCCTTGGGTAATTCATGAAGTTGAGCACCTAAAGCCAATGGTCCAATAAGTAGACCCCGATGTACTAGTATGAATTCAATGTTTTAAAAATATTTGTCTCTATAAAATTAGAATATTGGGGAGAAATATAATACTATTAAATGTTGGGACAACTCTCCTTATCTTCTCTGGGGAAAGTTTGTAACTAGAAATTTCGTACAATTAAAAAAACTAGTTAGAAGCTCCTTTAATTTTTTTAGACCTTGTCAATATATTATCATTTGGGATGAAAAAATAGCTATAAAAGTGATTATTTACATATCAAACACTTGGTGAGTATGGATAATCCTTCACCTTATGAAATTTATGGATTGTGGAGTCATAGGTATTTCGGGTAAAATAAATATACCTAAAATGTGCCCCATTGTGGGTGTAAAATACTGTTGGGAAAATATTTGGCACAAATACAAACTTGAGTTTCTCACAACAGTAAAGGGGAAAAGTTCCTCCCCTATTCAAGGAAGAGGTTCCTTTTGTTTAAAATAACAAATTGAAATAAACTACTCAATATATAGTTCAATATAAAATTTGGTATTGGATTCTATTATTTTCTACCATTAAAAGAAAAATAGAAAATAAAAAAGGTGAAAAGTCATACATGGAGAGGAAAACATAGATCTCATCCTATGCATAAAAAAATGAAATGTAAATATATTTTGATAGTTTGAAGATAAAACATGTATTGATTTAGGGTTGAGAATGGTGTATTAAACTTAGGAATAACATATCTACAAAGAACAACACAAGACACAAAGATCTACAATCTTCTTTATATTCCCTATGAAGGAGTGAGCAAAAAGTTTCCTTCTTCTTCCTTACAAGAAAAACTACGATGGATATCAAAAATTATTTATACAAATGTCATTTATCCTATCTATAGATGTAGGAGTGAATGGATTTACTCTTTGTATTCCAAAATTTGTTCAATTCTATTTTATATTTATATTCATATTTTTATAAAATAAGAATAAAACTTTACTAAAATATAAAGAGAAAAAATTTAGGAGTGATAGAGGACATCATAGAATGTGTTATGTATAGTAAGAGATATTTTGGATAGAACCAAAGGTGTAGTGAATGACTGACCAACAACCTTCCCTCTATCCCAAGCTGCTTTGAATATTATAAATTTACTGACTACTTCTACAACCAATTTTCTATTGGGAAATATTATGTTCTTGTAGTGTACCAACAATCTATTAGATATAAACAACATCATATTAGGAAATTTAATGAGATTGGTTAATTTTGAGTTTATATATTTAAGGGATTCATGAATCTCGCCAAGCACAGTCATGAATGCAACATTGACCACACTTCTTTGAATAATTCTTCCTTGATTATATTTTATAAATTATTATTTCACCTCATTTTTAGTATATTGGTTGGATCCATATTCCTTGATAAAGTCATAATGAAAACTTTTAAGTTAGAGAAAACTTCAATATTTTTATCTCTTTTGATTTGAGACTGATTATTTAGTATCTCCATGGCATTATTCAAAACTTCCATCTTTTGAAGGATAATTTTCAACTAATCATAATAGAGGTCATTTTCTCTCTTGTCAAATACTCTATATTTAACTAGTAGCTCTGTATCAATGGTTGACCTTTCTCAATATCTCATTTCACACTCTTCCATAAGCTTAGTTCTTTTTGATGGCATTTGATTTTTTTATTAACCTTGACCTACTCTAATTTATGATTTTCATACAAGTTGATCATTTCCTCAATATATTTTAGGCCATCTAGAAATAATTGTTCATCTTATTCGTACATTTAGCTAGGAAATATCCATAAAGCTAGATCTATATGGGTCAAAATTTAGCCTTGATATGGTTTTGGACTTCTCATGTGGGGGAGGATTCACAAAAAGGTTGGATACTAATCAAATCAAGAATTTTTATTTTGACCACTTTTTCCTTCACTCACAATAATGGCTACATCTAATGAAATGTTGTCACAGAAACTCACCATTTGTGCATTTGAATTTACTATAATATATGGTAGTGTAGGTTGTCTTGGTGGCATATAATATGGTAGAGGTGTAACTTGTAGAAATTATAAATAAAGAGGATATCATGATGCCATAGGTACACAAATTATAACAACATTAACAATTGCTAGTTGTCTTGGTCTTTGAGTAAAGGCAAGGTACTACCGCACTATAGTTTTAATCAAAAATGATGTGTCATTGAGGGGAAATATGATTGTATTTGTAAATAAATTTTGGCCTTCATCTTCCTCAAATTACAAAAAACCCTTGTCATAGGTCTTACTAGGTTGGTTTATCTCCTCACCATCTCCATCACCTCTTGAGGTAGTTAATTAATGAAATGTGGCATTAAAACCACTTATACCAGATGCTTTGGAAGCTAATGAAGGGGATAAAATTGGTGGAGCTAAAGTTGTGTATCTTTTCAAGCCATCTAATCTAGTGAAATCTACAAGCTTTTCATTAATCTATTTAATACTATTTTAGTTCAAAGTTGTATATCAATTAACTCTTATGAATACCAATTTATCATTGGTAGGGGTGAAGCCATGATCTTGTTAGTGTAAGATGGGTAAATTATTTCTATCCCATCATCTACAATTTCATATTTTGCACATGTGTTAGTTAAATATTTCATATGACTCAAAATTAACCAACCCCAATCTCACCTCAACACTTCATATTCATCCAAGCAATCAACCTAATAGTCCTCCAAATGTGGCTTGTGCAACTAAGAGGAACCAATTCCAAGGTGAGATTTCAAAAATACCTTATTTTTGAAATAATATATAATCATATGAGGTTGAATTTTTCGTTATAGGGGTCAAGATATAATCATAACTATAGACACGATGACACTCTCCCCTATGTATAGAGTAGATATGGGGATACCATCACCTGTTAGATTAGAGTGCCCTAATAAATTGAATATTAAATGTTGTAAGCATCTATGGTATTCTTGGAGGTATATTGGCCCAAGGTGATAAGAAATACAATGTTTTCCACATCCTTTTTCTGCATCATTTGTACACTTTTATCAATTTCATGCATAACTAAATCAATAATATATATATATTTTACAATATTGTAAATATCAAGGGGAAACCTTCAAATCCACAAAATATTATATAATATAAGATATGGAATGTTATAATTTCAAATAATAAGAGTGGAGGTAAATCATTTGTCTTAAAATTATCATTCTATTTCTCTTAACATCCATGAAGCATTCGTTCATATACATACATTAACTAATGCATAAACAAGCATCTATGAAAGTAAACAACATAAGAACACATGAGATATGTGAGAAACCCTATTGGGGAATAAAACCCATTGATACACATATTTTAATATATTCATATAATCAATGAATCAAACTTTAGTGAGGCACCAACCCCACAATGAACACCAATGCCTTCTCTAGTCAAGCACCAACTCAACTATTCCTTTAACAAACACTAACTTGCAAGGAGGCACCAAACCCCTAGGTAACTCAACACCAACTCAGTTAAACTAAATATATAATCACCCTTTGACACCTATTTTTCACTCAACTAAATATGACCACCTTATTTTTCTCTTCTCACTCTTCTATCTCTCTCAAACAACCTATTAGGCTTTCTTGCTCAACTAGCCCTTTCCTTAGCAGAATTAGGTCATATGACCTTGCTCATTACATATAGTAACATAGTTATATATTATTGACATATTAAACATACCTATTTTATGTTATTTAATCCCTCTACTTAGTTTTCAAAACTCTATATCATTTGCTTATGTCCTCAATATTCCAACTAGTCAACTAGGCCTATTAGACCTTCTCTTTATACTTGACTATTGATCTTACCCATATTAGTCAAACAAGAAACTTTACATACCTATATCACCATTATAAAATATCAAAAAACATGTTTTATAAGTGAAAATACCACTACATAGGTCAATCATTACCCTTAAGGGCCAAAACCACCATTAGGCCTAATAGAGACCTAATGTAATTAGGCCTTCTCAAAACACACATTTCAACTTTGCCTCCCTGAAAAAAATTGAGCCTAAAAAAAAGGATGAAAAACTTCATAAAATATTTAATTATACCCATTATAATCTAACCTTAGGTCCCCAACACCATTTATCTCATTTCACTCTTTGAACCACATAATTAGGTTTACTCACAATTAGGCCTTCTCACTACCAAAAATTATGTCTTGAAAATATGATGCATGCACTCAATGTTTCCACATAAAACAATAAAAAAATAACATGGATATAAAATAAATGACCTAAAATTCAAAATCATATTAATTTTATTTCACCAAGTAGGGAAGAAGAAATTAAACCAACCATTTTCATATGCTTACTCAGAACTGCACACATGCTTCAAAAACCCAGTCAAGAACCTTTGACTTTTCACACCCTCATAGGAGTATATAATTCATAAAAGTACATTAAAATAACCTATTAGATATATATAATAAATTAATGTGCATTTTATTCTTGAAATCTATGCAAAAAAACTTAGAAACATCATTCTCACTCATACACATAAAAATTGCCTGTAGCTCCAAAAACACAGTCATGAAAACTAAGTCTTATAACACATGTGGGAACATTTTTATGAAATTAAAATGGGTTTATATTATCCTTAATAATTATTATAACATATTTAAACAGACATATTACATGGTTTAATATCAATATTTGTCTTATAGACTAATCTCACGTCTTCACCCTACACAAATGTCATTGTGTTAGATAAGTCATTTTGATAACAACTTTTTATTTGTATATGAACATAAAAAAAATTATATTCAAGGGGGAAAGTTTATATATGTATTTATAAATTACCCCATTCATTTTTATCCATCCCTAATCCACTTCAACCCATCCCTAATCTCACTCTCACTTCTACTTAGTTTTCTCACTATCTTATTAACCCTGTTTAGTGATAAGTCAACTTATATGACCAATTTAGCACATTTAAAGTCTAAAAAATAATAAAATAACATCATGGTAATAATATATAGGTATCAGGATTCAAACTCTAACAAATTTCATGCTTTAACCTGATCAACCCTGTCTGTTACATAAAAAATATGAGAAATAATGGCTTTTCTGTAGCTTTCATTCACTTTTATGATAGACCAATTTCACTTAGAGAAACTTGGGAGAGTCCTATACATAATAAAATAATAAAAATAGGTCATTTAATCCATTTTGAGCCATTTACAACAAGATTTTTCCTATCAGGTCATTATGTGGGTTTTAGGAGGGTTTTGACTGCTTTCTAATCTTAGAAATAATTCATAAAGGATTTACCCTCAAATCCAAAGATAATTCAAGGAAATTCAAGATAGGAACCTTCCAAAACTTCCATGAACTAATCAGGATCTCATGCAAAGGTTTCACATGCCAAAGAGCATAAGAAAAACCTTCTCAGGTATACTACACCTCATTTTGTGCACACAAAAACCTTAACACCAAATTTCATGATTTTTCCATTAGTATTTGAAATAAAACTTGGTAAAAAAACTTGACACAACCTGTCACACCTCTAAAAATTATCTTATGATATCTGGCACCTTGGGAACTAAACTTGACCCCTAATTAGGTCACATTAGGTCTCTTTGCACACTATGACTTGAACTGTCAGTCATAGTTAAACCTTGATTACACATTGAAACCTCTTGTACTATTCTCAAAACCTCATTATCATTTCATAAAACCTCATACCATACTCACACACTACAATCCTTATTCACACAAGTCTCATACTACTCATCTTATCATGCAACTAGGCCAATGCCTTCTCACTAGGTCTTTTAATGCAAAGACTAAGCTTCATAACTAACCTTCGAACTATTATGAAGGATTATTTGCCTCTTTAACATGTTTACACAACTTTATACACTCTCTCATCCCTTTAATAACACAATTAAACAAACTTCACTATGCTTTATGCATACATCTTCTCACAAGACTAGACTAAACTTCTCAAGACACCTAGTACTCAATAGTAGCTTACCTTGAATCATGATCGTGACCTTGATATGCCATCAACCTTAGAAGAATTACCAGGTTGCCTCAAAATTATCTCTCAATAGACAAATAATAGGTTGTCTTCAAAGTTTATCTTATCATAAGACTTATTTGTCTTATACCACTCCACCATAAATGGCCTCAATTCTTGACCTTGACATTAATGACATCCACCTTGATTTTGACATCAATAACAACATCAATGCCTCAAAACCAATAATAGGAACATACCTAAAAAATATCCCCCTTTTTTTTATGGTGTAAACTTAATCAAATATAATCATTCACATCTCCCCAAGCTAGAACTTTTTCAAACTGACCTTTCTTCCAAACTGGTATTTTATCCTCCTTTGACATTAATGACAATGGGTCATCTTCTTGACAACTATCTGATCCTTAGACATAGAACAACATAATTTTTCTCTCTAAACAAACTCATTACCTCTTTTTGACAAAAAATAACTCAACACAGATCATGCTCACATACCTACTCTTGGAGCATGATTGGCTCCCCTTGTCTCTATGAGATATTTAGACACTATCATGGCTGTGACTTGGTTTGATCAAGTCATCATACAATATATTTGTGACTTATTTCTTGTGATCACACTTTTTAATATATTCTTGACTAAATATTGGATCTAAAAGTCAATAAAGAACACAAAATTCCCCCAATACCAATCACCCTTCAAATTTTTGCTCACTAGTTGAGTGCCTCCATGAGGCCTAATGGATTCACTTCTGCTCTATTGTACTAAAATAACATAAACTTGAGAGATTCCTAGATCTCCATTTCTTTAATAAACTAAACTTACTTCATGATCCTCCTAGGCTTGATTAACCCTTTTGGCTTGACCTATTCAATCTCTATTTAAATAACATTCTGGCTTGGTCTATTCGTCTTGACTCTTTCATCCATAATCTAGGTTAATAGGGAGAATTCTTGGCACTAATTTGCATCTAGACTATGATCCACCATGGAAAATAGTCTACTTGGACTAGATAGGTCATTAACCTTAGCTACCTTGGATTTCCACTCACCATCTTGTCTTCTTTTTTGTACTTTAGGGGCTTCAACTTTCTTGTTTTGACTTGAAAGTCCATGCTTACATAACTTTGAAATATGACCAACCTTTTGATTATTGAAACACACTATTACTCTTAATGGAAACACACCATGACCCATACTTCTTGACTGATGACTCTTCTCATATTTCTATGCATATTCATCCTTGGAGGGCCTTTTACAATGACTTGCTCTATGACCAAATTGGTCACATGAATAATAATAGCTATTAAAAGGACTAGAATAACTTATAATTTTAGGATACCTAACATGATTAGTATTTATTCTTATATCACCATCATTTCTTGATTGACCATTGATCTACTTGATCTTATTAGTGTTCTTCTTTTGGTATCTATTGAAACCTACATCTATTTTGTCATTATTAGTCTTTTAACTACTCATGATATTGTCTAGATCATTGGTACTCTTTTCAAATTTAACAAAGGACTTAACCTTTCTTGATTCTTAATCTGACTCAACTCTCAAGGAATCCACTTTAGTTACATACCTTTCACATTCTTCTTCTTTAGCATTTAAGCTTGTAGTCATAATCTCAATTTGAGTCTCCACCTATTTGACTATTTCCTCTTGTTCCTTAGAGTTGTTACTCAGTCTAGCTTCAAATAAGTTGATTTCATCCTCATAGTATTTGATAAGAGGCCTCATCACCCTATTATTATTCTTTACCATCTTTAGTTCTTCTATAGTATTCATCAATTCAGCCTCAAAGTCTACCTCATCTTCTTCTTCATTTGAATTACCAACAACACCTCCAATCCATATGGACTCTTGCTTGATTTGAATAATTTACTTCCTCAGCCATGAAGAGTAATTCATTGACATTAGGACCATCACCTTCATGATCACTTATCTCACTCTCAGTAGATGTGCTGCAATCTTCCTTGGTGTAAAAGCTTATTTTGTTCTTGAAAAATTTCTTCTTGTCATCATACCTTCTGAAGCTTTTCTTGCTCTAATTAGACCTAAAGGAATTTTTATCATCATCATGACCTTAATCATGCTCTTCATCACCTTTTTCCTTATGATTATAAGGGCACTTATTAGCCAAGTGTCCAATCTCTCCACAATTAAAACATTTAAAGGGCAACTTACCCTTGTAGTTACCTAAACTGATTTTCAACTTTCCTGCAAACATAGCTATCAACACATCATCATAAATATCATATTCATCATTATCTATAACTTTATTACCTTGTGTATTATTCTATTTTGACTTATTTTCTGCCTTTAATACAACTTCCTTATTTACAAGTCTTACTTCACTTATCCTCATCTCATAGGCTATTAGGGTGCCATGAAGTCCATCCATTTCTAGCTTGTCTAGATCTTGCATCTCTTTAATAACAGACACTTTAGAATCAAATTTGGGTGCTAGAGATCTTAAAACATTTTGAATAACAATAAAATATTTCAATTCTTCACCTAGGCCTCTTATGATGTTGACCACTTCATCAACCCTCAATAAGTAGGCTACAATGATCTCATATTCATTCATCCTTAGGCTTTCAAATTGTCTTCTATGGGTTTATAACTTAGCCAACTTGACCTTGGACTCTCCCTCATTAATAATATTCAACTATTCACACATTTATTTAAAAAATATACAATGCACCACCTTCATAAGTTCTACCTCTGATAGGCCACACATAATACCATTCATTACTTTTGAATTATTGTCACTAGCTTTGTTGCCTATTACATCTGTAGGAGGAATACAGGGTGTAGTATATCCATGCAAGACTAATTTCCAAACATAATGACATTGATACATCATATATGTCCTCATCTTGACACTCCCAAAAACATAATTGGATCCATTAAATAATGATGCTTTGCTTGTAAAAAAACCACCTTGTGCTTGACTAGCCATCTTTACTTACTTAGGATCTCCTTTAGGCTATTAGGCCCCCTTAAAAGGACCTAATATAATATAAAATATTGGAAGTATAGATTAGGAGACTGGGGGGGGGGTGGTGAATCAGTTACATTAAAATAATCTTTTAATTTCTCTTAACATCCATAAAGCATTCATTTATATACATACATTAACCAATGCATAAATAAACATTTATGAAATAAAACAACATAAAAATATAGGATATATATGAGAAACCATCTTGGGGAATAAAAAACACTAATACATAGCTTGGAATATATTCTTATAAGTAATGAATCATAATTTAGTGAGGCAACAAACCCACAAGAAACACAAAGCCCTTCTCTAGTCAAGCATCAACTAAACTAGTCCTTTAACAAGCACCAACTTGCAAGGAGGCACCAACCCCCTAGGTAACTCAAAACAAAATAAAATACCTTGAATATTTTATCAAACTTGGACACCTATTTCTTACTCAATTGAAGATGACCACCTTATTTTTCTTTTCTCATTCTTCTATCTCTCTCAAATAACCTATTAGACCTTCTCGCTCAACTAACCCTTTCCTTGATAAAATTAGGTGATATGATATTGATCATTACATATAGTAACATAGTTATATATTTATGACATATTAAACACGCCTATCTAATGGTTATCAATCCCTCTACCTGGTTTATAAAAATCTATATCATTCGATCATGTTCTCAAGATTCTAACTAGTCAATTAGGCCTATTAGGCCTTCTCTTTATACTTATCTCTTAATCTTGCCCATATTGGTAGGCCAAGAAAATTTAAATACTTGGATAACCATTGGAATAGATGAAAAAATACCTTTTAAAATTGAAACAACCACTACATAGGTCAGTCATTACCCTTAAGGTCCAAAACCACCATTAGGCCTAATAGAGACCTAATGCAATTCGGCCTTCTCAAAGCACACGTTTTACTTTGGCCTCCTTAGAATACCTTAAGACTCCAAAAATTGATGAAAAACTTTATAAAAAATTAAATTATACCCCTTATAATCTCACCGTATGTCTCCAAAACCATTTAACTCATTTCACTCTTTGAACCACACAATTAGGTCTACTTGTAATTAGGCCTTTTCAGAAAGTATGTCTTGAAAATATGAAGCATACACTCAAATTTTACACATAACATAATAAAAAAATAACATTTATATATCCTAAATGACCTTAGGGTCATAATAATATTAATTTTATTTCACCATACATGGCAGAAGACCTCAAACCAACTATTTTCATATGCTTACTTAGAACTGCACACAGGCTTCAAAAACCTAATCAAGAACCTTTAAATTTTCACACCTTAATAGGAGTTCATAATGAATATAAATACATTAAAAATAAAATATGAGACATATATAAAAAATTTATGGTCATTATATTCTTCAAATCTATGCAAAAATACTTAGGAACATCATTCTAACTCATACACAGAAAACTACCTATAGCTCCAAAAACATAGTCATAAAAACTAAGTCTTAGAACACCTGTGTGAACACTTTTATGAACTTAAAATAAGTTTATATGATAATTAATAATTATTATAACATATTTAAATGTATATATATATATATATTACATGGTTCAGTATCAATACTTATCTTACAGATCCATCTCATGTCTTCACCCTACACAAACCTCCTGTGGTTGACAAGTCTCTTTGAAAACAACTTTTTTCTTGTCTATGAACATCACCAACACTTATATTCAATGGGTAAAGGTCATATGTGTATTGAAAAATGACCCCATACATTTTTATCCATACTTAATCCACTTCAACTGATCCATAATCTCGTTCTCACTTCTGCTTGGTTTTCTCACTATCATTCTCATTAAGCTTGTTTAGTGATAGGTCAACTTCCATGACTGGTTTAACATATTCAAATTCTAAAACCTAATCATAAACCACCATGTTAATAATATATATGTATCAAACTACAACCTCTAATAAATTTCATGCTTTGACCTGGTCAACCCTCCCTATCACATCAAAAATCTAAGAAATAAAGGGTTTCATGTAGCTTCCATTCAACATTATGATAGATCAATTCCACTTGGATAAACCCAAGAGAGTCCTCTACATGATAAAATCATCAAAATAGGTCATAAAATCTATTTCCAACAAGATATTTCCTATAGGGTCATTATGAGGGTTTTGACTACTTTCCATTCTTAGCAATCATTCATAAAGGATTGCCCATTAACTCTAAAACTAATTCCAAGAAATTAAATCTAAGACCATTCCCCAAATTCCATGAACTACTTAGGATCTCATAAAAAGGTTTAACATGCCAAGGAGCATAAGAAAAACCTTCTCGGGTCTGTAACAGCTCATTCATGCACAAAAAAAAACCTCAACACCAAATTTCATGCCTTCTCCTTCAGGATTT
This sequence comes from Torreya grandis, assembly GCA_037957365.1. NCBI lineage: Eukaryota > Viridiplantae > Streptophyta > Pinopsida > Cupressales > Taxaceae > Torreya > Torreya grandis. The sequence goes on from JARHVA010002162.1 coordinate 937,180, forward strand.
GACATAAAACTTGGTAAAAAAAATTGACACAACCTATCACACATATGAAAATTCTCTTATTATCTATGGCACCTTGAGAACTGAACTTGACCCCTCATAAGGTCACACTAGGTCTCTTTGCACACTAGGCCTTGAACTGCCAGTCATACTTAGACCTTGATAACACCTTGAAAATTCTTGTAATATTCTCAAAACCTAATTATAATGTCATAAAACCTCATACCATGCTCTCACACTACCAAAATTATTCACACAAGTCTCATACTGCTCGTTTCATCATGCAACTAGGCCTATGCCTTCTCACTAGGTCTCTTAATGCAAAGACTAAGATTCAAAACTAACCTTGAAACTATTACGAAGGATTATTTGCCTCTTTCACATTTTCACACAAATTTATACACTCTCTCATGCCTATAGTGACAAAATTCACCAAGCTTCAATATGCTTTATGCATATACCTTCTCACAAGACTAGACTAGGCTTCTCAAGACACCTATTACTCAATGGTAGCTTACCTTGCATAATGATCTTGACCTTGATATGTCATAAACCTCAAAAGAATTACCAAGTTTCCTTAAAATTCTCTCTCAATAGAGAAATAATAGGTTTCTTAAAATTTTCTCTTGTCATTAGACTTCTTTGTCTCATACCACTCCACTATGCATGGCCTCAACTCTTGACCTTGACATTAATGAGATCCATATTGATTTTGACATCAATGACAACATCAATTCCTCAACACCAAAAATAGGGACATACATCAACATGAAATTGGATGAAGTATCTCCCATACTATGATTTACAATTATTACCTTCTCTTGTAATTTTGACTCCCCAGTCTTCATCTAGTTATTGCATGATTCTTATAGTCAAAGTATCATTGACCCATCTAAATGTTTGTTTCGATGTTATACATTCAATTATGTTATTATACATAGTTATAGTATTTATATTTTTTAGAATATAATTTAGATCAACACCACATAATGGTTATAGGTGGGCCAATATGCCCAAATATTCAATATATATAGAAATAAAACAATACCCTTAAGCTAGGGTAACACCATACAATAATCCTTTATGAAGGAATATGAAATAATATTTTTAGGATTATTTATAAAAATATGAAAACTCTTATAAATCTACATAGAAATATTTCTAATATTAAGGAACCAATACACAACACACACATAATTCTGAAGATAGAGTCAATGATACTGCAAATCTCTAATTTTTTACTACAAATATATGAATTACATATGATATTGAGGGAGTCAATATACAAATAAAACTCACAGTGAAAGATACAAAAGAACCCACTTACAAATTAAAACCTGAAAACTACACACTCTCTGCATACTGCACTTTGATTCTACTATGAAGGCCAACTGCAATTCTTGGGTGGAATTACCAAGATCAAATAGGGAGGATATCTCACCACCGAAACTAGTTACCTTGAGAGGGTTTCCATCCTCTAAGACTATCCATACTCCAAGGTATTTCATCCTTAAGAGAGGAAGAAGTTAAACACAAGTTCAAGCTTACAAAATAAGGGGGGGCTTATGATTTAACAAAGATACATTACCAACAGAAAAGTTCATACTTATACAAATTACAAAGGAGGAGAAATGAAATAATAATGAAGAGACAAGAAATGGGGTGTAGAATTTCACATGTCAGGACCCATTTCAATAATGAAATGCTTGGTACCATGTGCAAGAGTCAAAAGTAAATCATTACTTTTGACAACAATATATCTTCTTTCATGCCTTCATAATTATGTCTCTCCCACCCATGTGAAGGAGAATTAATTGATGAGAGCATAACCACTATTCATCCATGTGATCACATGCTTCAAGTATTTCCCAAATAACCCCTTTTGACTTCTCCACATACTCAAATCATGAATCCAAATAACAAATGCACCACCCTCCTTCCTTTTTCCTTTTCCACCAAATAAACCCATGTGATCTTGATAAAGCAATTTTGATTTGTCTCCTTAGTGGAGTGGTATTCCCCACTCCAAGCACATTCACTTTGACCCCATGTGATGACCCCTATGGGCCATGCCACCTCATCCCCAAGCCACATCACTATTGCATCATCACTTGCATCACTTGCTATGTCACCATGAGTAGCGATAGTGAATAGTGATCCATGAATAGTACATGTTAATAGTACTTATGAATAATAACTTGGGAATAGTGATTATGAATAGTGTTGGAGGTGTTGTCACATTTTTATTGATGTCAAAAAGGTGCATCATGTAAAGGCATAATGGTCATTGACATCAAAGGTGTATTTGGTCAAATGCTTGAGCATGGTAGTGTCATAAAAAGATTGTTGATCAATGAGTGAGTATTGTGGATATGAGTAGCCTATTGAGAGTTTGGTATTAGTTGGTAACATGATATTGTCAAAATTAATTAGTAATCAAGGTTTATGTTGTCATTAATTTTTCATCTTGTGAGGTTTTATGTCAAAAGTGTTCAAGTACATGGAAGAGAAATGTCAAGTCATATGAATCTTGGTCATGTGGTTTTAGGTCTGTATGAAGTTGTGGAAGATTTTTTTCATCAAAAAAAGAATGGTGCAGTGATATGAGTATGTATTTATGTCTTATGTTTACTTGTTTGATGTTTTATCTAGGTCATGACATGAAATGAACAGGTCATGGTGTTAAGTGCATTGGAAGCTTGAGCCTGGTCATGGCATGGTGAAGGTATGAGTTGGTGGCATGATGAGGTGAGTGAAATCAAGCATGTGAGATGTTGTGAAGGTTGTGTGAGCATGATAATAAGGTGTGAATGCACTTATAAGTGTTTCAAAGTGAGTTTTTGAACGTGGGTCCTTTAGTCTTGGACTACACCTAGACATTCTTTATCCCTACCTGGCTTAATTAGGTATGTGATCCATAAAATCTACACTATTATCATGCATAAAAAATTTTACAATGGATACTTTTGTCAAACACTCATTTTCTCGAAATACTCAAAGGAATTGTAACAAGTTTAACCTTTAAAAATATATTTATCTCAAAACTCAAAGTATTAAATCTCTATTCAGTTGTTATATTTAGCTTGTTATGCATTAAAAAATGATTAATAAATAGGATTAATCAAAGTGCAAAAAAATAATGCATAATCAATAGTACTCATGACAACTAAATTGATAACAGAGTTCACCTACTACTTGGGCTACATCTCTGGGTCTGCTTAGAACATGAATCGTTTCATTTACATGAATTGAAAGTACATGACCAATAGCTTACAATTATCAAATGGACACTCTAAGATAACAAAACTTAGTAATAGACCTTCAAAAAGTCTCAGTATCCACAAACGGAGTTTCCACCTTCTTGTCATGAAAGAAATCTCGCATTCCTAAAGTTCTCCACTAAAAGTCTCATTAAATTCTTTAAAAAGTGGCTCAAATAAACTCAAATTAGGAAAATAAACATATGGAAAGAACCATCTCATAATTTAGAACAACTCTCTAGTTTACTTCAAAGTCTAAAAAGCTCTCTAAGTCCTTCAAAACTTAGGATATATGTAGACTGGTCTCTATATTGGCCATTACATAATTTGCAAAGCTTCAATTTGAGTCATTAAAAATGATATCAAACAACCTTAAATCTAGACACCTAGTATATGGATAGAATCATCTCTAGCTCTGGCGCTTGGCTCTTAGCGCTCGGTTCTTCGACACTTTAGCTTTCGCTCTCTAGCTCTAGCTGTCGACTCTTCGGCTTTGGCTCTAGCTCTCATCTCTGGCTCTTTAGCTCTGATGAAAGATTTGAAATTTTTTAAATGAATTGAAATTCACCTTTGACCCATTTATATTCTTGTTATGGGTCCACATTTTCTAATTGGGATGCTTGTCCACAATCTAATAAATTTTATAATTATCGCATACCCAATTTTTATGGGATTTTAAATTATCCATTACATTTAAAAATATGGGGTGATAATTATTCCCCAATTTATGATGGTTTATGTTTATCCCCATTTAATAAGGTGGAATTTAAAAATATTAATGACTTGGGTTGAGCCATATTGCCACATCACTTTATTGCCACATCACCAAGTTTGACCATAACTTTGACTAGTCATAACTTGCACATACAGACTCCATTTTTTGAAATGTTAAATGTGTCAGAAAGATTAAAATGAGTTATACATCATGGAACTAGTTCATAAACATTCTAATATCATCAATTTTTCTAGTTTTGACTATGATTTATGACCTATTGACCTACTTTGAATGAAACTTTGATTAGCTGCATAAAGAGCAAATGAGCTCTATTTCTGGGGTTCTACATACCATCAAAAAGATCGCGATGGGCCCTTCTCAATGGTACAAGTCTTGAATTGATTTAGGACCTTATCCAAATTGACCTTTGATTCAATCTTCCTCACTAAGAAGGCTTTTGGTCTACCAAAAGTTGGTACCCAACTTGATCCTCTAAAATGCCAATTGATTCTAAAGAATTATGATAGGTATTTATCGGTATACTCAAGTTATACAACTATGACTATAATTCTTGGAACAAACAATTGATCACACCTTCCATAATCCCTCTATAGTTTCATGGCCATTAATACGCTCTACATAAAACTAGGGTTTGAAATACGATGACTTCCTTTGCTGCATAGTTTCATAAGTGCCTTTACACATATAAGCCTGGTGATCTTTTCTGCTACACAAATTAAATGAACCTCTACACAAAAGTCTAGTGATCTCCTTTGCTACCACTAAATAGTATTATATAACATATCAAGTATATAACCCAATCATATCATAGTGATAATAGTGGTAAAATATGATTCCTAACTCAAACTTGTAAAAGGCCTAAAACAAGGCATGAGTTATATTGAATCCTACAACTACTAATAAGATTCACAACATGTATCAAATGTCTACCCACTATCACATCCTATGAGTGGTGAACTTCCAACTACTGAAATAATCACTAATGTAACTATAAGTCAAGTTTGTTAATGTAAACAAAACACATTAATTGTTGTGACCGTGTTATAATACACTACCTAGACACAGGTCTTATTATGCTAAACAACTATAGAAACAACTAGTGTATAGTGTCTAGCATTACAAACATTACTGAATAAGGTATGCCAAATACATCCAATCATACACATGCTAATAATAGATGCATCCCAAAATAGCAGTTAAGTATGAAATTGAACACTATCAAATTCCATCAACCGGTGTAATTGCTATCAAATCTCCCAAGCTGATCAATGAGTTAAATTTCTTAATAATTCAATAAGAAATTCATAAGCTAACACTAGAGATTCCAAAAATAGAGCTTTCCAAAACATAAGTGTGAGAATTAAAAACTTTGCATGATGAACCTATCTCAAAGTGTTCCCACCATAGTAGCTCTAAAATGCATATATCAAAGTGTGGGTATATGTCCTTTGTCAACATACATCAATGATTCCAAAATTGCTTTGCAACATTAATGCATTATCAATCCACTAATCATGACAACATGAAATTAAGAAAGTGTTTACTAAACCTTTTTATCAAATTATCTTGTTTAGGGTGTTTAATTTCCTTAGTGGATTTACTAACATCTGCATGGGTTGATTTAGGATTAACTTCATTGATTACCTTATCAATATGTTTATATACCATCTTGTTCTTACCATTACTAGGATGTGTTGTACCCAAAAAATGTCATTAATTTTTAGGACAACATATAAGCTATTTTGGTCTTGCAAGACCAAAATATCTCTTCCCATTTCAAAAAATTGTTCTAAACTTTCAAAATTGGGATTATTCAAGCTTTTTCAGTCAAAGAACTAATGGTTCAATAGGTTCAAAGGCCTCTACAAGCAGGTTCAATCAAAAGAACAAGTTTTCGACACTTAGTCATTTTCAGGACTAGTTCAACGGGTTCGAAAGGTTCAAACAGGTTCCAAAGGTTCAACGAGTTCAAAGTTTAACAGGTTCAATGGCAGGTGGTTCAACAAGGCTTGTTTCAAAGAAGCTTGGTTCAAGTGGTCAATAGAAATAGGGGAATGAACCATTGAACCGTTGAACCAAAGTTGGTTTAATTGGTCGGTTCAAGCAACATGTTCAAAGGAGTGCCCAAGAGTTAAAGACACAAGTGCGCTTGCGAAGGGAATTTATGTGGCAAAAAAGTGACTAAGGAAGACAAAAGCCCAAAGACAAAATCCTGATAGAACCTCACGGATGCTGCCAAGTGTCATTTTTCAAGCTTCATTTCACTTTGTTTGTAGGAACCGCAGAAGCTGCCACGTATCCTTTGTAAGTTAAGTGAAACACGCCAAGTGACATCATCCGCGTGAATCTAAAATGAGTTTCGCATGGTTCTATAATGTTTCTAAAATGCAGTGAAAGCCACCATGTGTCATATTCCATGGGACACTCAAAAGGCATCCAAAGCTTCTACAAGTTTAATGGATGCTGCCACGTGTCCTCACCTATTTCACAGTGGATGCTGCCACGTGTCACCTGTTGAGATTTGCATAAAATTGACTAAGGCAAAATCAAGGGACAAATAACCCTTTTGAAGGGCACTCATAAGCTAAAGTGGACCGTTGCAAAAAACTCAAAAGGACAATTTGGAGCTCAAATAGCCCTTATAGAGGGCAAGAAGGAAGCAAATGGACCAATTCAAAAGGCCAAAAGAGCAAAGAGATTTCTTTCGAAAAAGTTCCTACGGACAAGTTGCACAGAAAAAATTTCTTCAGACAAATTGTTCGAAAGAATTTCTTCGGACTTTTTCTCTGAAGGAAAAGTTTGAAGAAATAGAAAACCTACTATGCTGCCACGTGTCTCTCATCAAATGCAGCAGAAGTTGCCACATGTCATCTTTCGCAGGAAACTAATATAAGTCCCAAAGACTTTTCAAAAGCAGCCAAAAGCTTGATGGAAGCCGCCATGTGTCAACATTTGTAGTTTCTTCCTTTAAATATATTTTGCTAAGTAAGGATTATAGTGAGCCTTCATTAAGCTACTAATATAAGTGGAGCGTGCCAAGTGTCATCCTCTACAGGATTCTCAAAAGACAAGCGGAAGCTGCCACATGTCTCATTTTATTTTCACAGAGCACGATAAGTGTCTACACCTGCACATTGAGTTTTTAACATTTTTCAAAGCCTCTTTCAATAAGTGTCTCTCAGAATCCTATGGATGCTGCCACATGTCGTCACCTGTTTTATAGTGGAATGTGCCATGCGTCAATTACTAAAGACCAACAGAAAGTGACTAAGGAACAGAGCATCGAAGACCCGATTCAAATAACCAAAAAAGGAATGATGAAGAAGGACTAGAAACATTTATGCATCAAATATGTTTCTAGAAGTAGATCGTTAGGTGGACATTGAAGGATGCAAACATTCAATGGTGTGACCCATTTCTCTCATTGAGAAAAGCAAATGGGTAAATGCCCCTAAATTCTAGCATGTCTTCGTAACAAAATTCAATGCAACATGATATGTTACTGTTCCCAAGTCCTTCTTGAAGAGACTATATAAGGGACTGTCTTTTATTATTTTAGGGATCTCTCTCTCTGATTATCAGAAACTAAACTCTGCCAAAATTGAAAGGCATTACTGAGACTTTGAGCTCAGATTGTTGATCATATTTTGTTATTGGAATAAGAATACAAGTGACTTTTCAGACTTTGTGCTATGATAACTTCTTTGTTGGGGAAACTGTTCTTATGTCTTTTTCCTTAATATATTTTCTGTTCCTTTAATTCATAAGTAGGATTAGTGAAAGTAGTCAGGAAGATGTCTTGAAGCCAACTGTGGAGAGACTTTGTGCCCCCACAATTGTCTTTAGTGCGTTTTCTTTTTGTTTTTGTGTAACAGACCTTGGGATGACTTTGTGCCCTCATTATCCTTCATATCTCACTCTTGAGCAATTTAGGTGGAGACTTTGTGCTACATCTCAATTTGCTGGTTACTACATCCTTGCTTAGATTTTGCAATTACTACTAGGAAGATTGTTGTGGTTTGCTGAATGGTACTTCTGAAAGAAGAGGAGTACTTTCTGTTATTATCTCTGAGATTTTTCTTTTGATTTGCACACATCATCTCTGAAAAAAGAGAGATGGATGGTTTATCATACCTTTGAGTATTATTTTCTATATATATATATAATATAGCATATTTATAGGAAACCTCTCCTTGATGAGAGGAGAGATTAGTCCCCTTTTGATGTGGTAAACCTACACATTTGGCCAACCAATCTTCCTACTTTAGATGATTAGACCTATTTTGTGTAGCATTACGTTGATCGATAAAATATTCACCCAACAATTATTGGTGACTCCGCTAGGGATATCGTTATGTGCATTCTGAAACCTCAAGTTTCAAATTGAACTAGTTTCTACCATTATCCATTATAAACTCTATTCCATTTCTGTGTCTTACTCATTATCATTATAACCTTACCATTCACCTCCACCAATTGGAAAAGAATGCACAATTTAAAGCCTCAAGCTTCAAACTGAAGCAAAGTCAATTCTTTTTAATTTTTATTTCCCAATCTAGCAGAGTCAAGGTATACATGAAGCCAAAGGGATAAAGGTATTGTTGACCCTGTATTTGAGTTAGTACAATAAAGTAATTTTGATTTGTTTCCTTCACCATCTCACCTCTAATGAACCAAGAGCTTTCTTCCTACTAAAGTCGGGTCTCCATTGCCAAATGAAGCAGCCACTTCTACTGTTGATAAAGCTTTGCCAATAATTACCCCTCTAAGATTTGTTATTCTTTCTTTTCATAGTCATATAATGGCAGCTCAAGGCCCCTGGGGTAATTATTTTGGTCCTCTCAATCTTACTCCACCTCTACATGAGCTCCCATGCAGTTCAAGGAAGAATTTTTCCAAATTCTATGGTGATGGGAAAGTTCATCTTGATGAACACATTACAACCTTCAGCATAGCTTGTGGCATAATTGGAGTAGAATTTGAAGATGTAGTAGTTAGGCTATTTGTAAAAACATTATAAGGTGCTACTACAGATTGGTTTTATCATCTACAGGCTCGGTTAGTAACTGATTGGAATACCCTCAAAACTAAGTTTGAAGCCAGATTCAAACCTACAGAAGATGCACATGCCCTTCTGGCTCAACTCACACAGATGAAGAAAGAGCCTCATGAACTAATGAGGGACTTCATAGCCAAGTTTGACAAATTGAGAAACAAAATTCTTATAATTATTCGACCTACAACTGAGAATATCAAATGCTTCTTCATTAATTCTTAGTTACCTAAAGTAGGTTTTCTTTTGAGACGTGCTAGTCAAATAGACCTTACTGTAGCTCAACATTTGGTGACTGAGATAGAAGATGATCTCATCTTAGCAGGGAAGATAAGAAGAGATCCAAATAGAAATAGACCTTTATCATCTTTTAAATATTTATTTATAGGCACTACTGATCCAATGGTGTAGAAATTGACAAATGAGTTACTTGCTCTCAAAAAGCAAATGGCACAAGGAATGTCTTTTGCTCCTTCATATAGAGATATGCCAAAAAAGACATTTCCAAATTAGTCATATCAAGGCAATGCTACCAAAAATCAAGGGCAACAAAATCATCTTCCTCCCCCATAAGGGAAACTTGCCATTAAAGCACCCCTAGCCAAATCAGTAATGGGATATCTTGAAGCAAAATCAGATTTTTCTTTTCAGCCTGAATTAAATCAAGAAAATGACATTGATCTCTTTGTAGAAAATCAAGAACCAATTGGCGACTCCCATATTGGTTTCCTAAACTACTAGGATGAACCCAAAAGCAAAGGAGAAGATTTTGATGGATCATATGCAGTGTTTACCAGATCTAAGAACCAATCAGTCTAGCAAGCTGATAAAGGTAAGACAGAGGAGCAACCTCAACTAGCAATTTCAATTGCTAAACATGGAACCTCTCTACCTTTCTAGCTAAAAGATCTGGTGATTACCAAAAATGTAAGTATATCAATTTCACCTTCACCTTTTATTTCAATTTCACAAATCAGCCCTCCTCCCATCCCTCCTAAAACTCAAAAAGTTGAATTGCCTTCCTCTGTTCCTAGTCCAATTCAACCATTTGACATAATTGATCATGTCAAAAAGACCAAAAATCAAATATTTGAATTTAAATATTTATAGTCCAATCCCGATCAATTAGATAAGTTGGTCCAATGCATCAAGAACCAAACCATCCCTGCAATACAAGAGTTTAAGAAAGTAACTCCTGATTCCCCAAAGAACATGCCCATTCCAAATAATCTTGTCATTACTCCTCTAGCTATCCCTAGAAAAATAGAACCTTTCTATGTTTTCCTATTAATAAATGGTCACAAGCTAAGTAATTATATTATAGACTCAGGTGCATTTGACAACATCATGCCTGCTAAAGTAGCTGAATCTCTTAATCTCACACTAACCAAGACATTTGGAAGATGTTTTTCCATGGAGAACAAGCAAGTGCCATTGCTGAGATAAATCAAGGATGCCCAATTTGCATTTGCAGCCTTTATAGACAAAAGAATCAAGATGACAGTTCTGGTGGCTGATGTTCCAGCATCCTATGGTATCCTAATTAGGCAAATTTTTTGCAAAGATGTTGGTGGAGAATTGAGCATGGACCTATCTGAAGCAAGAATGCTTGTCAAAGGCACCATGTAGAGGCTGCTTCCTGAAAAAGAATCAAAATATATTGTCACTCAAATATCAGCCCCTAAAACTCAAATTCTATTTGAATCCTCAGGTATGGATAACTACTTTCTATCTACAAATGAAGTGCATGAAGCATCTGATAAAGTTATTAAAAGTGTCAATCCAAAAATTAGTTCAACTAGAATAATAGAAGAACTAGTAGGTTGTAATACAAATGAAGAAGGATCTTCTCTCTCTAATGAAAGAAAATCTAAAAAAAAATTAGTTTTTGATGAAGTATGGACTCTAGAATTTGATGGCAACTGTTCCTCTACCAGTTCAGGAGCCGAGATTGTGTTGATATCTCCTCAAAGAGATATTTTTCTTTCATCTTACAAATTACAATTTAGCAACACTAACAATACAACTAAATATGAATCTCTGTTGCTTAGATTGAAGGCTGCTCAAAACAAAGGCATCAAACTCCTTCATGCCAAAGGGGATGCTGAATTAGTGGTTTGTTAGGTGAAAAATCTATACCAAACCAAGAATGAAATATTGCACCACTACCACAACCTAGTTTGAGACTAAATTGAAAGTTTTGATGCTTTCAACATCTCTGCCATAGCCAGGGAATCTAATGACAGAGCTGATGCACTTGATGTTTCTGGAACTCTCTTAGTTCCTCACTCAAATTTCAAAGAAAATAGGTATACTATTGAGCTAGTCTTTAGACCAAGTGTTCTTGACAATGTTGATCATTGGCAAGTATTCAATGATGATCACTAGATCATTGCCTTTTTGAAACGAAAAGACAATTTTAAATAACTACATTTTGAAGACAATGAATCTCAGAAGTATGAATCAACCTCTGAATCTGGTTTAGATATAAATGAAAAATTCTTACAGCTGAAAGGAAATAAAATTCTCAAAGGCCTAGTTTTTCTTAAGAAATTATTTAACAAGCATGATAGATTTGTCAAATAACAACAAATAGATTCAAGCTTCTCTCAAGGATTCGATCAAATAAATCTGACTACTAAAGAAAATCCCAAGATGATTAATATTGATAAGTGTTGCACCCCTAAAGAAAGATTTAAGTTCACCACTTTTCTCCATCAATACATGGATGTCTTAGCATATTCTTATGATGACCTGAAGTTTCTCAGACCTGATGAAAACTGCCATGACATTCCTCTCAAGGCTGACTCAATGCCTTATAAGCAAAAATCCAAGCAGTATAATCCAAAAATATCAGGTACTATTCTGTCTGAGATACAAAAAATGTTAAATGCTAGAATCATCTTCCTAATCCATCATTCCACATGGATTGCAAACATAGTGCCTATAAGGAAGAAGAGTGGTGAAATTTGCATTTGTTTGGATTTTAAGAATCTGAATCAGTCATCTTTGAAAGATAATTATTTTTTGCCAATCATGGATCAAGTGTTTCAAACAGTGACATGTTTAGAGATGTTATCAATGCTAGATGGCTTCTCAAGATATAATCAAGTTGAAGTTGATGAAGCAGACCAACACAAGACTGCATTCACCACACCTTGGGGTACATTTGCATATAAAAAATGCCTTTTGGCTTGATAAATACTGGTGCCACCTTTTAGAGGTCAATAGACCTGGCTTTCAAAGATGAGATAGGTAAGTTCATTGTGGTATACCTTGATGACTTGACTATCTTTTCAAAACATCGTTATGACCATGTATGCCACTTGTAATAAGTGCTGGAGTGCTATCACTAGAATGGTATTTCATTGAACCCCAAGATGTTTATTTTTGGAGTAACAGAGGGGAAACTCCTTAGACACATTGTGTTTAAAGAAGGCATAAAGATTGACTTAGATAGAGTCAAGTTTATTCAAAAACTTAATTTGCCTATAGGTAAAAATACTATTCACTCTTTCTTTAGAAAGGTGAAATTATTATGGAGGTTCATCCTCAAATTTGCTGAGAAGACTAGACACATTATGAGCATGATGAAAGAAAAGACCACCTTCAGTTGGATTAAAGAAGGCAAGTCAGCATTTCAATATATCAAGACTGCCATTGCCCACACCCCTACCTTGATTTGTCTAGATTACAACAAAGATTTCATCATATACAGCTTTGCTTCTAAACACATGCTTTCAATAATTCTCATTCAATAGGACAAGAAATGTATGGAATCTCTCATTTCTTTCATAAGTTGCCCTCTCAAAGCCCATGAGTTGAAATATTCAAACATAGAGAAGCATGCTTATGCAGTGGTGAAAGCAGTCAAATATTTTTACTTCTATATCTTGAATTCACACACTACTACCTTGGTTCCTGACACTACAGTCAAGTCCATATTAACTCAGTAGGAGTTTGGGATAAAAAGAGGCAATTGAATTGCAAAGATCCAAGAGTTTGATCTAGACATCAAGCCAACAAAGCTAGTAAGGGGAAAAGGCCTATGCCAATTAATCACTAATAACAAGCCAGAATATACAGAGCATGAAGAAGCAGAAGTGGAAGACACACCAATAGTCTTTTTTGTCACCACTACCAATGAGTGGTATTCAAGTATTGCTCATTTTCTTACTTATGGTGAATGTCCTACTCATTTATCTTACAAATAAAGGAGGACTATCAAGTTAAAAGCTACCAATTTTGTCCTTTGAGACAACGACCTGTACAAGAGAAGCATAGATGGAGTATTCCTTCACTGTGTAGACAAAGAGCAACAAAGCCAACTTTTAAAATCTTTCCATAATCTAGCCCGTGGAGGACATTTTTTTGCTCCTGTGATTACTCACAAGATTTTGTGAGCCAGGTATTACTAGCCAACTCTTTTCCAAGATGCATATAAGTGGGTGAGAAAATGTGAACTCTACCAACAATTTATTGGAAGACCCAAGTTAGCTGCCCTGCCTCTCAAGCCAGTGATCATAGAAAAACCATTCCAACAATGGGGAATTGATTTTATTAGGACTATAAACCCATCTTCAAGTGCTGGACATGATTATGTCATTACAACAACTGACTATTTCATTAAGTGGGTAGAAGCAATCCCAACTAAGCATTCTACTTCAGAAGTTGTATGCAATTTTCTCAAAGAGAATATCATTTCCAAGTTTGGAGTTTTAACCAATATTGTTACTGATAATGTAGCTTGTTTCACTTCCCAGGAGATTACACAATTTTGTTTCCATTATGGAATTACACTCTCCCATTCTTCTGATTATTTTCCACAAGGGAATGGACAAGCTGAATCAAGCAATAAAAACATGGTAACTATCATCAAGAAGCTAGCAAATGACAATCAAAGGACATGGCATATAATATTGATTGATGCTCTATGGGCAGACAAAATCACACCAAAAAGCCCAATTGGTATGTCTTCTTTCCAACTTCTCTATGGTATCAATGCTAAGATACCAATCACCTTAGAATTGCCAGCCTTGAAATTGGCTAAAGCAATTGAAGATCATACATATGAAAGCCCTCTTGATAAAATAATTATGTGCCTGATTGAGTTGGATGAATAGAGAACTATGCTAGTAGACTGAATTGCTGCTCATCAAAGTCTGGTAAAGAAACTCTTTGACTAGAAGGCCAAAAATCGTGATTTCTAGATTGGGGATCAAGTCCTGCTGTGGGACAAAAGGAGAGAACCAAAATGGATGCATGAAAAGTTTGAATCCCTTTGGAGAGGCCCATTTATTATTTATTAACACAATGGTGAAAATAGCTTTTTACTGAAGTATTAAGATGGCACACTTTTTTCTCTACCTCATAGTGGGTAGCATATGAAAAACTTAAACTCTTGAAGTATCAGATCATTTCATCTGTACATATATATATTTGTATAGTTTTTGTTTCTATTTTGTTTTTTTTGTTTCCATTTTTGATGACTTTCATTTCTAGGTAACATGACTCCGTAACCCAATGGTACACATGAAGACACTGGAGGTTCTGGATTCTACTCCTTTCAATTCTTTTTATAATTGATAAAAGTTCCTCAACTAGAGCCAACTGTTGTACCCAAAAGATGTCATTCATTTTTAAGACAACATATAAGCTATTTTGGTCTTTCAAAACCAAAATATCTCTTTCCATTTCAAAAAATTGTTCTAAACTTTCAAAATTGGGATTATTCAAGCTTTTTCAGTCAAAGAACTAATGGTTCAATAGGTTCAAAGGGCTCTACAGGCAAGTTCAATCAAAAGAACAAGTTTTCGACACTTAGTCATTTTCAGGACTAGTTCAACGGGTTCAAAAGGTTCAAACGGGTATAAAAGGTTCAACGAGTTTAAGGTTCAATAGGTTCAATGGCAGGTGGTTCAACAAGGCTTGTTTCAAAGAAGCTTGGTTCAAGTGATCAATAGAAATAGGGGAATGAACCATTGAACCATTGAACCAAAGTTGGTTCAATCGGTCAGTTTAGCAATAGGTTCAAAGGAATGCCCCAAGAGTCAAAGACACAAGTGCCCTTGCGAAGGGAATTTTCATGGTAAAAAAGTGACTAAAGAAAACAAAAGCCCAAAGATAAAAGCCTGATAGAACCTTGTGGATGCTGCCAAGTGTCATCTTTCGAGCTTCATTTCACTTTGTTTCTAAGAACCACAAAAGCTGCCACATATCCTTTGTAAGTTAAGTGGAACACGCCAAGTGGCATCATCTGCATGAATCTAAAATGAGTCTCGCATGGTTCTATAGTGTTTCTAAAATATAGCAAAAGCCACCATGTGTCATCTTCTATGGGACACTCAAAAGACATCCAAAGCTTCTACAAGTTCAACAGATGTTGCCACGTGTCCTCACTTGTTTCATAGTGGATGCTGCCACGTGTCACCTGTTGAGATTCACATAAAATTGACTAAGGCAAAATCACAGGACAAACAACGCTTTTGAAGGGCACTCAGAAGCTAAAGTGGACCATTGCAAAAAACTCAAAAGACCAATTTAGAGCTCAAACAACCCTTGTGGAGGGCAAGAAGGAAGTAAATGGACCAATTCAAAAGGCCAAAAGAGCAAAGAGATTTCCTTTAGAAAAGTACCTGCAAACAAGTTGCATAGAAACAATTCCTTCAGAAAAATTATTTGAAAGAATTTCTTTTGACTTTTTCTTCGAAGGAAAAGTCTGAAGAAACACAAAACCCACTATGCTGCCACGTGTCTCTCATAAAATGCAGCGGTAGTCACCACGTGTCATCTTTCACAGAAAACTAATATAAGTCCTGAAGACTTTTCAAAAGCAGCCAAAAGCTCGATGGAAGCCACCATGTGTCAATGTCCATAGTTTCTTCAGTTAAATCTCTTTTGCTAAGTAAGGATTGTAGTGAGCCTTCATTAAAATACTAATGTAAGTAGAGCACACCAAGTGTCATCTTCCGTAGGATTCTCAAAAGACAAGCGAAAGTTGCCACATGTCTCGATATATTTGCACAGAGCGTGATAAGTGTCTACACCTGCACTTTGAGTTTTTAACATTTTTCAAAGCCTATTTTAATAAGCGTCTCTCAAAATCCCACATAAGCTGCCACGTGTCCTCACCTATTTTGTAGTAGAATGTGCCATGCGTCAATTACTAAAGACCAACAGAAAGTGACTAAAGAATAGAGCATCAAATTGAATCGAAGACCCGATTCAAATAACCAAAAAAGGAGGAATGATGAAGAAGGACTAGAAACATTTACGCATTAGATATGTTTCTAGAAGCAGATCGCTAGGTGGACGTTAAAAGATGCAAACATTCAATGGCGTGACCCATTTCTCTGCATTGAGAAAAGCAAATGGGTAAATGCCCCTAAATTCCAGCATGTCTTCTTAACAAAATTCAATGCAACATGATGTGTTACTATTCCCAAGTCCTTCTTGAAGAGACTATATAAGGGACTCTCTTTTATTGTTTTAGGGATCTCTCTCTCTGATTATCAGAAACTAAACTCTACCAAAATTGAAAGGCATTACTGAGACTTTGAGCTCAAATTGTTGATCATATTTTGTTATTGGAATAAGAAAGCAAGTGACTTTTTAGACTTTGTGCTGTGATAATTTTTTTATTGGGAAAATTGTTCTTATATCTTTTTCCTTAATATATTTTCTATTCCTTTAATTCATAAGCAGGATTAGTGAATGTAGTCAGGAAGATGTCCTGAAGCCAACTGTGGAGAGACTTTGTGCCACCACAATTG
The DNA here is from genome assembly GCA_037957365.1 of Torreya grandis. NCBI lineage: Eukaryota > Viridiplantae > Streptophyta > Pinopsida > Cupressales > Taxaceae > Torreya > Torreya grandis. Next base: position 953,998 of record JARHVA010002162.1, read on the forward strand.
TCTTTAGTGTGTTTTATTTTTGTTTCTGTGTAAAGGACCTTAGGATGACTTTGTGCCCTCATTATCTTTTGTATCTCACTCTTGGGCAATTCAGGGGGAGACTTTATGCTACATCTCAATTTGCTAGTTACTACGTCCTTGGTTACATTTTGTAATTGCTACCAGGAAGATTGTTGTGGTTTGCTGAATGGTACTTCTGAAAGAAGAGGAGTACTTTTTGTCATTATCTCTAAGATTTATCCTTTGATTTGCATGCATCATCTCTAAAAAAAGAGAGATGAATGGTTTATCCTACCTTTGAGTATTATTTTTTGTTTATATATATATAACATATCTATAGGGAACCTCCCCTTGATGAGAGGAGAGATTAGTCCCCTTTTGATATGGTAAACCTACACATTTGGCCGACCAATATTCCTACTTTGGATGATCAAACCTATTTTGTTTATTAGTACGCTGATCGATAAAATATTCACCCAACAAGATGGTGGGATGGCTAAAGTATCTAACACTTCTCAACCCAATGTCCACTCATGTGACAATGAATGGAAACATCCCTCTTCATAGTTGAGGTCACTCATTTGCCATTTCTCACTTTATCAGTATGAGAATGGTCTTTATCACCTGTAATCTACTTCAGTAAAGCTTGTATTCTCCAATAATATGTGGTATAATGGTTATTCAATCTGTAAAATGTACAAGGAAATGAATGCAACATCTTTAAAATATCAAAACCAAATTTCTTAAATAGCAGAAGTGAATCAAAAGTCTTAGAATTCACATTATTATTGGTGTTTTTTCTAGTGTAAGAACAAGGAGGTGGAATCTCAATACCTTTTTTACTTGATTTCTTACATCGTTCATCATTCCTTCATAGGGAGGAATTCTAATTTACTAGTGGCCTTAAATCTTGGCTGTCAAAATCTTATCCTCTTTCAAAAATAGAGGAAATCTCTCTAACATCCACTTTATTATTAACATCCACTTTTTTTCTAAGGCCCCTTCCATCAAATCCCATTTTCAATAATAGTTTAGATCCAATGCCCTTAGTGTGTTTTTCAAAACTACCAAAAGTAACATCTAAAACTAAAGGAAAGGAATCACCAGATGAACAACTTAATATGCATCATCTATCATAATACCTACATCTAAAGTGGAAAGCATATGCTTTAATCCTTCACCATTCTAAATTTGTGTCAAGAGCTCATCCTTGGTTTGTAAGTTAGATTTCAAATGGGCAATCTCCTCATCCAGGGAGTACAACTAAGCTCTCAGAAAAGCATTCTCTTCTTGGATCTATCAGTTAATTATTTCAAGCTCATCAAGCCTCTCTTTTTTCAAGGTTTTGCCCATGGCTTCTTTTTTCCTGCAAACAACCTAATCCCACAAACTACACACTATAAATGGAATATCAACAAGGCCAAAAGTCTACAATACTATTGGAAACCAAACCTAACACAACGAATGTCAAGACCAACACACTAACTACTCTGATACCAAATTTGATTTGTAAACTCTACACTATTATTGTGCACAATTTTTTTTACAATAGATACTTTTGTCAAAAACTCACCCTAAACCCTAAACCCTAAACCCTTTCTAAAAATACTCACAAGAATTGCAACAAGTTTGACCTTTAAAAATGTGTTTATGTCAAAATCTAAATTATTAAATCTCTATTAAGTTATTGTATTTAGATATTTATACATTCAATAGTGATTAATAAATAATATTAATCAAAATATAGAAAAAGAATGCATAATTAAAAGTACTCATGACAATCGAATTGATAACAGAGTTCACCTATTGTTCATGCTATGTCTCTGGGTCCACTTAAAACATGAACCGTTCCATTTATATGAATTTGAATTACATAGCCAAAAGTTTACAACTATAAAATGAACACTCTAAGATTGAAAAACTTAGTAATAGACCTTCCAAAAGTCCTGGTATCTATGGATGAACTTTCCACCTTCTTGTCACAAAAGCAATCTCACATTCCTAAAGTTCTCCACCAAAAGTCTCCTTAAAGTATTTAAAAAATGGATTGAATGAACTCAAATAAGGAAAATACACATATGGATGGAACCATCTTGGAGTTTAGAACAACTCTATAGTTTACTCTAAAGTTTGAAAAACTCTCTAGGTCCTTCAAAACTTAGGATATATGTAGACTGGTCTCTATATTAACCATTACACAATATACAAAGCTTTACTTTGAGGTATTAAAAATGACATCAAACAACCTCAAATCTAGACATTCACTATATTAATAGAATCATCTCTAGCTCTGGCTCTTGGCTCTTGGTTCTTTGGCTCTTGCACTTAGCTCTGGCTCTGGGTCTCGGCTCTAGCTCTTGAGCTTTGATGAGATCTTTGAAACTTTTTTAAATGAGTTGAATTGAACCTTTGACCATTTATATACTTTTTACGTGTCCACTTTTTCTAATTAGGATAATTATCCATAGTCTATTTTAATAAATTTTATAATTATCCCATACCTAATTTTTATGGGATTTTAAATTATCCACTACATTTAAAAATATGGGGTGATAATTATTCCCCAATTTATGATGGTTTATGTTTATCCCCCTTTAATAAGGTGGAATTTACAAATATTAATGACTTGGGTCAAGCCATATTGCCACGTCATCAGGTTTGACCATAACTTTGACTAGTCATAACTTGCACATATAGACTCAAAATTTTAAACCATAAAATGTGCCAAAAATCTTATGAAAAAATCTAAATCATGGAATTGGTTCATAAACATTCCAAGATCATCAATTTTATAGTTTTTACCAGCATTGACCACTTGTTGACCTACTTTGACTAGCTACATAAAGAGCAAATGAGCTCTATTTTTGGAGTTCTACATACCATCAAAAAGCTCTCGATGGGCCCTTTGTAATGGTACAAGTTTCAGCTTGATTTAGGACCTTATCCAAATTGAATTTTTTTTAGTATGAGGATCATATTTTAAGGTTAATGTGTGAAGGAGGGCATGGATAGAGGTAAGACAAGCTATTTCAAGAGCAATCATGAAGTATGAGGTTATGGTTTGCAAGAAAAAGGCATGGAAAGTAGTTTTAAGGTCTCTCAAGTGCACATAATGAAGGTATGTAAACCCAAAAAGGAGTTTTAGGTATTCATTGGCATATATAACCTTTACATGAGAACCTAAAATATTAAGGAGAGGCGGGGAAGGTTCCTAGCAAAGATTTATAGGAGTTGGTTTTGGATTTGAGGGTCAGTCCTTTATGAATAATTATTAACACTAAAACTTGTGTTAAACCTCCCTAAAACCCTAATATGGACCTGATGTGAAATATGTTGCTCAAATCCACTTATAATGGATTAAAATTATTATTAAACCTATTGTATCTTATAGTGGAATCTCTTAGTCACCTCCAAGTGGTATTGAGTTGTTAGGTGAGTGAAAATACCCTACAAGAAAGGGCTTGTTTGTGAAGAATTTGTTGTAGTAGTCAAAAGTTTTCTTGGTCAAAATAGATAAATTAATGGATTAAAGAGATATGTTTTAGCCTTTAAGTGTGCTAATTTGATCAGCCAAGTTAGCCAGTCATAGATAAACCTAATGGTGTGAACAATGAAAAATTTAGGCAAAGATGAGAAGATGGATTGAGTGTCTGAGAATGTTAGATTAATGTAAAAAAAGTGTATGAAGATTTTATTTATAAATTTTAATTAATTTTAATGCTTGATATAAGTTTTGGAGGTTAGTGAATATGGAGAAAAAGTTACTCATAAAATGACCTATCTCATTCAGATAAGACTGTGTGAGATAAGGTCAAGAAATTGGTCTAAAAGACCAATATTTTCCTTTAGACCATATGATATTTATTTTTGAGGATGATATGAATATATCATAGGATAATTTACATATATTATGAGTCATTTAAAGTGTTTACATAGGTGTTGGAGGTCTAAGTCACCATGATCGGTCTTTGAGGTAAATTGACAATTCTGAGTAAGCAAGTTGTAGAGATGATCTTGAGCCTTTATGTTATGAGTAAAGGTATTAAAAGAATTTTGAAATTATATTGAAGTCATGGATTATATGTCCACATGTTTCATTTATCATTTTTGAGTGGATTAAGTGTGTTTGAGTTTCAATATTGAAAGACAGACTTTTTAGTGTACACAAGCTAATAGGACTGAGTACTATTGAGGGGTTTCATGAAGGGGTTGGACCTAAAAGGTATTATGGAGCTCAAGGGATTTTAGATAAGGTGTATTTGGATTTTTTTTAAATTTATTTTATGTGTATACATATTTAATGCTTTCCAAGGGATCAAATGGTAATGTGTTGATAAGAAGGACTTATGTAATTAGGTCTTCATGAGACCTAAAGAAGAAATATGGCTTATTAGGTGTTGTGGATGACTAATTATGATTGATTCATGTTTTTAATGTGTGTTAAAAATTATTTTATAATTAACCAAAGGTGGTGGTTGTATGTGGCTGACCAAGAGGTGTGTAAGAGTCTTGTATATAAGCAAGGCATTTTAGGCCTATTTGGTGAAGTAGATTGTAAGCAAGTAGATTGATAAATAAATGAGCCTAAGGAGGTTGGGTAACATGTTTTAAACCCTCAAGATAGATAATTTAATTTTTTTTTGAAGATCACAAAGGTTTTTTTAGTTTAAGATCAAGGTCATATGACCTATTCAGTCTTGAAGAGGGCTAGTTGAGCGAAGAAGTCTAGAGGCAATTTTGAGAGAGATCAAGTGAAGTAGAGATAAAAGAGTGATCATCATATGTTGAGAGGATATAAGAGTTGCATAAAATATGTGTTCCTAATGTATGATATTTGATAGAGTTAAGATAGAGTAGATAGAGAGCTGAGTGGAAGAGTAGAAGAAAGAAGTGTGATTGATTGAATTGATGCTTGGTCAAAGAGGGAGTTGAAGCTTCGTTGTAGGTTGGTGCTTGTAGAATTAGTCTTGGTTGAGTTTGTGCTTAGTCAAGAGGGATTTATATCTACCTTGTAGGTTTTTTCTTTCATAATTTTCCTTTGACTAAGTTGGTGCTTAGTCATAGGGTGTTGTAGCCTCCTAATAAGTGGGTGCTTGCTAAAGTCAAGTGGGTGCTTGATAAATCTAGGGTTGGTGTTCCATATTAGGTTGGTTCTCAACTAAATTTGATGAATTATCTTATATGAAAGTTTATATAAGCTTTATTTAAGGGAATTTTATTCCCCATGAGGGTTTCCCACATATGTGATGAGTTATCTTGTTTCATGTTCATGTGATTAATTATTAATGCATTGTTAGATCACTAAGTTACTATGAATGATTCACAAAATTTTAAGGGTAACTGCTTGAAATTTTTTGAAGACTAATTCACCCCCCCTCATAGTAATTATGCTTCCAATAATTGGTATCAAATCTTATTCCTTTGAATCATGATTAATATCTTGAAGGTGATCCTAAGAAGCACAAGATATCTAGTGATCAAGAGGAAGAAGACAATATGTATGATGAAGAAGTCTAATATGATAGTGAAGAAGGAGAAGCTAAATTAGACTTTGAAGTTGAGATCATAAGTGCCCTAGGTGATTTGAATCATCAAAAGAAGAGGAAGCATGAGTTGAGATATTTGGTCAAGAATCTTAAGGAATAGATATGTACCTTGAGGAGTGACATGGTCAAAGAAGCCAAAAAGGATGAGAAGACAATCAAGGATCTCATGAATCATTTAGAAGGTGTCAATATAATTTTTTGATAAAAAGAAGTTGAGTATGATCAGTTGAAGACATAGCTAGGTTCATTAAAATTTAAGCATGAAAAACTCATAGACAAGATGATCAAGTTTGAGAAAGAGCATGAAAATTCAGAACAAGTCAAGAGTACCAACATGAGAAGACCAATTAGGTAGCCAAATGCAATGAGGTATTCTAATTATTCTAATGGTTATTATTTTGCTTGTCATAGTTTTGGTCATATATCAAGTTATTGTAGGTCTCAAGGGATGAGTTATCATTGGACCATGGTAAAATGAGTGATCAATCAAAAGGTAAGTACAATAATGTTGTTTACTACAATTGTCATAATATGGGACACATTGCAAGATTATATCCTAATAGAGTTAGAATTCCCTCAAGACTTAACATGGTATATGGAGCTCTTAGAGTGCATGAGAAGGGTCAAACATTGGTATGGAACCCAAAAAAATTTAGGATTGATCACATTGAGCCCAAGAGTCAAGATGGATTATTTGCTAAGGAGGAGCATAAGACTAAAGGATAAGAATCTATACTAGCTTAGACTACCTTTCACATTCAAGATGAAGGCATGAAATGGTATATAGATAGGGGTTGCTCAAGCCACATGATAGGATACAAAATCAAATTCATCTCACTGAAGATGAATGCTATAGAAATAATGAGATTTAGAGATAATACAACCACCAATATAGATGGCAAGGGTATCTTGAGTTTGGACAATGGGAAGACCAAGACACAAAATGTGTTGTATGTGAAAGGTTTGAAACATAACCTGATTAGTGTAAGTCAAATTTGAAACCAAAGACACACACTAACCTTTCATGATAGAGGGTGTGGTACAAGGAGAGCCAAATCAGGAAGGCTAATTGAAAATGCTAAGAGAATTTAGAACAATGTATACATCTTGAATGAGATAAAGAAGGAGAAATGCTTTATGAGCAAGATGGATGAATGTTGGCTATGACATAGAATATTGGGTCACCTAAACTTTGAAAATTTGGTCAAGATAAACACTAAGAAGTCTATGAAGAACATGCCTAAGATCACCAAACCAACAAACACACTTTGCAAGGCATGTCAACATGGTAAGTAAACTATAAGAATATCTAATTCCAATAAATACTATACTATAATACCTTTAGAGTTAATATACAGTGATTTTTGTGGGCCTATAAGGATCTAAATCATTTAAGGAGATAACTACTTCATGTTACTCATAGATGATTACATAATAATGACTTGGGTAGCATTCTTGAAAGAAAAGTTATAAGCTCTTAATAAGTTCAAGGCACTCAAGGATCTTGTTGAGAATGAGAAGAATGGGAAGATAAAGTGCCTAAGATCTGGCAAAGGAGGAGAGTTTTGGTCTAATGAGTTTGATGAATTTTGTGAGGTCCATGGGATAAAGAGACAGTTCTCAGTAGCTAGAACACCTCAGTAGAATGGGGTAGTGGAAAGAAAGAATAGGACAATTCAAGAGATATTAAGAACTATGCTAAATTAGCCAAGGTTAATAGATAGATAATAGAAAGAGGGAGTAATCACTGCAGTCTACATTCTGAATAGAGGATATATAAGGACTAATGGAAATAAGATGCCTTATGAGCTTTGGAAAGGTAGACCTACTAATGTGTAACACTTTGGAGTGTTTGGGAGAAAATGCTTCATCAAAAGAGATGAGGAAGACTTAGGTAAGTTTGATTCTAGGCCTGATCAAGGTATATTCTTGGGATACTTCTATGATCTTAGCCTATATATGCTACAACAAGATACTATAGAAGATAGTGGAAAACACCAATGTGAATATTGATGAGATAAAGAAATCACACTTATAGTCAAATGATACATAATTTTTTTTTTACTATAAGAATGAATAAGAAATAATATAGATTAATGAGGAAGAAGAAGAAGTTGAAGAAATACAAGATTCAAAAGTCCCCCCAAGATAGATTCAAAGAGATCATCCTAAATTACAAATTATTGGAAATAAGGAAGCATGTATGAAAACAAGAAGAAGATTAGTAAGTAACCTAGATTGAGAGAATGTTTCTCTACTGTCTAAAATTGAACCTAAAAAACTTGTAAAATCAAGAGAAGACAAGTTTTGGATAAGTGCTATGAATGAAGAATTAGACCAAATAGAGAAGAATGAGACTTGGTAACTAGTTCCTAGGCCTAAAGACAAGAATGCCTTTGGCACAAATGGGTGTTTAGAAACAAGTTTAATTAAGATGGAGAGGTTAATAGGACAAAGGCTAGATTGGTATGCAAGGGGTATGCATAAGTTGAAGGGGTAAATTTTGAGAAGACCTTTGCTCCAGTATCAAGATTGAAGGCCATCAGATTGTTTCTAGCATATGTAGGATTTGAAGGGTTCAAGATGTACCAAATGGATGCCAAATCTTCTTTTCTAAATGGAAACTTGGAAGAGGAAGTGTACATAGATCAACCTAAGGGGTTCTCACTCTTAGGTAATAAGGACTATGTTTGTAGATTGAAAAAGGATATTTATGGTCTAAAGCAAGCTCCTAAAGCTTGGTATACTAGATTGGACATGTATCTATTGGATCAAGGATTCAAATGAGGAGTTACAGATAATAATCTATACATAAAGACATAATATGACCATCAGTTGATAGTAGTTGTGTATGTGGATGACATCATCTTTGGTGAAAATAGAGAGAGTATGACTAGAGCCTTTGCAGATGTGATTAAGGAGTTTGAGATGTTCATTGCTGGGAGAACTATCATTATTTGTTGAAATACAAATCAATCAATCAGAAAGAGGTATATTCATCTCACAAGCCAAGTATATAAGAGAGATGTTTAATAAATTTTAAATGGAAGATTGCAATGTTGTTAGCACACTTATGATCACAAGGTGTAAGTTAAGCAAGGAATATGGGTCTCCAAAGGTCAATCAAACTTCATATAGGACAATGATTGGAAGTTTACTATACACCATTGCCTCTAGAACTAAATCATGCAAGCAATAGGTCTTATGGGAAGATTTCAACCAAGTAGTCAAAAGTATACTTAGGTATCTCAAGGGGACTATGGAGTTTGGGTTATGGTACCCAAAGAGCAAGGAGTTTAACTTGACATCCTATACAGATGTAGACTGGGTAGGGAATCTAGATGATAGGAAGAACACTAATGGAGGATATTTATTCTTAAGTGAGTGCCTAGTTTCATGGATAAGTAGGAAGCAACCATATATGGCATTATCTACTTGTGAGGCTGAATACATTATAGTAGTTTCATGTTGCACTCAAGTCTTATGGATGAGACATACCTTAAAAGACTATAATGTAAAGTATGATGGTCATAGCCCTATTTATTATGGCAATACAAGTGTTATAAGTGTCTTAAATAATCCTATAATGCACTTAAGTACTAAGGACACTACCATCAAGTATCATTTTATGAGAGATTAGGCAAGTGAAAAAAGTGCTAGACTTGAATATGTTTATACAAAGGATCAAATTGCAAACATTTTGACCAAACCATTTTTAAAGGCAACTTTTGAACATCTAAGATAGGAATTGGGTGTAATTCTTACCCCTAACAGTCATTAAGGAAGTTGAGTGCTTAGGGAAGCTAATCAGGTGGTTCTTTATCTCCAAAAGTAGGTGAGGAGTGCTGAGAAGATATGCATGGAGTTAGGGAAAACTTTGTAACTGTGTTGTGAAGTGTTAAGAAAATGATGTAGAAGTCATAAGAAGCATGGTTTCTCAAGGTATAGTTTAAGTGTTTTAGAAGTTGTCTAAAACAACTAGTATGATCCTAAGGTGATTTTTGTCAACATTTCATTGTGTTGTTTATTGAATTTTAGGTCCAAGGATCAGATGGCAGTTTGTGGAAGACCCTTCATCATTAAATCTAGGCAAAGATGAGAAGTTGGATTTGAAGGTTTGAAAATGTAAAATTGATTCAACCAAGTGTATTAAGAGTTTATTTATGAATTTTAAGTAATTTTCATGATTTAAATAAATTTTGGAGGTTAGTTAATATGGTGAACAAGTTGCTCACAAAATGACCTATCGGGTTTAGATAAGACTGTGTGACATAAGGTCAAGAAATTAGTCTGCAAGACCAAAATTTGGCATTAGAACATATGATATTTCTATTTTAGGATGGTCTATAGATATCATAGGATCATTTACATTCATCAATAGTAATGGAAAGTGTCTAGATAGGTGTTGAAGGTCTAAGTCACCATGACTGGTCTTTGAGGTAAATTGACTAATGAGTAAGCAAGTTGCAAAGATGATATTGAGCCTTTATGTTCTAAGAAAAGGTATTTCAAGCATTTGGGAATGATCTTAAAGTCATGGAGTATATTTATACATGTTTTATTGATCATTTTTGAGTGGCTTAAGTGTGTTTGAGTTTCAGTATTGAAAGGTAAACTTTTTGGTGTACACAAGCCTAATAGGACTGAGTACTATTGAGCGGTTTCATGAAGGGGTTGAACCTAAAAGGTGTTATGGATATCAAAGGATATTGGATAACGTATATTTGGATGTTGTGTGAAAGGTTTTTGCTATGTATAGGTATGTAATGTTTTCCAAGGGATCAAATAATAACGTGTTGATAAGAAGGCCTAATGTAATTAGGTCTCCATGAGACCTAAAAGAGGAATAAGGCTTATGAGGTGTTTTGGATGACTAATTATGATTTATTAATGTTTTTAACATGTGTTAAAACCTATTTTGTAATCAACCAAAAGTGGTGAGTGTGTGTGTCTAACCAAGAGGTGTGTGAGTAAGAGTCTTGTATATAAGAGTGTAAGCGAATGGATTGATAAATCAATGAGCATAGGGAGTTTGGGTAACATATTGTAAACCCTCAGGAAAGAGAAAAAAAAACATTTAATTAATATAATATATGTGTTCTATAGTTTAATTTCAAGGTCATATGACTTATTCAATCTTGAAGAAGACTAGTTGAGTGAAGAAGCCTAGAGGTAGTTTTGAGAGAGATCATGTGGAGTAGAGGTAAAGGAGTGATCATCATATGTAGGGAGACTATCGAAGTTACATCAGAGATGTGTTATTTATGTATGAAAATGGATAGATCTCAAATAGAGTAGATAAAGAGCTAAGTGGAAGATTAGAAGAAAGAGGTGTGATTGACTGAGTTGATGCTTGGTCAAAGAAGGAGTTGAAACTTCCTTACAAGTTGGTGCTTGTAGAATTAGTATTGGCTGAGTTAGTGATTGTTCAAGAGGGATTTGGATTTGTATTTCATGTTGGTGCTTACAGAAGTGTCCCTTAATTGAGTTGGTGCTTAGTTATAAGGGGTTGTAGCCTCTTAACAAGTGGGTGTTTGCTAAATTCAAGTGGGTGCTAGATAAATTTGGGGTTGGTGTTCCATGTTGGGTTGGTGCTCAACTAAATTTGATACATTATATTATAGGACAATTTTCCTAAGATTTATTTCAGTGGGTTTTATTTCCTATGAGGGTTTCCCACATATGCTATGAGTTATCTTGTTTATGCTCATTTGATTGGCTCTTAATGCATTATTAGATCACGAAGTTATTTTGATTGATTCATGAATGCTTAAGGGTAATTGATTGAAAGTATTTGAAGACTGATTCACCCCACCTCTCAGTCATTGTGCTTCCAATAGGAGGAATATTAGAATTATCCAATTTTCCCACAACTTCAAATTAATTACAAAGGGGACATGACAAATCCTTCCTTCCTAAATTGCTTATCCTCAAGAAATTATAAACCATGATGCTCAATCATTAATATGCCAAGGTGTTGCATCTAACTAAATGGCCCATATAATTTGAAACCTGTACTTGTCAAGTGATCTGACCTCTACCAAAGAGCACTACAAGATATATGTGACCAAGCATTCCAAACACCTTTGTGCCATTCATGTAATTTTATCGTCCCTGTGAAAAAACTCTTAACCCCATGAACATAAATGTTAAGTAAAGGTGCATGGCTCACAAAAACATGAATGCAAACCTCAAAAATATCCCTGATGTGAGGCATGACTTTACATCCTTTATTTGAGTAAATTAATGGAAATTTGATTATACCAGTCCCTAGACTCTGAATGTTGTCAAGAGCCCAAACAAATCTCCATAACTTCCCACCCTATGTCCGCAACACCACTCTAATATACATCTAAACTTCCATAACTAGGTTAGGATTCATAACATATTTAACAACAATTATTGTGAATTCATCATGATATTTCCCTTTCTCATGCCTAAAGATATCTCCTAGATCCCATATTATGTAGGCTATTTTGAACAAAAAGATCTATGTGCTCGCACCATGGAATCTTATTATCATTCTTCATAATTCCCTTAATCTCACCTAAGGTCAATTCAGATTCTTTTCTTATTCCTTCATATGGGATAATGAAATCATGAGCAATAATTATGTTAAACTCTTAAATTCTATCTTTTAAATATTTCAACATACCATCTAAAAACCACATCATTATGCATTGACAAGTTTGAGCCAAAAGATCTAAATGCACTCTTTTGCCTTCCTTAGAATGATGACAAAGCTGAAATATGTTGGTGTTATCATTCACATATCTTGAGATGAAATTGTAAGATTGCTTACCAAACACCTTATTCATGCTGGATTAGATGATGGTTGGTGCACTGCTGAGTCCCAATGGTATAAGCAAAAAATCAAAGTGTCCATAATGATCCTAAAAAGCGTTCACCTGAACATATTTTCTTATCTATGTTTAATGATTTCTAGACCTCAAATTTCTCTTTGAACACTACACATCATCATGTAACTCACTAATAAACTCCTTTGTGTTGATAACTCCTGAACCAAATAGGTTGAACCTTATCCCCGCTTAGTGCAAGTGCACAAGTATTTTATTAAATTCAAAAAAATCAAGTACATAAGGGTGCCTTTACTCCATTAACCATTTTACATGCAAACATGGATTTATATAGTTTTTACCAATGACCAGTAAAAATAACTAATCCTATAACCAACTAAATACTGAAAAACAACCTGTAAGTTAGTTCTAATTAATAAATATAAAACATTAAAACTACCTAAAATTAAACTAAGTTTATTTTATGGGGATGTCTTTACTAGAAGATGCGTGCCCCATTTACAATAATTATTTATAACCTACCAAAAATCTAACCTAATGTTAATACTTTGGAACAAGTCCTAACAAACCCCCCTATGATCCAAAGTTAGGTCTTTGGACACATACCAAGCATTTTTCTGAATTTTTTAAATTTGATTCTGTCAAGGGGTTTTTTGAAGATATCAACTGTCTGATCGACAGTTGGGCAATATATTGGATCAAGAGTTTTCTTTGCCACCAGCATTCACAGATAATGGTATTTGACATCCATATGTTTTGTTTTGGCATGAAACATTAGATTCTTCGACATCTTCATTGCACTTTGATTATCAATGTATAACTGTGTAGGAGCAAACTGAGAAACTTGAAGATCTTCAAGAATACGATGAAGGTAAATAATTTCTTTGGAAGCATCCCATGCTGCAATATACTCTAATTTTGTTGATGAATTTGCCATTGTATCCTATTTCTTACAACACCAAGGAATGACAACTGAACCCATATGCATAGTGTATCCTGTGGTTAACACTCTGTCATCCACACATCTGCCAAAATCTGCATCACAATATGCAACAAGTTTGAAGTTCTTGTTACAGCGGTATTTAAGGCCATATGTTTTCATTCCTTGAAGGTAACGAAGTACTTGTTTTGCTGCATGCCAATGAATTTCTCTAGGCTCATGCATAAACCTAGATAAAATTCTAACTAAAAATGAAATATCACTCCTGGTAGTCATCAAGTATATCAAACCTCCCACCAATTGTCTGTATGTGGTGCCATAAAAAAAGGCACTGCTATCATCCTTAGACAATTTCAAGTTACTTTCCATGGGAGTGAGGGTAGGTTTGCAATCACTCATGCCAAACCTCTCTAATAACTCAAAAATATACTTAGTTTGTGAAATGAAAATACTATGCTCTTTCTGAGTTACCCCTATGCCTAGATAGTAGTGAAGAAGTCCAAGATTTGTCATCTCAAACCCATCTTTTAATTCCTTCTTCATAGACTTGTGATGGTTTTCATCATTACCTGTGATAAACAAGTCATCGACATAGAGAACAAGTATCACCATTTTCTTACCCTGCACTCAAAAATAGAGAGTATCATCAGATTCACTACAATGAAAACCAATGGATTTCAAGTATGAATCCATTTTCTCATACCAAGCCCTGGGTGCCTGTTTGAGTCCATACAAAGGTTTTATCAATTTACATACTTTGTGTTCAGCACCACCTATTCAAAACCCTGAGGTTGTTTCATATAGACTTCTTCCTATAAATCACCATTTACAAAGGCACTTTTAACATCCAATTGATGTACTTTCCAACTATTTTGTGCTGCTAAGGCAAGTACCATATGAATAGTGTGCCATTTGGCAGTTGGTGCAAATGTTTCCTCATAGTCAATACCTTATTGTTGCACATATCCTTTTGCAACAAGTCGTGCCTTATGGTTATCAATGGAGCCATCTGATTTATACTTAGTCCTATAAACCCATTGAAAACTGATGGGTTTAACATGTGGAGAAAGATCAACTAAAACCCATGTATTATTGCTAAGAATTGCATCATACTCATTTTTCATTGCCTATTGCCAAATATGTTCAGTAGATGCCTCCTCAAAAGTGGATGGCTCAGTGGAAGAAGTAGTAACAACAATAGCATAGTTTACCTATTTTTGAGAATTCTTGGGTCCTGTTAAACCAACTTCATCTGCTGTCAAGTCAAAAAAAGTACTTTGAGCCCATTTTGGATACTTAGTGAAATTATTCAAATCAGGGACTCCAAAATTCTCATCAAGTGCATTATTTGAAGTGGGACTTAGAGAATTTTCAACAATTTCTAAGTCATCAACCTGTGAACTTGTAGGCTTTGATACCACTGATAACTCCTTATTTCTTTTTGTATTTTTCCTCTCTAATCTATCAAGTTGAGAATCAATCTCTACAATGTTCATAGTCCCAAACTCATCAAATATTACATCTTGACTAACTATGAATTTGCTTGAATCCCGTGTAAGAAAAAAAACCCCTTTTTATCTTTAGAATAACCAAGAAAGATGCATTTTTGACTTCGTGGTTCCAACTTAGTTCTATGTTTAGGAGGAACCAAAGCAAAACAAAGACATCCAAACACTTTCAAGTGTTTAACTTTGGGTTTAAACCCATACCATGCCTCATATGGAGTTTGTCCCAAAAGTGCAACTGTGGGGGACCTATTTCTCAAATACACTACAGTACCAATGGCTTCGGCCCAAAATTTATCATCAAGCTGTTATAGTGCAACATGGCATGTGCTGTGCCCTCTAAAGTTCTATTCATCTGTTCAGATACTCCATTTTGTTGTGAAGTATAAGCATTACTATATTGTCGATGAATTCCATGTTCTCGACAATAATCTAAAAATTCATTTGAGGTATACTCACCTCCATTATCTGAACGAAGAGTGGCCAAATGTGAACCTATTTCTTTTTCGACTAAGTGTAACCAATCAACAAACTTAGCAAAAACTTCAGATTTGTTTTTCATAAAGAATACCCAAGTCATCCTAGAAAAGTCATCAATAAACAAGACAAAGTATCTACACCCACCAATGGATGACTTTTTCATGTTACATACATCACTATGAACTAACTGTAACATCTATTAGCTCTCCAAGATGACTGTTTAGGAAATTTTTCCCAATTTTGTTTGCCCAAAACACATGACTCACAAAGAATAC
The DNA here is from genome assembly GCA_037957365.1 of Torreya grandis. Lineage (NCBI taxonomy): Eukaryota > Viridiplantae > Streptophyta > Pinopsida > Cupressales > Taxaceae > Torreya > Torreya grandis. The sequence continues at coordinate 969,562 of JARHVA010002162.1, forward strand.
TATCTTTGCAAAAAGTGGGCAACCCATTCACCATACCATATCTCTACAAATCCACTAAAGAGTGGATATTCAAATTTCCATAGTGGAGATGCCATAACCTCTGTATAGACATAGTACTTGTACCTATGTCAATAACTGCTGCAAGTTCTATATTTGGAGGAAGCACCTTACAATACAATCTAACCAAGTTTCCATCTTCATATCCTGTATACATTATTTTATAATCATCCTTCACTGAATTGATGTAAATGAGCCCATTTTCAAGCACAATTTGATAACCTTTCTTTCGAATAGTTACCAAAGAAAGTAAATGTTTCTTCAATGTGAGAACATACCAAACATCCTCCAAGTATTTTATAGACCCATTAGGAAGAAGAATCCAAATAGATCCAAGTCTTAGTGGTGTATCCATAGACTTATTTGTTAAGGCAACTGGAGAGAGAGAAGCTTCCTTATAAGACCAAAAAAAATATCTCCTAAATGTCATGTGTTTTGTTGCTCCTATGTCTAAAATCCATACATCTGTGAGCTCATCTCTAGCCTCATATTCAATATAATCAATGTGCCCCAAAGTAGTGAATGCAAAATCAAGGGCAACATTACTAGATTCATCATAGTCATGATCATCATACTGAGCAGAGTTAGTCACTTTTTGTGGCCTCTGAATTTTATCAAAAGGAATCCTACATTGTGAGGCAATGTGACCAAATTTTCCACATCTATGACATTTAATGTCTAATCTACCTCGACCTCTGCCCTTATATGAGTTATGACCAAGTCCTTGATCACTTGTTTCATGTGAATGTGATTGGTTAGATTTTTGATTATTTGAATGACCCCTATCTCTGTTTTGATATCTGCCTCCTCTGTAGCCTCGACCCCCTCTATAACTGTTTCCTCTATTGTTTTGATGCCCAAATGAAGATGAACTAGGATTTGACTCTAAAACATGGGCTTCTTCAGTTTTCTTAGATTTTTTGGGTAGAGAGAGGTCATGTTGGATGAGCAACTTAGCCAAATTATCAAAGGTGATGCCTGTGATCTTGTCAGAGACATGCAACATTTCAACAAAATTCCTATAGGACCCTGGTAGTCCTTTCAAAGCAGCAGTTACTATGAGGTCATCATCTAGTTTTCTAAAACCAGCCTTAGTGTACTCAATAGTGATATTTTTAAACTTAGACATATATTCTCCCATATCCCCATCTTCATCTAATGACAAAGTAAACAACTGCATATGAATTTCTATCTTCTTATGCTTAGGTTTCTTATCATACAAATCTGACAATGTTTTCCATGCAGTGTAACTATGAGGAGAATTTTCAATATGAACATAAGTATCATGAGTACAACAACATTTAATGAGATCTAAGGCCTTAGAATCACGCAAATTGAATATATCTAATTTAGCCTGTTCTGTTGGCAATGTGGGATTTTCATTCTTAACAATATCCCATAACTCATTAAAAACTAGTGAAGCCTCCATCAATCATTTTCAATCTGAATAATTGAAAATTTTTAATCTATCACCATCTGAAAGAAAATTTTGAATTTTTGGCATTTTGAAATGAAAGCAAGTGCAGTAGAGAAAAGTGCAATAAAATGCAAAAGAGATGAAACAAATATCACACTCATTGCACAAGACACTGCTTGTATGGGGTTTTGCACTTAACCTCTGTGTAGAGCGCAAAAGAAAAAAAAACAAGTATTTTTGATGGGTTTTACACTTAACCTCACCAAAAATCAATGATTACACCCTTATTTCACCAAATTACAACCTTATTCCACCAATTACACCCTTATCTCACCACAATAATGCAAAAGAAATATGATTGAATTCCCCCTTTTTTGATTTTTAAAATAACACAATAAGTATGTGTTTTACAATATTCAAATTTAAAAAGGGAATGTTTCTTTTTTCAAAAAAGCATATTCCAAAGCAAAAAGAAATTTCTTCAAAAAGAAGGGATTTGAACCCTTGACCTCCTCCTTTGCAAGCTTCTTACAAAATAAGCTTAACCAATTGCTCTAAGAGCATTTTCAAAACATTACACTCATAAATTTCTACTTATACCAGATTTTGTGTATGAGGGAAAATACAAATAAAATTACATATGAGCAAATAAATTCAAATTTTTCCCTTTTACAGCCTTCTCTTCCAAGCTTCCTCCCGTGGGACCCACTAAGGCAAATTTTTGATATCAAAAAAACTTTAGAAATAGCAAAAATAAAATTTTGAGTTTTATTCCAGTGCCATGCTTGCCTAGAATGCCATGGCAGCTCCTGGGAATTATTTTTTCAACTGTTCTCTCTCTCACAGGCCATACAAATCCGTACACGCATGATAAAATAGATTTTAACTGAGTTTTGGTAAATTTTTTTGAGGTATATTTGCAGGGAATGAGATCAAAATGATGCCAAGACATTGGAAGGCTATACAATACGCTGTACAAGTTCAAAAAATTCTCAGATTTTTATTTTGAATGAAAAAACAGGGGGTTAATACCATTTGATCAAGATTGGCAAGTGTTTTAGCTTTTAAGAGGCCTGAGAATGAATGGAAATAACAAAGGCAGCCATGAATGGAAAATTTTAGAGGTTTTTAGCCAGAAATAGGTCGTACAAATTTGGTTTTTTGCTAAAAAATAATGAATTTAATAACATTTAAATGCTAAAAATTTATTTTTTATGCCAAATTTGGAGTTTGAACACAGGAAAATGGAGTATCAAATGGCCAAAAATGACCAAACTGTGGTATATGGAAAATATACAGGTTTAAATATAAATAATATTTGAAAAATTAAAATAATTTAATAATTTTTCAAAATATTTAAACCAATACTATATGGCATAGCTTATTTAATGCCAAATGATATCATATGAATTGATTTTTCACCTTGCTCCTTCGAATTCACCAAGCTTCCCAAAATTACCTTGCTCTGATACCACTGATAACTCCTGAACCAAATAGGTTGAACCTTGTCCCCACTTAGTGCGTGTACACAAGTATTTTATTAAACTCAAAAAAATCAAGTACATAAGGGTGCCTTTACTCCGTTAACCCTTTTACAATGCAAACATGGATTTATATAGTTTTTACCAATGACTGGTAAAAACAACTAATCCTATAACCAACTAAATACGGGAAAACAACTCGTAAGGTAGTTCTAATTAATAAATATAAAACACTAAAAATACATAAAATTAAACTAAGTAAGTTTATTTTATGGGGGTGTCTTTACTAAAAGATGCATGCCCCATTTACAATAATTATTTATAACCTACCAAAAATCTAACCTAATGTTAAAACTTTGGAACAAGTCCTAACACGTGTACCTACTGGTGTGGAGGTATGAAGTGATCATGATAGACTTAGAACTTGATTATACTCTTATAATGTTCTTGAGTCTTCTATTTGGTGGTAGCCTTAGAGGCAAGACACTAAACACCACATTATGATTATTAATAAAATTACCAATATGATAAGTACATTCCTTACAAGGCATCATCAAACCAAATGTTTCCTAGATAACTTGTCCATTGATAGAAGACCTCTCCATTATTGTAACCATTTGTGGTGATCCAATAGAAACCCCTCTAAGCAACACATCTTTTCTTTTAGACTTAAACTTGAGCTCCATGGAATTATGTGAGAAATATCCATTCAAGTGAAACCATTGTATACTATAAACTATGTTAGTTTCTCCTAACCCCATAACCATGGAATCATCACATACTTGATGATTCATTTTAAACTTTAGAAACAAGTGTATCAAACAAGAACCTAAATCCTATACCTTTAAACATACCTTAATCTTTTCCTTCTTGATGCTAGGAAAAATGTAGCCATCTTGTGGTATCACATCCTTCTTAAATACTCCATAAATCCAAGTATTTTTAGAGATTAAAATGTCATAAACATGAATGAAGTCATAATTTATTACCTCCTCTTCTTTGGGTTGAAAACTCCTCCAACAAGTGACTGAAAAATCTTCTTTCTTAAATTCCAACTCCAAAGTGAACTTTCTCATAAAATGCACACCATGTAAGCCCAACATTTCATTGACTCCTAGACTCATGATGTATAAGTCTTTGAATATATCTTATTTACCCAAAATGATGATTAATGGCCTTGCCCTCATGATGCTATGAATTTTTAGTGTCTCCTTATTCATGAGTCCTTCAACTTGATTGTAGATTGATATCCAAGACACAATAACAAGCTTAGTCACAAAACTTTGGACATCAAAAAGACACTTAATTTGCTTACCCATATATAGCATCAAGCTTCTTGTATGGACTATATCCATTTATCCATCACTAATGATCTTGTCTTTAGATGTGGTACTTATCTCCCATAAGTGATCTATAAACTGTGAGCATTGATATTTTACAATGTTGTTAGAAAGCACATGAAACCATTTGTAATTCCTCATAAACTTCCTTTCATTCCAATTTAAAAATATGTATAACTCAAAATTAATACCTCTATCTAAATTTATCCTTAAGAGACTACCTATATCCCATATGAAAGAATAATTTTGAACTTGAAACAAGGAATCCACATGCCCTATACTGAAAGTTGTATCTCTTACTTTATCACCTCTCTTTGTATGCTTTCCATGATTATAAAATTTTTGTAGTGACATAGGTATAAGAAAATCTAAAATATTTTCATACCTTGGGTGGAAATTAGAATGCTCATCCTCGTACCTTTGGCTGAAAATATAATTCTCATCCACATACCTTTGGATGCAAATAGAATGCTCACACCTTTGGTTGCAAATAGAATGCTCATCCTCATTTACCAAAAGAGAGTTTGTTGAGATCTCCTCCACACTTACATTTTTGTGGCTTAATATTCCCAACTTAGGACTGAGCAAAGTATTCTCCTCCAATGCATATCCATCCACAATGCTACATTATTCCTTGATTTCAATAACCTTTTCTTGGCATATGCACTCATTAGAAATCAATAAATTATTTTATAAATCAAAATCTTTCCCTTTGAATTTTTGAAGATGTTATTTTGCTTGAGTGGCAATCAACTTAGCTCTCTTAACTCTTTACATTCATTCATCAAAACTTTTCTAAGTCTTCATTACATCCTCTATGCTTGTTTGCAAAATAGTTAGTTTATTTTCAACCATATTTTCTGGTTCCATTCTTTCTTTCTTCTACAAATCATCTTTATGTAACAAAGAGTATAGAATATCTTCTTGATCTTCAAAATTAACTTCTCCATCACTTTGATAAAAGGTTATGGCAACATCATACTCAAATAATGAATAATCAATAATTTACATACCTTGATGGGACTCATCAACACTTATTGATTTAGCAAAATCCAAATCAACATACCCTTCGATCTCCACACTAGCATATGCCTCATGTGATTCTTATCCTTTGTTTTGACCACATGTGTGATTGGGCTCCCAAGATTCTTTGGATAAGAAGAAAATATTACTTCTTCTAAGCTCATTTATGTTATTATCTTTTTTGGAGGTCATTTTAGGACTCTCTTCTTATCTTACAAGGGCTTCTTGTGACTCAACAAAATTCTTCTTTACCTCCAGCTTCTTGAAAGATATTTTTTACTTCCAACCTTTCTTTTTTCCTTGATCTCCTTATGTATTGTATAAGACCCTTTTTTCTAGAATCCCATAGTTCTTTGATGTCCAAGTACTCATCAAAGGAGACTTCATTCCTAAACTCATTAGGAAGTCCTCAATATTGGTCCAAAACTTTGATGGTATCTTGTTCATAATTCTAAATCCACCTCAACATCTCTTTTAATGCATCTATGTATTATTTCTATGGTATGAATTTTGGAATCCAAAGTCACTCCATGTTACCTATAGCTCTATCAATAAAAATTTTATAAATAAAAACTCTCATAGGCTGGCAAGATCACCAGCTCTGATACCACTGAAATAACCATTTTAGGATTATTTAGAAAAATCTAAAAACTCTTATAATTCCAAATAGAAATGTTTCCAATTTTAAGGAACCAAGACACACCACACACATGATTCTAAAGATATAATTAATGATATTAGAAATCTCTTATTTTTTACTACAAATAGCTGAATAACACTCACATTAAAAGATACAAAACAACACACTTACAAACTGAACCTGTAAACCACACACTCTCTACATACTGCACTTTGATTCTACTATGAAGGCCAACTACAATTCCTGGGTGGAATTACTAAGACAAACTAGGGAAGATATCTCACCTTCAGAACTAGTTATCTTGAAAGGGTTTCTATCCTCTAAGATTATACATACTCCAAGGGATTTTGTCTTAAAGAGAGGAATAAGTTGAACACAAGTTCAAGCTTACAAAATAATTGGGGGGTTTATGATTTAACAAAGATACATTACCAAGGGGAAGAGCTCATACTTATGAAAATTATAAATAAGGAGTATAAATGAAAGAATAATGAGTACAAATTATAAATAAGGAGTACAAACTTGTCACCATGTGCAAGAGTTAAAAGTAAATCCTTACTTTTGACAACAACATATCTTCTTTCCTACTTTCATAATTATGTCTCTCCCATCCATGTGAAGGATAATTAATTGATGGGAACTTAGACACTATTCACCCATGTGCTCAAATGCTTCAAGTATTTACCCAATAACCCATTTTTTATTTTCTACATACTCAAATCATGAAGCCATCAAACAAATGTGCCACACCTTCCTTTTGCCTTTTCCACCAAGTAAACCCATGTGATCTTGATAAAGCAATTTTGATTTATCTCTTTAGTGGATTGATAGACCCCACTCCAAGCACATGCACTTTGACCCCATGTGAGGACCCCTATGGGCTATGCCATCTCATTACTACATCATCACCTACATCACCTACCATGTCATCATGACTAGTGATAGTGAATAGTGATCCATGAATAGTACCTATGAATAATAACTCAAGATATTACTTTTGAATAGTATTGGAGGAATATTGGAATTAGCCAATTTTCCATCAACATCAAACTAATTTCAAAGAGGACATGTCAAATCTTTCCTTCCCAAAATTGCTTGTCTTTAGGCAATTACAAACCATGATACTCAAGCATTATTGTGCCAAGGTGTTACATCCAACTGTATGGACCATATAATTTGAACTCTATACCTATCGAGTGATCCAACCTCTACCAAAGAACACTGCAAGATATATGTGACCAAACATTCCAAACACCCTTGTGTCACTGATGTAATTTGTTCATCCCTATGAAAAATATCTTAACCCCATGAGCATAAATGTTAAGTAAAGGTGCATAACCCACAAAAACATGAACGCAAACCTTCAAAAGATGCTTGATGTGAGGCATGACTTTACATCCCATATTTGAGTTAAGTAATGGAAATTTGATTGTACCAGTCCCTTGACTCTAAATGTTGCCAAATTCCCCAAACTTTTAGAAGATCCCTGATGTGAGGCATGAATTTACATACCATATTTGAGTTAAGCAATTGAAATATGATTATACCAGTCCCTTGACTCTAAATGTTACCAAGATCCTAAAAAAATATCTCAAACTTCCCACCCTATGTTTGTTATGCCACTCTGATATACATCTGAACTTACACAATCGGGTTAACATTCATACCATATTTAACAACAATGATTATGAATTGATCACAAAATTTCCCTTGCTCATGCCTCAATATATCTTTAGATCCTATATTATGATGTGTAGGCTATTTAAACAAAAAGATCTATATTCTCCCACCATGGAATCCTATTATCATTCACCATATTTCCCTTAAGCTCAACTAAAGTCAATTCAGTTTCTTTTATTATTCCTTTGTATGGCATAATGAAATCATGAGAAATAATGATGTTGAACTCATAAATTATATCTTGTAAATATTTTAACATACCATCCAGAAACCACATCATTATTATAGTCATAAAATGCAAAAAATGATAACTTGAGTGTGGTTCATGACACCCAACCCATATGTCCCTCCTGCTTGCTTTCATGACCCTCATAGACATAATTTCATTAATTTATAATCATCTATAGCCTTCTATAATTAATCCTAGCTCAGATAGACTACTCTTTTCATGACTAATCCATCCCCCAAGCCCCTGTTAGCTCAGGACAATAACACCACACTTAGACTATAGCACTAGTGCCACTCCTATTCACTTTCAATGCTTCTGTCTAAGTGTATTTTTAGTCCCAACGGTCAGTTTTTTTAGTTCTCCTTTCTTTTCCTTATCAACCTAATGTGAGTAAATTCAACCTGTGATCAATAGATCCCTATAAAATCCCATTTAGAAAGGGTTGGCAAGTATCACTAAGCAAGCAAGAATACAAGTAAGACTATTCAATGAATCTTCCCTTTTCTCTGCATACAACCAACCAATAGACTTACAAGATTATCCAAATCCTTATACCAGTCCCTAGCCACCTTAAACACATCTAGTTTAACATTTTACATATTCATACACTCTATTTCATAAAGCACATCAAGTGAGAGAATTACATATGGCTTGATCCCTCTTTGGATTATTGGTATGTAGGAAACATGCCCACATAAAGGGTGTGGATACACATTTAGTGAATATTACACACACTAACCCCCCTCTTTCTCAAAATTAATCAAAAGCATAATGGAGTATAGGGTTTGAAGAGAAAATTTGCTCTATAAGGAGCTCTATAGACTTCCAGCTACTGAAACTTCATAGACAGGGTCACACAAACATAGTAAACAAAACCTAAAAAGCTTAGATCCTTAGGACAACAATGACAAAGGTGGACTACAACACTAGTTCCACTCCTATCTACTTTTGATACTCCTATGCAATCATAAAATGAAGGTTAGATCTTAGTTTGTGATAGTGTCCCAGTCTTGCACAGTAAATATCAGACCCTATCTCAGTCGTATCAATCAGTTTCTAGCTAAGTTTTCTTTTCCATCTCTTATTACTATTTTTAGAAAGATTAAATTTACAATTTAATTTATGCAAATTAGTAATTTAATTATTGCATATTTATTTACTAATTTTACTACTTAGACCCTTTAACTAAATTAAGAATAATACACCAATATTCCCAAAAAGGTTAAATCATTTGGTGAACCTGACTTGCTTTGTTTGAGCATAAAAACCCTAGGGTAAATTTCCTATTAATTTTTTTATATTTTTTAGCTGCATAATAAAATTAGAAATTAGCATTAAATTTTAATTTTTTTTGCAATTTTAAAATAATTCTTTTTTTAAACCCTAGTTGCCCATACTAGGTCCCAGTATTTTCCTAGTAATTTTCCAATAATTTTTTAATTTTTTACTAGCATATTAAATTAGAAATTCACTTCAAATTTTAAAATTCAATAGTAATTTTCAAAAACATTTATTTTTCAAAACCCTAGTTGCATCTTCTAGGTCTCTTTAAATCATAATTTTTCTAATAAAATTCTATTTTTTTACTTACATATCTCACTCAAAAATTCACTTTAAATTTAAAAATTTCATATTAAATTTCAAAATAGTCATCTTTCAAACCCTAGTTGCATATACTATGTCCCATTGCTCCTTGAGGTATCACCTTACATGTTCGTGAGTTTTGTATCCTTTTTATGCAATTTCTAGCTAACTATTTTTAGGGCTTTACATTTCTTATATTCAATACTTTCATTCTCTATCACTTTGACTATTACAAATTATTGTAAAAAAATCAATCAAATCTCAAATTGTTTTCCTGCTTTAACAATGGCCCAATATACTAGTTTTGATGAAATTGATGAAAGGGAACTACAAGAACTCTTAACCAAATACCTTGACATGCAAGATGGCATGCTTAAAATACTAAAAGAACAAAAAAGAGTGAACAATAGTCAATCTTCCCAAAACACAAAGCAACCAGTTATAAATGACACTATGGGGGTAACTATGTGTCAATAAACCCCTATAGCAACCCAACCTGCCTCTATGCCACCAGCTACAATTACTACATCTTTGTCTTCTGATGTGGCAGCCCTTATGTAAGAGATAAGATCTCTTCAATCCAAGGTGATACATCTTGATCAAGGTGCTTCTAGACCTACATAGGCTTTGGATACTTTTACCCTACTACATATACCATTGGCACGTCATATTGCTTCCACACCCTTGCCACAAGGTTTTGTTCAACACAAGCTTACTTTATATGATGGCAAGGGTGATCTAGAGACACATTTGAGAGATTTTCACACAACATGCTTAGAATATGTACCAAAATACTAGTTACTTACCAAGATATTTCCACTAAGCCTAAATGATTATGCTTTACAATAGTTCTACAGTCTATCGAATCAGTCGGTCAATGCATTCAATCCTTTTACTGACATGTTCCTAGCTCATTTCAACATTAACATTGGTGATAAGGTTTCATATGCCCAAGTTGCAAAACAAAAACAAATGTCAAATGAGTATCTCACAAATTATTTTATTCAATATAAGACTATTTTGGCTAAGATGACTAGCCCCATGACCGATCAAGAGTTACAAGATCTCTTCAAACAGAGTCTTCTACCAGCTTTGCATGAATCAATTACGTTCAAAAGATTTTATTCTTTCACAGAATTATGTCACACACTAAAGGAAAGAGAAGTCAAACTAATTTCAATGGGCAAATTCAAGTACACAAGTATATAAAAAACAAAAAACAAGAGTAATAATAAAGACCAAAGTCAAGGTCAATGATAACAAGAGTCATAATTAAGTGATAGTTAATGTGGCTTTAGGGCCCCCTTAGTGTGTGTTTTTATCAGCACCTCGACAAACCTTTACCAATCTACTAGTTTATCCAGCCAGAGTTCTATAGTAGCTATTAGAATGTAACATCATATCTCTCCCTCCTATTCAAAAAGTTGACCCAACAAAGCCTCTTCCATGAGGATATGATCATCATGCATTTTATTACTTTCACAGGGCACCAGGCCATATAATAAATAAATGCATCATTTTGAGACACAAGATATAGGATTTGATAAATGGAAAACATATTAATCTTAACACTTCAGGTGAGACTCCTCAGGCAAAGCCAATATAGGATAAATCTTTGAAAATATTTTAGATCCTTTTCCATAGCATTCTAAACAAGAGACAGGGGACACATCATGGGTTCACCATGCATATTATGCATATCTGCCACCAGATACATACATAACACCTTTAGTTGAGACACATCCTTTAAGTAACATGATTGGTGTATACAATTCTTGATTTCCATCTAGACCTTTCATCTCCTTCTTAGAGTAGGATATCATCGAGGATGATTCAGATTATCATGCACTCTTTATCGGAGCTTACATTCATAATCATCCTATTCATAGTGTTCTCATAGATAATGGATTTAGTGTGAACATGTTTACTATGACATTATTGCAACATTTGGGATATTCAAAGTAGGATATTACCCTAATGGACATAGTTATCACTAGATTCAGTGGGCATATACAGAGGTCATTGGGTGAGATTGGACTTCCTCTATAGGTTGGTCCAACACATGTGGCCATACCATTTACTAGAGTTCCCAGTGTAGGGGTTTTTGATATGCTACTTGGTCAACCATGGATTTAAAAACTTTGAGCAATACCTTCTATATTTCATAAATGAATGAAATTCATTCACGTTAACTAGGTTGTTATAGTTGGTGGAGTTCCATATGAGTTACCGCTCCCCACTTCAGAGCCATATTCTACTTTATAGTCATCAGTTTTAATTCAACCTCTAGTTTAATTTTATCCACCAATTATAGTTCCTCCTCTAGTTTTGATTCAAACACAGTTGAGTCATCCATAGCCAGCACAAAGATTTCATACACCTCCACAACTTTAGGATTCTAGATAGCTTCCAGCTACAGTGTTCACACCTAGGGTAGTATCATTGAGATCTCATGCATCTACTCATAGACCACACATTGAAAGAGATTCTCCTACTAATAGATGGGTCCCTAAGAGCCCTACAATTCAATCTATATTTTAGAGTTATAGGGGGACTCCACACTTAGTTTATACTTTAGAGATTTTAGAGCATTTATGACATATACAACTTTTAAAGCCATAGTCTCAACATTTCCATCATGCTTTAATATCATGCATGATTCCTCTCCTTGATATAGGACACCATGATAAGGAGTCTCCCATGAGACTCATCAGTTAGTATCATCCCTTCATAGCTCACTTGTACATAGTCCTTTTCAATTTCTTGTACATAGTCTCCTTATGATTGATTATACATAGCTTTTAAAAACTCAAAATCCAAAAATAATACAAAATCTCAAAAATCTGAAAACAATATAACATTTTAAAATACAAAAACATTCAAATATGTCAAAACACCAAAAACATTTTGATTTTATGCATTATACATACTTTACATTTTTACTACAATGCTAGACTTACATTTGCTATTATATGCTATTGTTTGTCGATTTATCTACATTACCATGCTTCACTTGATCTTCTTTGAGTGTGTACAATGACATCTAGATCCTTGATTGCTTCACTATACCCATTGAGGGGGCATCCTACTTCTACCTCGAGACATACATCAATATACATACCCAATGGGGGCATCTTCTACATGACTACACCATCTACATTATGCCATTCCTACACTGTACACTCAAGTTATCATGTTGATGTATATTATTTACTAGTTTACATAGATTACTCTATCGACACTCATTAGTATATAACACTCATGTATTTTTTTAGCATATACCTAGTCTTGTACTACATGTCTTGCATACTTTAAAATTATTGCTTTGATTAGTTAGATGCGATTATATTTCTAGTATTCACATGCTTTCTTTTCTTGTTTTGTGTAGCTAGATGTGATTGTATTTCTTAGTTCTTGATTATATTTTATTTTTGCCTTAAGACATTTGCAAATGTCCTTTGCTTCTATTCATGTGTGTGGCTTAGGACATTTTCCAATGTCCTTTATTTGTACTCTTCTATATTATTATGGCTTTTATGCCAACCTTGATTATTTCAATGGTATGTGTATGTGGTATTTGAACATGCCTTGTATGCTTGCCTTCTAGTTTGAGTGACATGCACCCATGTCCTTTATTTGCTTGGACCCTTGGTCACCTTTGTATGCTTCTTGATTCTTGCCTTGTGTACTTATTACTTATTTGCTTCTCATTGTTTGCAATGCAATGATCCACATCATGCATTATCTTGCTTTCTTGGATGCCATGATGGACATTATGCTCCATTCCTCCATGAAAACTAACAACTAACAACTAACAATTAACAACTAACCAAAATTTTAGTTCCAATTTAGTACTTTACACATATTATTACATTGTTATATTTATCTAGGCATACCCTATTGATCTAATAATATCTCAATACAAACCATGCTATATCTTGAGATATCTTATCAATTATCATTGCTATATCATATATATTTGCAATATAACACATTTTTAAAGCTATTTCTTCTGAGAGAAGTCATTATAGGTTCTTCATTCTTATCCTCAAAAGAGGTGGCAAAAAATAGAGGTTTTGTCATAGAGATGAGATCTCCTAATGGTCAAAAAAGTAGTATTTAGCACACCTAGAGTAGTAACTAGACATCAAACCAGTCAAAATAGAATAGATAGACAATGAAAATGTTAGAACAATTAACAAATTTGGCCTAGGAAAATAGCCCCAAGATTGGACAATAGTGTTGGTACCACTACTATTCATCTTTGACACTACTATCTAAATAGTAGAAAAACTAGACTTTCCAGAAGTAGTAGAAAAGTAGGTTTAGTTATAGTTTTACACAGTCAGACTAGTTCAAAATCAATAGTTTTTAGTACACTTTTTCATAGAGAATCTAGATATGGGGGGTATTATGCATAATATGATGGCTCTTACTTCCAATTTTAGATACGATAGTTGGTATAACTTCTAGATCAAAATCCATGTTTCAGACACCAGTGATTGGGGGTAATGTGTGTGGTACATTTATTTATTTTTATTTTTGAGTTCAACATTACCTAGGAATTCTCAGTATTTGTGTGTCTTATTCTATTTGTAGGTGGTTATCATCATTTTAGAGTGGCTTTCATATAATCCTAACTTCTACATTTTGGACTGGCTTTCATATAAGCCTAGTACACTAGTTTTGGAGTGGCTTTCCTACAATCCTAATCTCCATCTTTCAGAGTGGCTAAGAGTGGCCTAGTTTCTAACATATATTTGATTATCCACACCAACATTATTAGATTATAAAGCATTCAGAGGCTTAAAGAGCCATCTCATACAACACACATTCATACAAGTACCAGTTTATAGCTTCACTTCATGGGGCAATGACGGAGCTAAAGGACTAGCGAGCCTTTGTATTCTTGAGCCACTTATTTAGAGGGATTGGAAACACAGTCCAAACATTGATTAACACATGCATGATCACATAGATTCACTTGGTGGGTGCTAATGGAGTCAAAGGGATAATGTTTGCATTCTTGAGCCACTCGAGGAATTGAGCACTTAGCTCCATTCATGATATTACCCTTGGTAAAACACACATCCAACATCACTCAACATCATAAATAGGTTTTGTATTGGTCCACGTACCTAGTGAGGTGTATTTGTTCCTTTCTTTTCCTCCCTCTCTTACCCAAATTTTGTACATTTTTATTTTAGATATAGCATTTCTAGTAAGAACTGATATACTCTTTGTTTTCTCTTGTAAATTTACACTTCACAACGTGCTATCTCTATGCACACCCAACATCAAATTACTTTATGAGCTTCACCCTTGTAAGTAAATTTAAGCATGATTTCTATTTTCCTTTATCCTAGTATTTTGCTTTGTTGCATCACAAGAATAAAAGGGGGTGCAAATGTAGTTATATAAAATGCAAAAATTGGTAACTTGAGTGTGGTTAATGACACCTAACCTATAGGCCCCTCTTGCTTGATTTCATGACCATCATAGGCATATTTTCACTAATTCCTAATCATTTATAGCCTTTTGGACTACTCTTTCCATGACTAATCCATCCCCCCAGGCCCCGTTAGCTCAGGACAATTATACCACACTTGGACTATAACATCGATACCCCTCTTGTTTGCTTTCGACGCTCCTATCCAAGTGCATTTTTGGCCCCAGTGGTCAATTTTTTTGGTTCCCCATCCTTCCCCTTGTTAGCCTAATGTGAGAACATTCAACCCATGACCAATAGATCCCTATAAAATCCCATTCAAAGATCATTTGGAAAGGGTTGGCAAATATCACTAAGCAAACAAGAATACAAACAAGACTATTCAATCAATCTTCCTTATTCTCTATATATAGCTAGATAATACACTTACAAGATTATTCAAATCCTTATAATAGTCCCTAACCACATCAACCACATCTAGTTTAACATTTTACATATTCATACACTCTATTGCATAAAGCACATCATGTGGGAGAAATAGATATGGCTTGATCCCTCTTCAGAATATTGGTATGTAGGAAGTGTGTCCACATAAGGGGTGTGGATACACATTAAATGAATATTACACACACTAAACCCCCTTTTTTTCTCAAAATTGATCAAAATCACAATGAAATATAGGGTTTAAAGAGAAAATATGCTCTATATGGAGCTCTATAGACTTCTAGCTATCAAAACTTCACAGAGAAAGTCACAAAGACAATAAATAAAACCCAAAAACTCAGATCCTTAGAACAACATTGGTGCCACTCCTATCCACTTTCAGTGCTCCTATCTAATGTTAGGTTTTGGAGCTAAAAGCTTCAACTGGTGCAAACAGGGAGGAGGTTGCTGAGTTTTAGGGAGACCGACGTCGACAGGGTGCAGTGCACAAGGAAACTAACGATGACAGGGTGGACAAGAAGGCAACTGACATCAGCAGGATGTCAGCCGATGATGGTCACCTCCAAGTAGACAGGGACCGACGTCGGTCGCCTGTGGCAGTTCCAAAACTACTTGTTTCACGGACAATTAGTTCATTGAATCGAGTGTTTGCATGCAAAGGCTATTTTTGGCCTTGAGTTACATGTCTAATCATTGTAATTAGGTTAGTCTAATTATTGTATGCATGAGATCTATATATGGACTCATACGCTGTAGTGTAAATTTGTAGCTAGTGAGTAAGAGAGCAATAAGCTCCTTCAGAGAGAAGAGAGTAATGGTGCATTCCTCCTAGTACCACAGTACCAAGGTGGGTACTGGATTAGAGAATTAGAAGGGTTCTTCATGTGTGTATGATCTTGGTCAGCATGTGGGCATGACTTTCTATAGGAGATCTAAAATGGTGAGTATGATCTAGTTATTTACAGGTAGCAGCAGAGAGCAGGAGATCTACTTGGAGTACGATTGTGTACTTGGTGAACTGGCAGCGTGTTACTGACTGGTTGGAGAGGTGAACATCAATTCTATATTAGAATTGATTGTTGTGACTAAGAGAGAGAGGGAAGAAGGTCTTGAGGTGTGGCAAGCCTTTGAGGTGGAAGAAGAAGTGGCATTTTCTTTATTGTATATTCTTCTGAGTGATTATTAATACAATTGTGTATTGTCTCTCAATTCTTGTGTTGTTTCATATTTCTAGTTACTTTATATTTCTGGTTAAATTCCATGTTTAGTTGCTAATACAAGAAGTAATCATATGTGCTCTAATTGGTAGAGCAAGATCCTGACTAAGTAGGGATCAGAGCATGTTTATTGTTCTGTGGGTTTCCCTAACAAGTGGTATCAGAGCCTTGGTTGTAGGTTCAAGAGCTGATACCAACAAGTGGTATCAGAGCTTTTGGTTGGGTTGAATAACAAGTGGTTTTAGATTTGGTAGTGTTTGTTGATTACAGGTCACTCACAGGGGTTTCAGATTGAGTGGGAGTATAGCAATGGTAGAAGAAAGTAAGCTACGAATGGAGAAACTGAATAGCACGAATGGTCTGATTGATGGAAAGAAGGAGCAGGTAAAAAGAGATCATTGGTCGGTAGAAGATCAACTTGTGGAAGCATATGTTGCAGGTTATATTGCATAGGATGTTCTGGATAAAGTGGAATCTTTTTTTACAAATTCTTTTGCCTCTTTCCATGCAGCCCGAAATAGAGCATCTTTTCATGGGTATGTCTTTGGAGACTTTGGAGAGATTTATTTAGGGGTTGGAGAGCCTTGTCAAATGATTGACGAAGGGGAAGTGAAGCTGAAATTGCAGACAGATGACACACAGTGGTTGAAGGAAGTCATGCAAGTACCAGTCTTGGAGATAAGTCTAACTTCTTCAAGAAACTTGGGTGATGAGAGATGCACTGTAACTCTCACAGTGGATATACTTGAATTAGATGGTGGTAAGAAAGTAGGTATCCTTTGTCTATCTACTTATATTGCTGATTCACCTTTTGTTGCAGAGATGTGGCTTCATGGGCTTGGTCACATATGTAAAAGGAGAATGCAAGTTTTGAAGTGGAAGTCAGATGTCTTTGACAAGCTAAAGAACTGGAAAGCTTTGGTGTTCATGGAAGAGATGACAGATAGAGATCAGGTGAAGAAACTAAATTATTCTGAGCAGAGCAGGGTTGATTTGATTAGGATTTTGATCCATGGAGAGCTCACGGGTAAAAAGTTATCACTCACAGATGAACACAGGTACCAGCATCAGTCAGACAGTAACCGACATCGGCAACAGGAAAAATGACGTCAGTCATGAAGGAACTGACGTCGGTAGGAGGGACACCGGCGTCAGTAATCAGGGTCAGTACAGGTAGCCAACATCGATCGAAAATAGACTGGGAGATGGCCGAGATCGGTCACTGGTACGGATGGTGGGCGGATAACACGCTGTCAACAAGTCTCAAATGCTCATGTTGAGGTCAGAAAGGGTAAGTGAACCTCATATTCATTGTTCACCTTCTTTATATTGCTTTTTTTGATAGTCAAGAACCAGGAAGATGGAAGAGGCAATGCAAGTAGAGTCCAGATACAGTGGGAGCTTGGCATGGATGAGGAGTGTGAGTCCTTGGAGAAGAACCAAACATGTATTTGTTGGTAGATTTGTCAGCTGGAAGTAAGCACTGAGAGACGAAATGGATTCCCAAGTTAAAGAAGAGAGTGGATGGATACATGAGACAGAAGGCCAAGGCATATGGTCTTGAGGAAGCTGCAGAACAGTGGTACAGGTTTGACAGGTGGATGACTAAGCATGGCTTCAGTCAATGTCAGTGTAACTATTGTGGTTTTGTCTTACCAGGTGGATGATGAGTCGCGACATTATCCAGTTACTGTATGTGGGTAATTTGCTAGCAGGTTTTGTACATACATGGATTTGCTAAGCTAAGGGTAAGGTTAGTTCAGAGGTACATCAGGAAGAATTTGGAGCAGCAAAATTCTTTGGCATAAGAGACATGGAGATTTTATCTCCAGTGGGAGCTGATGTGAAGACGGTGTTGGCGGGGTTCATGATGCAGGATGCAGAATCAGAAAGCACACCAAGGGCTGGACAGTTCAAGCTTAGCTTGAAACAGGGTTTGAAATCACATGAGTTCTAGTGTAGACCCGAGTTTTCCCAAGAAGTGGGAGTTGTCAAAAATTATGGAGCCAATTCGAGGAAGAGGTACTGAAGGGCAGTTCAGTAGATTCTTACAGGGATCAGTGGCAGGTCGACATGCTATGCAGGGTCAAGTTATTTTCTACATAGGTTTGTAGATGTGGATTCGGCAAGTTACTTGGATGACAAAGGCACAAAGGTTAGAGCATCACAGGTTGTGGTGGTTAGTCTTCAGGATTGATCTTGAAGAGGGATACAAGCCAGGGTATAATTAGACAGAGTATAGGTACATGTACAGTTGTAGCTGTTTATCTCTAAGTGGGAGATTGTTAGGTTGTGGAGCTAAAAGCTTCAACTGGTGCAAACAGGGAGGAGGTTGCTGAGTTCCAGGGAGACCGACGTCGGCAGGGTGGACAAGAAGGCAACCGACATCAACAGGATGTCGGCCGACAACGGTCACCTCCAGGCAGACAGGGACCGACGTCAGTCGCCTGTGGCAGTTCTAGAACTGCTTGTTCCACAGATAGTTAGTTCATTGAACTGAGTGTTTGCATGCAAAGGCTATTTTTGGTCTTGAGTTGCATGTCTAATTATTGTAATTAGGTTAGTCTAATTATTGTATGCATGAGATCTATATATGGACTCATAGGCTGTAGTGTAAATTTGTAGCTAGTGAGTAAGAGAGCAATAAGCTCCTTCAGAGAGAAGAGAGTAATGGTGCGTTCCTCCTAGTACCACATTACCGAGGTGGGTACTAAATTGGAGAATCAAAAGGGTTCTTCATGTGTGTATGATCTTGGTCAGCATGTGGGCATGAATTTCTATAGGAGATCTACAATGGTGAGTATGATCTAGTTATTTGCAGGTAGCAGCAGAGAGCAGAAGATCTACTTGGAGTACAGTTGTGTACTTGGTGAACTGGCAGCATGTTACTGACTGGTTGGAGAGGTGAACATCAATTCTATATTAGAATTGATTATTGTGACCAAGAGAGAGAGGGAAGAAGGTCTTGAGGTGTGGCGAGCCTTTGAGGTGGAAGAAGAAGTGGCATCTTCTTTATTGTATATTCTTCTGAGTGATTATTAATACAATTGTGTATTGTCTCTCAATTCCTGTGTTGTTTCATATTTCTAGTTACTTTATATTTCTGGTTAAATTATGTGTTTAGTTGCTAATACGAGAAGTAATCATATGTGCTCTAATTGGTAGAGCAAGATCTTGACTAAGTAGGGATCAGAGCATGTTTATTGTTCTGTGGGCTTTCCTGACATCCAAGCATAAAATAAAGGTCAAATCTTAGTTTGTGATAGTGTCCTAGTCTTGCATAGTGAATATCAAACCCTATCTTAATCATATCAGTTAGTTTATAGCTAAGTCTTCTTTTCTATCTCTTATTAGTATTTTTAGAAAGATCAAAATTACAATTTAATTTACACAAATTAGTAGCTTAATTATTACATATTTATTTACTAATTTTACTACTTAGACCCTTTAACTAATGTAGGAATAATACACCAATATTCCCAAATAGGTTAAATTTGATTATGTATTGACAAGTTTGATCCAAAAGATCTAAATGCACTCTTTTACACTCCTTAAAATGATGACAAAGCTGAAATATGTTGGTGCTATCATTCACATATCTTGAGATGAAATTATAAGAGTGCTTACCAAACACCTTATTCATGTTAGACTGGATGATGGATGGTGCATTGTTGAGTCCCAATGGTATAACCAAAACTCAAAGTGTCCACAGTGATCCCAAAAATCAATCACCTAAACATATTCTTTTCTTATCTGCATTTGATAATATTTAGACCTCAAATCTCTCTTTAAACACTACACATCATCATGTATCTTTCCAATAAAATCCTTTGTGTACCTACTGGGATGGAGGTATGGAGTGATCATGAAGACTTAGAACCTAATTCCACTCTTATAATGTGCTTGAGTCTTTTATTTGGTGGTAGCCCTGGAAGTAAGTCACTAAACACATCACTATGCCTGTTAATAAAATTACCAATATGATAAGTACATTCCTTACAAGGCATCAACAAACCAATTATTTCCAAAACAACTTGTCCATTGAGAGAAGACCTCTCCATTATTTTAACCATTTTTGGTGATCCATGGGAAACCCCTCTAAGTAACACATCTTTTCTTTTAGACTTAAACTTGAGCTCCATGGAATTATGTGAGAAATATCCATTGAAGTGCAATCATTATCTACCAAAAACTATGTTAGTCTCTCCTATCCCAACAACCATGGAATCATCAGATACCTCATGATTCATTTCAAAATTTAGAAACAAGTGTATCAAATAAGAACCTAGATCCTGTACCATTAAATATACCTGAATCTTTTCCTACTTGATGCTAGGAAAAATGTAACCATCTTGTGGTATCACATGCTTTTTGAATAGTCCTTCATAAATCCAAGTGTTTTTGGACATTAAAATATGATCAACATGAATGAAAGTATAATTTATTACCTCTTCTTCTTTGGGATGAAAACTCCAACAAGTGACTGAAAAATCTTCTTTCTTGGATTCCAACTCCAAAGTGAACTTTCCCATAAAATGCACACCATGTAAGCCCCACATTTCATTGACTCCTTCTAGACTCATGATGTATAAGTCTTTGCATATCTCTTGTTTAACCAAAATGATGAATAATGGCCTTAACCTCATTATGCTATGAATTTCTAGTGTCTCCTTCTTCATGAGTCCTTTAACTTTATTTAAGCTTGATATCCAAGACACCATAACAAGCTTAGTCATAAAACTTTGGACATCAAAAGGACACTTAATTTGATTACCCATATATGGCATCAAGCTTCTTGTATGGAATATATCCATTTTTCCATTTGTTTTATTCTATTTGGGAATTAGGTGTTTAATTCCTAAGCAAATAAAGGTCTGAGTAAATGTAAATTAGTAATTAATGTGTCTCAATTAGCCTACTTATTTGTGTAAATAGATATTTATTTTGCATTTTCTAAAAATAGTAAGAAGTGTGAAGAAATCAAACTTAGCTTGTTCTGGGCTAAAATGAATGACACAAGGTCTAGAAATTGTTGTGCAGGGATAGCAAATTGTCATAAACAGGACTTAGAACCATATTTATAGATTAGACATGAGCATCCAACTCAAGACACCCTACTATTTTGCACTATAGTCCACTTTTTATGCTATTGTCCAGTTTTGGCACTATTGTCTTGGTAGTCTGGATTTTTTAGGTTTTGCTTGGTAGGCCTGTGACACCCTGGTAGTGAAATATTGAAGCCTAGGTCTGTGTAGAGATCACTCTATGTCTAATTCAATTTTAAAAACCCTTAGGAGCACCTGGTACTTGAACTTGAGTATCAAACTTGGGAAAGAGAGGATGGGTTACTGTGTAAAGGATACATTGGATGCACTTCACATCTTGTGTGTGGGCATACTACCTACATACCAATACTCTGAAGAGGGATCAAACTAATGTAGTTATCCCATTTGAAGTGCTTGGTGTAATTATGTGATGTATGTAACTAGATGCAAAGCTGAAATGTACTTTGGATGACTAGAAACTAGTATGAGTGATAGAATAGGCTTGAATTGGTCTTGAAAGGGTGTATGTAGAGAATAGGGAAGAGTGCTGGAGTGCACTTTCTTGTATTCTTTCTTCTTTCTTGTGAATGAGTAACAACCCTTATAAATGGATATTGAATGGATTTTTATATGGAAACTAATTATTGTGGGTTAGATGATCTTGCATTAGGATGACAAGGGAAAAGATAAGGATTCAAGAAAATTTGACCATTTGAGGCTAAAGTGAACTTGGACAATAACATCAAAAATGGGACACTCAAGTGATATTGTCCTAGGAGGATGAGACTTTAAGGGATGGATCTAGGTCTGAGAGGGCTACCCAAGTCTCAAAAATCTAAGTTTGAGAAGCTACGGGTGATTGGGAATTAGTGAAAGTTTAGCTGAGAAGGGTTGAGTGAACAAGAAAGATGACCTATGGGTTGGGTGCTATTAGCCATGCCCAAGTCATTTAATTTCACATTTTATATGATTACACCATCACTCATGATCTTGTATTTTATTATGGTACTTGGATCCCATAAGTGATCTATAAATTGCGAACATTGTTCTTTTACAATGTGGTTAGAAAGAACATAAAACCATTTGTAATTCCTCATAAATTTCCTTTCATTGCAATTGAAAAATATGGAGAACTCAAAAGTAATAGATCTATCTACCTTTATCCTCAAGAGACTAGTGTTGTCACCAAATATTTCACCCTAGAAGAGGGTGTTTGAGCTTCTTCCATATTTGGGCAACATGGGAATACTTCTAGGTATGTCGGTTTAACCTATAGGTAGCAATATAACTCTAGGTTTAAGGGATAGTTCCCTGAATGTATCTTGAAATGCTTATCACCTAAATAACTATTTGTTTTAGGGAAAAGGGATATATTTATACATAAAATAAATATAATCTAAGGGGGTGATAGACCATGAAGATATCCACTATGATATCATACTTCCTCTGACTAAGAACAAGATCTATAAACTAGTCTCAAAGTTCTGAAATGTTCTAACATAAGTGTTTTGATATAAAGGTGACATGAATGAGACCACTCAAGGTAAGTATACTAGAGATCAGATTGATAAATATAAGCACACTTTCACACTTGAAGGTATCCTAATACACTACACTTTATATGACTTGTTAGAATGAGAACTTCTTGCATAAGGCATGAAAGGATAAGGAAAAGCAAGGACAAAATCACAAGACTCAACCATTCATCACTTTTCACACTCAAAAAATATGTTTATGAACTAAAAACTATAATGCTTGAATTATTAAAAGGCAAAATATGACATCAAAGTAGCAAGGCTTCACCATACTAGATGTGGGTAAATGGCTAGTACTTATAAAATTTGAGAGAGAAGTGAGAAGTCCAAAAGACATAAGAAGAATTGTCAAACTAAGGGGAGGAGTTACACATTTAGGATAATGAATCAAGAAAAATAACATGAAAGGTATCATAGGACAAATGTCCCTAAAAGTCATGAAACTCCTAAAATGTGGTGTAGGACTCCTTTTACTTGCTTAAAACATTACCTTCATCATTTTGCCTTTCTAGAACATCCCACAACTAACTATGGATAGATGTTATGCTTTCACTTAGGGGGATGGGTTTTATACATGATCTACCATGCATTGGTTATATCCTTAATGATCAAGATTCTTTTGCATATGAGTTATCACTATGTGTAGTCCAAATAAATCCTCTTTCACTCACCTCTCACATTTGGTAACAAACTTGTCTTTAGTTTTAAAATATGATCTATAAAAGGGAGTGTATGACACTTTTTAGGACACCTCATGGACTTATATTCATTAGGTAGACATTAAAAGTACTCCCACTTATTATTTTCACTCTCCCACTAGCTTGTTCACTATGCTAGATTGACTGGCTGAGATGAAGGCACTTGAAGATACACTTGTGAAGTCTTATGCTGAAATAAATAGATATGATAGGCTATATTAAGTCTAAATATATCTCCCAAAGTTTATTCCATCCTTTGAAACCCTTCCATACCTAAAAGACACCAAAAATAGTCCAATAAAGCCAATTTTCACCCTATCTATACAGGTAGGGTACCATTTAGGTGATTGGGAGGAGCACTGGAGATTCCTCTATAACCTCCAACCATTTCCCAAGTCATTCCATGCCATTTGGATACATCTCTTGCTTCATCTTACCAATCGAGTCTTTGGCAAGGGTTTTGAAGGGTTTTAGGCCATTTTACCCTTTAAGAATGTTTCATACAAGTCTAACATCCGTTTCCTAAAAAATTCCACAAATTTATTATCCAAGACCTCTTCTAACATCCCTTAACTCCTGAAATTCCCAGTCACAACCTCCAAGTAGGTGTGAGCATCCCAATAGGACCTCTCAAGTTTTTCATTCCATTTTGTGCAAACTGAGATGGTTTTAAGCCCAAAAGTGGTTTAATTTGTACTCCAAAAAATTTAACACACATTATAATTCCCATAAAACAAGTTTCAGGGCTTTGTAATGTCTATCTAATTATATAAATGATAATTAGCCCCCAATTAGACTTTACGCCTATATTAGACCTAATAGGTTTGCATGCAGGTTTATAGGTTTAGGACACCTTATTGAGTTTCTCACCTTTGTGCATGATTTTTTATGTTTTTTCCATGTGTGACAAACTATCCAAATCACCTTACAAGGTTACATCATCTTTAAGCTTGTCTTCTCATCATTTTATTTCAAAATTGGCAAGTCTACACCCTTGGGGAGTGCCCTTTATTTGAGACAAAATATAAGGCACTTCACCTATAGCCTTAGAAAAAATTAATAAATGAGGGTTTTAACTAATTTATGAGGATATTATATACAACATTTTGTGGATTGATCATGTCTTTATAACCTCTAAATGTCCAAAAAATGAAAACAAACTTTTGAGAAAGATGACTGTGTGCAGGTTTTACCATGGACTGTTGGTAGTTTGTATGGGAACTCTTCCATACCCTATTTTCATGCTATGGGAGTGTCATTAGATGATTATTATCACTATGGGGATTCCTTTAAAATTCATTTTGCACTTTAATTCTCTTACCAACTTCTCATGCTCACTTCTATCTTAACTGGTCTAGTCCATAGGTTGATTGTGACTGTGGTGTACTTTGGAAATTGGATCCTTCAATTCTTTATTCCTTTGATTTGAGACTCTTGAATTATGGATAAAATATTCAATATGATTTATATCATGAAAACACACTTTTTGTTGGGAAAATAACGAAAGCACACAATTGATTACCAAGCAACTTAACATGCGAAAATTAACCAGAATACATAAGTAACTAGAATTCAGAAATAACACATGATATGAGAGACAATACACAACTTGTATTAAAACTCTTTCAGAAGAAAATACAACAAAGAAGGCTGCCACAGTTCTTCTTCCTTACACACCTCTAATTCTCCCACACCTCTAGGGCATAAACAGTAAATCTTCCCTCAAAGCTCTCTCTCTTAGGTCCCAACACACAACTCAAATACAAAGTTGGTGTTCACCTCCAACCAGCCAGTATCCACTACTGCCAGTACTCCAGTGCTCCATGCACACCACATGTGCTCCACACACTCCACAATTTTTGTACGCACTCCACAAGTACACAAATATACTTCAAGTAGATCTCCCCTGAACTGTAACAACCTGCAACCTAATCTGATCTTACTTATGGCAGGAACTACCTTGCCTTCCTCTTTGCTCTCTTTTTGAGTACACACTATACTCCAACTAGATCCCACCTGATTCTGCTCCCTGTTGTGTTGCTATCTTATCTAATCTTGCACACCTACAAATCAATCTGGTTCTGCACACCTATGAACCTTGACCTTGCACACACATACACCTGCAGATCAATGATCTTACTTACCATGTAGATCTCCTAAAGTAGTCATGCACACCTGATGACCGAGACCCTACACCCTTAAAGAATCCTGATGACTCTCTAAAACTAGCACCCACCTTGGTACTACTATGGAACTAGGAGGAACACCCTTGCTCACCTCACACACAGAAGAAGCAAACTTTGCTCAACTCAACCTAGAACAACTTACAATACAATCCATGAGTCTATTATATAGATCTCATCCAAACAATAATTAGACACCTAATTACAATAATTAGATTCACAACTCTCAGTCTAAAATTGACTCTTGCCATGCAAACACTTGGTTCATTAGCTAACTGCCCATAAAACACTCGCAGCTGAACCACACAAGTGACCAACGTCGGTCCCTGTCTGCCTGGGGGTGCCGACGCCAGCCGAATTTTGACCAACATCAATTGGCCTGATCGACGCCAGTGTCTGTGACACTCCAATAACCTTCTCCACAACCTCCTCACCTGTTTGCATCAGTGAAGCTTTTAGCTCCACAACCTAACAATCTCCCACTTGGAGATAAACAGCTGCACTGTACCTATACCTGTACCCCATCTAATCTATTTCCTAGCTTGTATCCCTCTTCAAGATCAATCCTGAAGACCACCCACCACACAACCTGTGGTGCACCTCCTGTCATCCAAGTACCTTGCCAAATTTGAACCTACAAACCCATGTAGTGAAGTCCTGATGCTGCATGTATACCTGCTACTGGTCCCTCTCAAATACCTGAGAACCCACTTCCCTAAATTGGCTCCTAACTCTCTGACAACACCCACTACTTAGGCAAACTCAGGTCTATACCAGACCTCATGTGATTTTGGACACTGTACTATCCATCCCTTAGTGCGCTCTGGTTATGCATCTTGAACCTTGCCAACACCTGATTCGCATCAGCTCCCACTGGAGACAAAATCAACCTGTGATCTCCATGTCTCTCATGCCAAAGAATTTTGTTGCTCTAAATTCTTCATAGCATGCCACTAAACTAATCTTACCCTTAGCTCAGCAAAACCTTGTATGTACAAACCTGCTAGCAAACATACCATCCACATATAGTAACAGAATGATGTCATGACTCATCATCCACCTGGTAAGACAAACACAATGGTTACACTGACATTGACTAAAGCCATGCTTTGTCCTCCACCTGTCAACCCTGTACCACTGTCCTGTAGCTCCTCAAGACCATATGACCTGGTCTTCCATCTCACATGTCCATTCACTCTATTCTTCAACAAAGGAATCCATTTGTCTCTGTGCTTTCATACCCACTGGCAACCCTACCAAGTCTCTGCTTAGTTCTGCATCATATTCTTGCCATGCTCCCACTATTTTCTGGATCCTTCCTGCTCTGCAGTCAGCAACTAGTATAAAGAAGAGGAAGAAAAAATTTGAGGCTTACTTACCACCTTCATTCCTCCATATGGGCATTTAATATTCCTTGATAGCTTGCTGTCTACCCAAAATTTGTTACAGTGACCGACCTCGGTCACTACACAGTCTGCATCCAATCAATGTCGGTTCCATGCACCTGTCCTGACTACGAACACTATCGACATCGGTGTCCTCCTACTACCGACGTCGATCACCATGACTGATGTCGGTCCTCCTGACTGACATCGGTCTTACCCTACCCGACATCACCAGCTTCGGTCTGCACATGACTGACATCGGCACATGTCCAAACTGCCCTGCTCAGAAGTATCCATTCCCATCCACTGGTCTCTGTCCACCATCTCTTCTAAGAACACCAAGGATTTTTAGTTCTTAAGCCTATCAAATACATCTATCTTTTGCTTAAGAACATGCATCTCCTTCTTGCTTATGTGACCAAGCCTACAAAGCCACGTCTCCGCAATAGAAGAAGAATCAGTAATATAAACGAGTAGATAAAGAGTACCTATTTTCTTACCACTAGCTAATTCAAGTGCATCTGCTGTGAGAGTTCCTATGCATCTCTCATCACCCAACCTTTTTGAAGAAATTAGCCACATCTTCAAACCTGGGACCTTGCATGACCTTCTTCAACACCCATGTGTTGGCCACCTGCAATTTTAGCTTCACTTCCCCTTTGCCAATTCTTTGGCAAGGCTCACCAGCTCCTCTCCCTGGGGCTGCATGGAAAGAGGCAATATAATCTATTATCCAAGATTCAACTTTATCCAAGAATCCTCCTAGAGCATCTTGTGCAACAACACCTGCAACATCTGCATCTTCAGTTCCTTCATGCTGATCTACTACCAACCAACAATCTTCTTTTACCTACTCTTTCTTTCCATAGGACCGTAAGTGACCATCTGTGCTTTTCAACTCCTCCATTCTTAGCTTACTTTGATCTACCATTGCTCTACTCCCACTCAATTAGAAACCCCTGAGAGTGACCTGTAACCAAACACAAAACCTGCTCCCTACAACCTTAGCTCTGATACCACGTGTTGGGAAAATAACGGAAGCACACAATTGATTACCAAGCAACTTAACATGGGGAAATTAACCAGAATACACAAGTAACTAGAATTCAGAAATAACACATGATATGAGAGACAATACACAACTTGTATTAAAACTCTTTAAGAAAGAAATACAACAAAGAAGGCTGCCACAGTTCTTCTTCCTTACACACCTCTAGGGTTCCCACACCTCTAGGGCATAAATAGTAAATCTTCTCTAAAAGCTCTCTCTCTTAGGTCCCAACACACAACTCAAATATAGAGTTGGTGTTCACCTCCAACCAGCCAGTATCCACTACTGACAGTACTCTAGTGCTCCACGCACACCACAAGTGCTCCACGCACTCCACAAGTACTCCACGCACTCCATAAGTACACAAACATACTTCAAGTAGATCTCCCATGAACTGCAACAACCTGCAACTCAATATGATCTTGCTTATGGAAGGAACTACCTTGCCTTCCTCTTTGCTCTCTTTCTGAGTACACACTATACTCCAAATAGATCTCACCTGATTCTGCTCCCTGTTGTGTTGCTGTCCTATCTGATCTTGCACACCTACAAATCAATCTGGTTCTACACACCTGTGAACTTTGACCTTGCACACACATACACCTGCAGATCAATGATCTTACTTACCATGTCGATCTCCTAAAGTAGCCATGCACACCTGATGACCGAGACCCTACAGCCCTGAAGAATCTTGTTGACTCTCCAAAACCAACACCCACCTTGGTACTATTGTGGAACTAAGAGGAACACCCTTACTCACCTCACACACAGAAGAAGTAAACTTTGCTCAACTCAAACTAGAACAACTTACAATACAATCCATGAGTCTATTATATAGATCTCATCCAAAGAGTAATTAGACACCTAATTAAAATAATTAGATCCACAGCTCTCAGTCTAAAATTGGCTCTTGACATGCAAACACTTGGTTCGTTAGCTAATTGCCCATAAAACACTCGCAGCCAAACCACACAAGTGATCAACGTCGGTCCCTGTCTGCCTAGGGGTGCCGACGACGACCAACTTCTGACTGACGTCGGTTGCCTTCTTGTCTGATCCTATTGACATCGATTGGCTTGACTGATGCCGACATCTGTGACACTCTGACAACCTTCTCTGCAACCTCCTCACCTATTTACATCAGTGAAGCTTTTAGCTCCACAACCTAACAATCTCTCACTTAGAGATAAACAGTTGCACTGTACCTATACCTGTACCCCATCTAATCTATTTTTTGGCTTGTATCCCTCTTCAAGATCAATCCTAAAAACCACCCACCACACAACTTGTGGTGCACCTCCTGTCATCCTAGTACCCTACCACATCCGAACCTACAAACCCATATAGTGAAGTCCTAACCCTGCATGTATACCTGCTGTTGGTTCCTCTCAAATACTTGAGAACCTACTTCCCTGAATTGGCTCCTAACTGTCTGACAACACCCACTGCTTGGGCAAACTCAGGTCTATACCAGACCTCATGTGATTTTGGACACTATACTGTCCAGCCCTTAGTGCACTCCGGTTCTACATCCTGAACCTCGCCAACACCTGATTCACATCAGCTTCCACTGGAGACAAAATCAACCTATGATCTCCATGTCTCCCATGCCAAAGAATTTTGCTGCTCTAAATTCTTCATAGCATGCCACTAAACTAATCTTATCATTAGCTTAGCAAAACCCTATATGTACAAACCTGCTAGCAAACATACCATCCACATATAGTAACAGAATGATGTCATGACTAATTATCCACCTGATAAGAAAAACATAATGGTTACACTGACATTGACTAAAGCCATGCTTTGTCCTCCACCTGTCAACCCTGTACCACTGTCCTGCAGCTCCTCAAGACCATATGACCTGGTCTTCCATCTCAAGTGTCCATTCACTCTATTCTTCAACTAAGGAATCCATTCATCTCTGTGCTTTCATACCCGCTGACAACCCTACCAAGTCTCTGCTTGGTTCTGCATCATATTCTTGCCATGCTCCCACTGTTTCCTAGATCCTTCCTGCTCTGCAATTAGCAACTAGTATTAAGAAGAGGAACAATGAATTTGAGGCTTACTTACCACCTTTAGTCCTCCATATGGGTGTTTGAGACTCCTTGACAGCTTGCTGTCTACCAAAAATTTGTTACAGTGACCGACCTTGGTCACTACACAGTGTGCATCCAACCGATGTCGGTTCCATTTGCCTATCCTGACTACCAACACTGCCGATGTCGGTGTCTTCTTGTTGTCGACGTTGATCACCCTAACTGACGTCAGTCTTACCTACTGTCAACGTCAATCCTCTCGACCAACATCGGTCTTACCCTACCTGACATCACTAGCTTTGGTCTGCACATAACTGACATCAGCATCTGTCTATTCAACGTCGATTCTTCTTGATTGACACCGGTACCTGTGTTTACCTGTGAGTGATGACTTTTTATCTATGAGCTCCTTTGAATCAATCCCATGTCCAAACTGCCCTGCTCAAAAGTATCTAGTCCCATCCACTTGTCTCTGTCTGCCATCTCCTCCAAGAACACCAAGGCTTTCCAGTTCTTAAGCCTATCAAACACATTTGCCTTCTGCTTAAAAACATGCATCTCCTTCTTGCTCATGTGACCAAGCCTACAAAGCCACATCTCCAAAATAGAAGAAGAATCAGTAATATAAAGAAGTAGATAAAGAGTCCCTGTTTTCTTACCACCAGCTAATTCAAGTGCATCTGCTATGAGAGTTCTTGTGCATCTCTCATCACCCAACCTTTCTAAAGAAATTAGCCATATCTTCAAACCTGGGACCTGCATGACCTTCTTCAACACCCATGTGTTGGCCGCCTACAATTTCAGCTTCACTTCCCCTTTGCCAATTCTTTGGCAAGGTTCACCAGCTCCTCTCCCTGGGGCTGCATGGAAAGAGGCAACATAATCTATTATCCAAGATTCAACTTTATCCAAGAAACCTCCCAGAGCATCTTGTGCAACAACACCTACAACATCTGCATCTTCAATTCCTTCATGTTGATCTTCTACCAACCAACAATCTTCTTTTACCTGCTCTTTCTTTCTATAGGACCATAAGTGACCATCTGTGCTTTTCAACTCCTCCATTCTTAGCTTACTTTGATCTGCCATTGCTCTACTCCCACTCAATCAGAAACCTCTGAGAGTGACCTGTAACCAAACACAAAACCTGCTCCCTGCAACCTTAGCTCTGATACCACGTGTTGGGAAAATAACGAAAGCACACAATTGATTACCAAGCAACTTAACATGCGGAAATTAACGAGAATACACAAATAACTAGAATTTAGAAATAACACATGATATGAGAGACAATACACAACTTGTATTAAAACTCTTTCAGAAAGAAATACTACAATGAAGGTTGCCACAGTTCTTCTTCCTTACACACCTCTAGGGTTCCCACACCTCTAGGGCATAAAAAATAAATCTTCGCTCAAAGCTCTCTCTCTTAGGTTCCAACACACAACTCAAATACAGAGTTGGTGTTCACCTCCAACCAGCTAGTATCCACTACTGTAAGTACTCTAGTGCTCCACGCACACCACAAGTGCTCCACGCACTCCACAAGTACTCTACGCACTCCACAAGTACACAAACGTCCTTTAAGTAGATCTCCCATGAATTGCAACAACCTGCAACCCAATATGATCTTACTTATGGAAGGAACTACCTTGCCTTCCTCTTTGCTCTCTTTTTGAGTACACACTGTACTCCAAGTAGATCCCACTTGATTTTGCTCCCTGTTGTGTTGCTGTCCTATCTGATCTTGCACAAATGCAAATCAATTTGGTTCTGCACACCTGTGAACTTTGACCTTGCACACACATACACCTATAGATCAATGATCTTACTTACCATGTAGATCTCCTAAAGTAGCCATGCACACTTGATGATCGAGACCCTACACCCATGAAGAATCCTGCTGACTCTCCAAAACTAGCACCCACCTTGGTACTGCTGTGGAACTAGGAGGAACACCCTTGCTCACCTCACACAGAGAAGAAGCAAACTTTGCTCAACTCAAACTAGAATAACTTACAATACAATCCATGAGTCTATTATATAGATCTCATCCAAACAATAATTAGACACCTAATTACAATAATTAGATTCACAGCTCTCAGTCTAAAATTGGCTCTTGACATGCAAACACTTGGTTCATTAGCTAACTGCCCGTAAAACACTGGCAACCAAACCACATAGGTGACCGACGTCGGTCCCTATCTGCCTGGGGGTGTCGACGCTGGCCGACTTCTGACCAACGTCGATTGCCTTCTTGTCTGATCCTACCGACGTCAATTTGCCTGACCGATCCCGGTGTCTGTGACACTCCAGCAACCTTCTCTACAACCTCCTCACCTGTTTGCATTAGTGAAGATTTTAGCTCCACAACCTAACAATCTCCCACTTGGAGATAAACAGCTACACTGTACCTGTACCTATACTTGATCTAATCTATTTCCTGGCTTGTATCCCTCTTTAAGATCAATCTTGAAGACCACCCACCACATAACCTGTGGTGCACCTCCTATCATCCGAGTACCCAGCCACATCCAAACCTACAAACTTATGTAGTGAAGTCCTGACCCTGCATGTATACCTGCTGTTGGTCCCTCTCAAATACTTGAGAACCCACTTCCCCGAATTGGCTCCTAACTCTCTGACAACACCCACTGCTTGGGCAAACTCAGGTCTATACCAGACCTCATGTGATTTCGGACACTGTACTGTCCAGTCCTTAGTGTGCTCTGATTCTGCATCCTGAGCCTCACCAACACCTGATTCACATCAACTCCCACTGGAGACAAAATCAACTTGTGATCTCCATGTCTCCCATGCCAAAGAATTTTGCTGCTCTAAATTCTTCATAGCATGCCACTGAACTAATCTTACCCTTAGCTTAGCAAAATGCTGTATGTATAAACCTGCTAGCAAACATACCATCCACATACAGTAACAGAATGATGTCATGACTCATCATCCACCTGGTAAGACAAACACAATGGTTACACTGACATTGACTAAAGTCGTGCTTTGTCTTCCACCTGTCAACCCTATACCACTGTCTTGCAGCTCCTCAAGCCCATATGACCTGGTCTTCTATCTCACGTGTCCGTTCACTCTATTTTTCAACTAAGGAATCCATTCATCTCTATGCTTTCATACCCGCTGGCAACCGTACCAAGTCTCTGCTTGGTTCTGCATTATATTCTTGCCATGCTCCCACTGTTTCCTGGATCCTTCCTGCTATGCAGTCAGCAAATAGTATAAAGAAGAGGAACAACAAATTTGAGGCTTACTTACCACCTTCAGTCCTCCATATGAGCGTTTGAGATTCATTGACAGCTTGCTATCTACCCAAAATTTGTTACAGTGACCGACCTCGATCACTACACAGTCTACATCTAACTGACATCGGTTCCATGTGCCTGTCCTGACTACCAACACTATCGATGTCGGTGTCTTCCTGCTGTCGACATCGATCACCTTGACTAATGTCGGTCTTACCTACTGCCAAACCACACAGCTGACTGACGTGGGTCCCTATCTGCCTGGGGGTGTCGATGCTGGCTAACTTCTGACCGATGTCAGCTACCTTTTTGTCTGATCCTATCAACATCGATTGGCCTGACCGACACCGGTGTCTGTGACACTCTAACAACCATCTCTGCAACCTTCTCACCTATTTGCATCAGTGAAGATTTTAGCTCTACAACTTAATAATCTCTCACTTGGAGATAAATAGCTGTACTGTACCTGTACCTATACCTCATTTAATCTATTTCCTGGCTTGTATCCCTCTTCAAGATCAATCCTAAAGACAACCCACCACACAACCTATGGTGCACCTCCTGTCATTCAAGTACCCTACCATATCCAAACCTACAAATCCATGTAGTGAAGTCCTGACCCTAGATGTATACCTGCTACTGGTCCCTCTCAAATACCTGAGAACCCACTTCCCCAAATTAGATCCTAACTCTCTGACAACACCCACTACTTGGGCAAACTCAGGTCTATACAAGACCTCATGTGATTTTAGACACTGTACTCTCCAGCCCTTAGTGTGCTCTAGTTCTACATTCTGAACCTCACCAACACCTGATTCACATCAGCTCCCACTGGAGACAAAATTATCTTGTGATTTCCATGTCTCCCATGCCAAAGAATTTCACTGCTCTAAATTCTTCATAGCATGCCATTGAACTAATCTTACCCTTAGCTCAACAAAACCCTATATGTACAAACCTGCTAGCAAACATACCATCCACATACAGTAAAAGAATGATGTCATGACTCATCATCCACTTGGTAAGACAAACACAATGGTTACACTGACATTGACTAAAGCTGTGCTTTGTCCTCCACCTGTCAACCTTGTACCACTATCTTGCAACTCCTCAAGACCATATGACCTAGTCTTTCATCTCACGTGTCCATTCAATCTATTCTTCAACTAAGGAATCCATTCATCTCTATGCTTTCATATCGGCTGGCAACCCTACCAAGTCTCTGCTTAGTTTTGCATCATATTCCTGCCATGCTCCCACTGTTTCCTGGATCCTTCCTGCTCTGCAGTCAGCAACTAGTATAAAGAAGAGGAACAATGAATTTGAGGCTTACTTACCACTTTTAGTCCTCCATATGGGTGTTTGAGACTCCTTGACAACTTGTTCTCCACCCAAAATTCATTACAATGATTGACCTCGGTCACTACACAGTCTGCATCCAACTGACATCAGTTCCATGCGCCTGTCCTGACTACCAACACTATCGACATCGGTGTCCTCTTGCTGTCGACGTCGGTCACCCTGACCGACATTGGTCTTACCTACTATCGACGTTGGTCCTCCTGATCGACGTCGGTCTTACCCTACCTGACATCACCAGCTTTGGTCTGCACATGACCGACATCGGCACCTGTCTATTCGATGCTGGTTCTTCTTGACCAATGTCGGTACTTGTGTTCACTTGTGAGTGATGAATTTTTACCCGCGAGCGCTTTTGAATCAATCCCATGTCCAAACTGCCCTGCTCAGAAGTATTCAGTCCCATCCACTGGTCTCTATCCACCATCTCCTCCAAGAACACCAAGGCTTTCCAATTCTTAAGCCTATCAAACACATCTGTCTTCTGCTTAAGAACATGCATCTCCTTCTTGCTCATGTGACCAAGCCTACAAAGCCACGTCTCTGCAATAGAAGAAGAATCAGTAATATAAACAAGTAGATAAAGAGTACCTATTTTTTTACCACCAACGAATTCAAGTGCATCCGCTGTGAGAGTTCTTGTGCATCTCTCATCACCCAACCTTTCTAAAAAAATTAGCCACATATTCAAACTTGGGACCTGCATGACCTTCTTCAACACCCATGTGTTGGCCACATGTAATTTTAGCTTCACTTTCCCTTTGCCAATTCTTTGGCAAGGCTCACCAGCTCCTCTCCTTGGGGCTGCATGGAAAGAGGCAATAGAATCTATTATCCAAGATTCAACTTTATCCAAGAAACCCCCCAGAGCATCTTGTGCAACAACACTTGCAACATTTGCATCTTCAGTTCCTTCATGCTGATCTACTACCAACCAACAATCTTCTTTTACCTGCTCTTTCTTTCCATAAGACCGTAAGTGACCATCTATGATTTTAAACTTCTCCATTCTTAGCTTACTTTGATCTGCCATTGCTTTACTCCCACTCAATCAGAAACCCCTGAGAGTGACCTTTAACCAAACACAAAACCTGCTCCCTGCAACCTTAGCTCTGATACCGCGTGTTGGGAAAATAACGAAAGCACACAATTGATTACCAAGCAACTTAACATGTAGAAATTAACCAGAATACACAAGTAACTAGAATTCAAAAATAACACATGATATGAGAGACAATACACAACTTGTATTAAAACTCTTTCAGAAGGAAATACAACAAAGAAGGCTACCATAATTCTTCTTCCTTACACACCTCTAGGGCTCCCACACCTTTAGGGCATAAACAGTAAATCTTCCGTCAAAGCTCTCTCTCTTAGGTCCCAACACACAACTCAAATACAGAGTTGGTGTTCACCTCCAACTAGCCAATATCCACTACTGCCAGTACTCCAGTGCTCCACGCACACCACAAGTGCTCCACGCACTCCACACACTCCAAAAGTACACAAACGTACTTCAAGTAGATCTCCCTTGAATTGCATCAACCTGCAGCCCAATCTGATCTTACTTATGGAAGGAACTACCTTGCCTTCCTCTTTGCTCTCTTTCTGAGTACACACTGTACTCCAAGTAGATCCCACCTGATTCTGCTCCCTATTGTGTTGCTTTCCTATCTGATCTTACACACCTACAAATCAATCTGGTTCTGCACACCTGTGAACCTTGACCTTGTACACACATACACCTGTCAATGATCTTACTTACCATGTAGATCTCCTAAAGTAGCCATGCACACTTGATGATCGAGACCCTACACCCCTGAAGAATCCTGTTGACTCTCCAAAACCAGCACCCACCTTGGTACTGTTGTGGAACTAGGAGGAACACCCTTGCTCACCTCACACACAGAAGAAGCAAACTTTGCTCAAGTCAAACTAGAACAACTTACAATACAATCCATGAGTCTATTATATAGATCTCATCCAAACAATAATTAGACACCTAATTACAATAATTAGATCCACATATCTCAGTCTAAAATTGGCTCTTGACATGCAAACACTTGGTTCGTTAGCTAACTACTCATAAAACACTGGTAGTTGAACCACACAGGTGACCGACGTTGGTCCCTGTCTGCCTGGGGGTGCCAACGCCGGTCGACTTTTGACCGACGTTGGTTACCTTCTTTTCTGATCCTACCGACGTCGGTTGGCCTGACTGATGCCGGCATCTGTGACACTCCAGCAACCTTCTCCGCAACTTCCTCACCTATTTGCATCAGTGAAGCTTTTAGCTCCACAACCTAACACTTTTCTCTTTGCCAAATCTTTCATTGTATACGTTGTGGTGATCCTAACATAGGTGTAGACCATGTTTCTGAATTTCACCATGCCCTTAGGTATATATTTGGTTTTAGATCCTTTAGGCAATGCCTACAGACCTATTTAGAATTATCAATATAATCTCATAGTCATTTATTTCACCTCTCACCACTTATATGCTAGGTCAATCACCAAGACAATTCTACTTCAAAACACTATCAACTACAGTCAATTGTAGTTAGCCCTTCTTGCATCAAAAAAGGAATCCTATAGGTGTATTTTGATTGTTTGAGACATGTGTCACATGATATAGGATTCCTTTTAAGTTCTAAGTCTATTTTGATCAATATATTCTCATATTTATGGGTAAAACCACCATGATTTAACTCTTGAGGTTGTAGGTACTTGTAGGCAGGCTGTAGGTGGCCTTTTCAAGCAAAAGATACACCATAGGTGTTGATGGAGGCTCATGCCTAGGTCTTTAACCCTTCTTGATGAATTAGAATCATTGAAATTCCATAATAACTTGATTATAACCACTTGTCATGGTGATAAGTTATTTTATTTATATCTTAGGGTGTAATGCCACTTTGGAATTTCCAATCTTGTAAAATACATTGAAAAACTATAGTGAACAAATGTCAAAAGTAAAGGCCTTCAAACCCTATGTTCCTCTAGTCATACACCCATTCGTTTTTGCATAGCTTTGCCCCTAGGATAGGGATACATGGTATATTTATTAAAACTTGATCAAACAATATGAAACATTGTTATATGACATCAACAAAAGGGCCTAGGGCTCTATTTTGGGACTTTTAGGGATTTTGTCCCTAAAATTCAAATTCTCAACTTTGATCATGACTTCTTAACTCTACCTACTCCTTAATGATTCAAACATGCTTATAAATGTATTTAAAATATTCATAAATATATTTAAGGTTCTAAATCATGCCAAATTATTCCATGAAGCATTCTCAGATCTCTGTGGTAGCTTGCAGATGCACTCACGGTAGCATATAAGGTAGTGAAGGTAACATATAGACAGTGCATAAAATTTGACCTTATACTAGACCTACAAGGCATATACATATTATTCAAGCATAATGGAGGAATAAAAACTTGTTTGAACATATACCATACAACACTTAAACTCTTTGTAGGGCCACTTGTAGGTGTGCACTTCTATATACAGACAGTGAATGTGGGTACGCTGATATTATGTATGATATATGCACATTAAATGATGTTTATATCTACCTCAACACCTTAAAATGTATTATTAAAATATTTAATGGCTTCACATGAGTTATATGACTTGTTTCAATGTAAGTGTAATCCTAAGAGCACCTATAGGTTCACATTCATGGTTGACTATGTTTTCATATAGCACTGACTGTCAACTTTCCTTATTTTACCATTTGAAGGATCAAAATTGATTTTTAATGCTTATAAGAAGGTATACAAACTCTTTGAACTCTTCATTACCTTCTATGGACATTTTTAGGACCCCACATACCATGACTGCAAGTGAAAGTAAACAACAAGCCGACTATGTCTTCATATGATTGTGTTCTTGGTCAATAATGATCTTGAGAGACTAAAATTAGGAGGGTAATTTTCATGATGTGAAAAACATTAAGTACAACATATATCACTCATGTGGAAACATTAAAAAGAAATAAAATTTTTACAAGTAGTGAAACTTGACTACAACCTCACCAACCTATAACTGAAACTATTCAGCTCATGAAATCACTTCCAATCATGAAAATAAACACGTGAAACATGATAGGAGAGAGTATACATCCTATGGAATCAAAATAATCAATTGAGTTGTACTAAATAGCTTAAATGAGAGAAAAATCTACAAGGTGTGGGAATAACAAGCAAAAATATATCGTCAACTTGTTAAAGATGGTTCATAAAGAAAAAGTGACCAATAATTGAATCCTTTCTATGAAAATGATTTTTAATTAGTGTAATATCACCCACCTAAGTCATTTTACCTTAAAATTCTCCTACTGGCCATACTATCCAAAAACCTGTTGACCAATTTTCATGTGCATAGTGGAGTGATGGAAGATCAGAATGGTATTATCTAAATTTTGGAACTTATAAATCTTGTAAATAATGGAAATGAGTCCACCAAAGTTGAAAATCCATCCCAAAAGCTATTTTGATGTGCTACTCTCCTCATTAGCCATATAACCTTTGAAACTCCTTCTTTTCCACTTGATTTCTTGATTTTCAATTAGGAACTTTCAAGTTTCAATTAGTCCTAACATTAATAACAAGGAATATGAAACATTGGACATTATAAGGAAGTTTGGAACACATGGATACCTTGAAAACCATACCACTTCAATTATGACCCATAAAATGACCCCTAAGTGACATCAAATGACACAAAGACTAAATGAACTATGACCAAGGTTAATAAGACATAAAATCACATAAAATGAACTATAAAATACCCTATGACATCATATTATACCTCTATATGATTTTTTTTACTATAATGGGCTGACCCATTTTGACTCATGGTAAAAAATGGTCAACATTCTTGGTGATTTCCCAAGGGTGGTATGCTTGCTATGCCAAGACCAGTAGCCTAATGTTATCTATTAGGCCATGGAGGTACCCATACAAAAGTTTGACACATAATTTTCAAAGACCAAACAATAAATAAAAGACACAAAATAAGACACACTAAATGGAAATAAACATGTGTTCCCAAGAACACTTACGGAACACCACACACACAAGTGAAACAAAACACACACCTCACCTAATATTTACAAGACTAACATTCATTTACTCAATATCAAGGATTAAAATTTATGCTATTCATAGGGATTTGCATATCCTATCCATTCATCCTTTCCAATTGGAAATATTTTCTTTATTTACACTTGATGATGACATATGATCCACTCCATAAAGTGTCAAATTTTGTATGTCTCTCTGGTTTTGCTCTATCTTCATCCTGTTTCAACACTATCTCACCTTCTTGGAATTTTATTGGAGTTTCCTTCTTGTCAAAATACCTCTTCATTAGTATTTGGTGATGTTCCATAGCTTGATGAGCTTTATCTCTAGTCTCTTGCAACTCCATTAATTCTGCTAACCTTACCTCAATTGGAGTGTTTTCAAGCAGCTCTAGTTGGTGTGCTAACTCCAAGACAGGAAGCTCTTGGGATATATACAACCTAGCCTAAATTTCATATATAAGCATAAAATGAGAATTCCCTATTGACCTCTTGGGATTTATTCTATCAACCCATAGGGTTGTGTTCAATTTAGTGTGCCAAGCCCTTTGATTATCCTCCAAAGTTTTCTTAATGATTCTGATCAGATTTTTATTAGTAGACTCAACCAAACCATTACCTTGAGGGTAATATTTAGATGAAGTGCTCAAGTATATGCCATTATTATTTGCCTAATAAACTATCTTAACACCCATGAAAGCAAGTGCATTATTTGAGATGATAGTAGGAGTACCAAACCTTGTTACATATAACTCTAAGATAACACTAAGATAACACTTTCATTAGCTTCTTTCAATGCCGCCATATAAACCCACCTTATGAAGTAGTAATTTGATATGAGTATCCATTTGTTACCAACACTTGATGGGGAGTTTATCATGCTAATTATATCAAGATCCCATTGCATGATTATTTTGCTCCCTTGGGACTGATTATATGTTAAATGCATTAAAGTCTTCAAGAAAATCCCATACCCTATGATTGTGTGACTTGAGCAAAGGGTTATTGGTAGAAACCACAATCCTAACTTGGTGCACAACCAATTCACTATATCCATATACTTGCAAATTCTTGATTCCTTTTCTCCTTTCTCATTGAAGGCCATCAATCAAATTTTCATACTTGGCCACATTACAAGTGCAACTAAAATGGAACCTATATGAAGCATTGTACTATTGTTCAGATTGGGAGACCAAAATAACACCAAATCCACCAATTTTACTCCTTGAATCATCAAAAAACATTTTCCACATCTCATCATCCTCACCTTCTTCCTTGGAAAGTAGAGGTGTTGGTATTCCTTCGTCATGTATACAATAAACTCCTAAATTAGTTTCCTTAATGAAAGCATAAGGATCATGCTCATAAGTTTTAGTAACATATTCATCAAGAAAAAAATTATAAATTCCTTTAAGTTTGGAAGAATTTACATCATCCTCTTATTGATTACACAATTCAAATTTGAGCTTGTTTCAACATAGGGTTCAATGTGAAACCTTACAAGAGGCTGATTTATTATGATAACCTTAGATATATATATTATTTTAAAGGCCAAGAAAGACAAATTAGCTGAGAGATATCCCCATATCTTGTTTATAAAGTCTCTTGAAAGATAAAATGCAAAATGAGCAGACAGGTCCACCATAACAATGTCTTGGAGGATAGTTAAGCTAGGTAATCATGTAAGAAAACCTTCAAATTTTTTATCAGCCCTATTGTATTGGTAGGTGTACCATATAATTTGATAAATTATTTGCTATGAGGCTCATATTTTAGGCCCAACTTATTAGCTACAACTTTGGGCATGACTGAAGTAGAGACTCTGTTATCAACTATGCAATTGTGTACCAACTTGTCACCCACTATGAGAATGAGGTAGAATCATTGAGGCTTATTATATTTAGTAGATGTTTTAATAATGGTATTAGGGGAATTTTTAAGGGAAACATTATCATGAATTTTACTTAAAGGTGAAATATTAGTGGGGATAGTAGATAGCTATTTTTTTAGGAGATCTTTTTGGCTAGGCAAATGAAGGACATCACAAAGGAAAATAGATGTCTTGGTATTATTTAATGATTCCACAATATTTAGTGCTGACATACCTAATTTTTATTGGGCCTTTGGAGGTAAGGAAGTTTTTGGAACTTGAGGAGTTAAAGTGCTTTGAATAATCCTTCCAACATTTTGATTTCGAAGATGTGTAGGGTTGTTTGGGACTGCCAAGCTTGTAACCATGCCTTGTTTATTTATAGGAGGATTAGATAAACTTGTAGGCACATTTTTATCACCTCATAAATAATTTATCTTGGCCCTAGTGTTAAATATAAAATAATTTCCTTGATTGAGCACAAAAGTGTCCTCCACTAGGAAATTGGTGAGGATCTCTCCTTGAGGCTACTCACCTTCATTTATTTGCATCATGACTTCATCTTCAGCTAATAGAAGAGGAGTGAATCCTCCTTGAGAAACTAGAGATTGATCTCCACCCTCATTTACATCCATGAATTGGCCTTATTTCCAATTTTCACTT
Organism: Torreya grandis; assembly: GCA_037957365.1. Taxonomy (NCBI): domain Eukaryota; kingdom Viridiplantae; phylum Streptophyta; class Pinopsida; order Cupressales; family Taxaceae; genus Torreya; species Torreya grandis. The sequence continues at coordinate 1,012,316 of JARHVA010002162.1, forward strand.
TCAACCAAGTTGCTAGGCATTGGTACCATTGCTATTGAATTGGATGTTGAAGTAGGATTATATGCATTAGCATGCCTACTAAAACTAGGCTACCCTTGACCTCTCCCTTTCCCATATTACTAACCATATTGATATTAATAGGGATAAGGGATTTGATAAGGACCTTATTGTCTATTAGATTGCCTATTTTGAGATTTTAAATATATGAATCTTCCTTTCCAATCAACATCATCTTCTACCTTCCTAGGAGTAGTCTTTGGATTTGCATTAGCATTAAGAATTTGAGAAATATTTGGAGAAATAGTAAGAATGTTAGGCAAAAAGGGCATAAATAGTTTAATAGGTAATTTTCTAATTTGAATGAGGCCATTCTTAGCTCTAATGGCAAATTCATATGCATTGGGAAGTGTGAAACCACCCATGGATTGTAGCATGATGGAAATATTAGTACCAATGGCTCTCAAATATGTAGGAAACATAGAATTAGTAGGTGGTCTCATGGGAGTAGGCAGTCTATACCAAGTCTTTTAAAACCTCTCATTGAAGTCATGGATTGTTTCCTTGGGATCTCTTTTGATCACATTGAGTTGATGTATGAGAAAGGTATGGTCACTTTCATCTTCAAATCTTAAAGTCAACAACACTCCAAAGTAATCCCATGATATGATACATCCATCAGGCAAAGTCATATACCAATCAAGAGATTTCCATTTAAGGGACATGGTAAGGAGTCTAATGGAAATATTCTCCCTAGTGACATTATGAAAACTACAAAAATTTGAGATATCCCTTATGTGTTCACTAGGTGTAACATGACTCTCACCATTGAATATAGGCACACTCTTTGTGGTATTAGGAGGAATGACATCATAGGCTTGAAGGCAAATAAGTGTTTTAGCATTAAAGGTAGGAAAGGGATATTTCCTAGCCATGTTTTCTTCAAGATCTTCAATTTCTTCAATATCTTCAATCTTTTCACTTGGCTAGTAAAATCTTCTTGATATTCAAAGGGTAGATTAGGCTAAGGGTATTGAACTTCAAGAGGAAGTTCAGGTTGAATAGGTGAATTGATAGGATTGAGAACTCTACTAGATGATGAACTAGTAAGGACCATGAAGTATGAGAGAAAATTTATGAAAAAACAATGGTATTTAAACTATATTTTACCTTGAATTGAGTTGAATTTTTTTGAGTAGCACTCCAATTTGTAACTGATGTTGTAAAGACCAGTATTCACCTTTATAAGTTATCTTGAAGATAATGGGTCCCACTAGGTGTGCCAAAAATGTTATCACTAAATATTTCACCCTAGAAGAGGGTGTTAAAGCCTCTTCTAGATTTGGGAAACATGATAATACTTATAGGTATATGGGTTTACCTATAGGTATAGGTAGACCTCTAGGTTTAAGGTTTAACTCCCTGAATGTATCTTGAAATGCTTATCACCTAACTAACTAGTTACTTGAGGGAAAAGGGATAAAAGTATACATAAAATAAACTTTCTAGGGGTTTGATACACCATGAATATTTCCACTATGCTATCATGCTTCCTCTCACTAAGAGCAAGATCTACAATTTAGTCTCAAAGTTTCAAAATGTTCTAACATAAGTGTTTCAATATAAAGGTGACATACATGAGACCACTGAAGGTAAGTAGACTATAGATTATATTGTTGAATCTAAGGAAAATTTCACACTTGAATGGAGACTAATATACTAACTACACTCTATATGACCTATTAGAATGAGAACTTCTTGCATAAGGCATGAAAGGATAAGGAAAAGCAAGGAAAAAATTAGAAGACTCAACCATTCATCACTTTGAACACTTAAAAAAGATGTTCATAAAATTAGAATGATATTTATTAAATTATTAAAAGTAAAAATATGACATCAAACCAATAGGGCTTCACCATACAAAATGTGGTATTAGCTTACAAGAGCCAAAATGGCTACTACTTACAGAATTTGAGAGAAAAGTGAGAAGAGCGAAGTCCAAGAGTCATAATAACACTTGTCAAACTAAGAGGAGGATTTAAAAATTAAAGATAATGAATTATGAAATATACCATGCGAGGTATTATATGATAAATTTCCCTCAAAGTCATGAAACTCTTGAAATGTGGCATATGACTCCTTTTGCTTGCTAGAAAAATTGCCTTCATCATTTGTCCTTTTTGGAACATCCCACAAATTAATAGCAATAGATGTGATGATTTTAGTAAGGGGGAGGGGTTTTATACACGATCCAAAATTTATTTGTTTCATCCCTAATCATCAAGATTCTTCTGCATATGACTTATCACTGTCTGTAGTCCAAATAACTCCTCTTTTACTCACCCTTCACACTTGACAACAAAATTGTCTTTAGTTTTCAAATATAATAAATAAAATGGAGTTTATGAAACCTATTAGGACACATAATTCCCTTATATTCCTCTAATATACCTTATAAGGACTCCTAATTTAAGGTTTCACTTTCCCACTAGCTTGTTCACTATGCCAGATTTGACTAGCTGAGATGAAGACACTTGCATAGACACTTTTGAGGTATTTTGCTATAATAAAATGATATTATAGGATATATTAAGTCCTAATATTTCTCCTAAAGTTTATTTCATCCTTATATACCTTTCCATACCTGTAAGACACCAAAAATAATCAAATAAATCTAATTCTCACCTTGTTCATATAGTTAGGGTACAACTTAGTATGATGGAGAGGATCCTTGGATAGTAATCTACGCACTCCAATTATTTACCAAGTATTTTCATGAGATATAGATGTATCTCTTGCTTCATCTTCACAATCGGGGCTTTAGAAAAGGTTTTAAAGTGTTTTAAGACATTTTTTCCTCTAAAGATGTTTCATACAGATCTGACATCTGATTATCCCAAAAATTATGAAAATTTATTGTAAAATACCTCCTTAAACATCCTTAAACTCTTTATAATCCCATGCACAACCTCCAAGTAGGTGTGAGTATGTCAAAAAGGCCTCTCAAGCTTTTCATTCCATTTTATGCTAGCTAAGATGGTTTTAACCCCATAAGTGGTTTCCTTTGCACTCAAACAACTTGAAAACACCTTATAATTCCCCAAAAACATGTTCCAAGGATTTTTAATGTCTATCCAATTCTAGAAATGATATTGACCCTCCAATTGGACTTTAGGCCTATACTAGACCTAATAGGTTTGCTTGCAGGTTTATAGGTTTAGGACACCCTGTTGAGTTTCTCATCTTTGTGCATGATTTTAATGTTTTGAAATGATAAACACATATTTAAAAATCCCATTACAAGGTTACATCAACTTCAATTGTATCTTCTCATCATTTTCTGTCAAAACCTACAAGTTTGCACCCTTGGGGAGTGCCCTATGTTTGAGAAAAAATAGAGGTTACTTAACCTATAGAATAAAAAAAATTAATACATGATGGGTTTCTAAAATATATGAGGATGTTATATACAAAATTTCATGGCTTGATCATGTCTCTAGCACCTCTAAATGTCCAAAAACCCAAAACAAACTTTTGACAAAGATGACTACGTGCAAGCTTTACCATGGACTGTAGGTTGTTTGTCTAGGAAATATTACTTATCATATTTTAATGATATTGGAGTGTCATTTTATGATTATTATCATTTTGGGGATTTCTTTCAAACTCATTTGGCACTTTCTCCTCTTACCAACTTCTCATGCTCACTTCCATCTTAACTGGTCTAGTCCATAGGTGGACTGTGATTGTGGTGTACTTTAGAAATTTGATCCTTAAATGATTTGTTCCTTTTATTTCAAAATATAACATTATATATAAAATATTCAATATAATTTCTATCATGACAACACACTTTTATCTTTGCCAGCTCTTTCATCTCATACCTTGTGGTGATCTTAACATAGGTGTAGACTATGTTTCTCAATTTCACCATGCCTGTAGGTATATATTTGGTTTTAGATCCTATAGGTAATGCCAAGAGACCTCTTTGGACTCATGAATATACTCTCAAAATCATTTAGTTCATCTCTCATCACTTAGATGCTAGTTTAATCACCAATACAACTCTACTTCAAAACATTATCAATTACATTCAACTATAGTTGACCCTTCTTGCATGAAAAAAGGAATCTTATAGGTGCATTTTGACTATTTGAGACCTGTGTCACATCTTCTAATATTCTATAGTCATATAAAATTTAAAAATTGGTAACTTGTGTTTGACTTGTGACATCCATCCCATAGGTCCCTCCTACTTGATTTCATGACCCTCATAGGCATCTTTTCACTAATTCCTAGTTATCTGTAGCCTTTCAGACCTGATCCCAACTGAGAAAAACTCCTCTTTTCATGATAGATACATTCCCATAGGTCCTATTACCTTAGGACTATAGATCCCAACTTGGACTATAGCACCAAACCCTAGGGTATCCCATTTTTAGTGCTCCTATCCAATTACATTTCAAGCCCAAATAGTCATTTCCATCTAGTTCCTATCCTCCTTCTTGTCAGATTAACATGAATACATTAAACCCATGACCAAAATATCCATATATAATCCCATTCAAAGTTCATTTATAATGGGTTGTCAATTATCACTAAGCAAGCAAGAATACAAGAAAGACTACTTAGACAATCTTCCCTATTCTCTACATACATCTAGCCAATACACTTAAAAGCTTATCCAAATCCTTAGACTAGTCCCTAGTCACCTCAAGTACACTTAATTTAGAATTTTACATCTTCAGACACACTATTTCACAAAGCAAATTAAGTGGGAGAACTACATATGGCTTGATCCCTCTTTGGAGTATTGGTATGTAGACAACATGCCCACACAAGGGGTATAGATACACGTTTAGTGAATATTACACACACTAACCCCCCCTCTTACTAAAAATTGGTCAAAACACAATGGATTCTAGGGTTTGAAGGCAAAACTATCTCTGCAAGGAGTTCCATGGAATCCAACAGTCTAAATTACATAAGTAGGGTTTCATAGACACAATGAACAAAACCCAAAAAGCTCAGGTCTCCTAGACAATAGTGGTAGAAGTGGACTATGGCATTAGAGCCTGGGGTGTCCTATTTTTTATGCTCCTATCCAATCAAAAAATAAAGGTTAGATCTTGATTTTTGATAGTGTCTTAGTCCTGCATAATAAATACTAGCCTTTGTCTCAGTTGTATTAGTTAATTTCTAGCTAAGTCTTGTTTTCTTTCCCTTATTACTATTTTTAGAAAAGTTTAAATTGTAATCAAATTATAAAAATTAGTAGCTTAATTATTGCATATTTATTTACTAATTTTACTACTTAGACCCTTTAACTAAATTAGGAATAATACACCAATATTCCTAAAAAATGTTAAATCATTTGGTGAACCCGACTTACTTTGTTTGCACATAAAAACCCTAGAAACCCTAGGGTAAATTTTTTACTGATTTCTCCTATATTTTGTTTTATTTTTTACCTAATAATAAAATTAGAAATTAGCATTAAATTTTAAGATTTCATAGTAATTTTAAAATAATTTTCTTTCAAACCCTAGTTGCCCATACTAGGTCTGGTATTTTTCCAGTAATTTTCCAATATTTTTTTGATTTTTTACTAGCATAATAAAATTAGAAATTCACTTTAAATTTCAAAATTCAATATTAATTTTCAAAAATAAATATTTTTCAAAACCCTAGTGGCACATCTTAGGTCCTATTAAACCACAAATTTTCTAATAAATTTTTGATTTTTTACTTGCATATCTAACTCAGAAATTCACATTAAATTTCAAAATTTCATAGTAATTTTCAAAATAATCATATTTCAAACCCTAGTTGCACATACTAGATCCCATTTCTTCTTGATGTATCACCTTACATGTTTGTGAGCTTTGTATCCTTTTAATGCATATTCTAGTTCCTTGTCTAGATTATATCTATTTAATCTTTTCTACTATTATCCAAGTTGTTTTCCTTATGCCACATAAGCTCCTTGCATCTCTTCCTTTGAGATAGAGTAAAAGACTCAGTGGTAACCCTCCTAAATTCCCTTAGATTCCTTCAACTTGACCATATACCATGGATAAACAACCAACTCAGGTTCCTATTATAGATTTTACACATCCAAATTATACCAATTTCATTTAGGATAATTTAAACAAAGAGCAATATGAGAATAAAAATGATGATACAAACAATGATGTTCATGATCCACCACATCAGACTCTTGATCAAGTTCCACCAATTATTAATAATGACATTATCCTCAACAAAGCTTTGATCCTACAAAGTTTTTGAGAAATACTCAAGGACCAGCCTTGAGATCTTATTCTTATTTTATAATCTATCATGTAAATCAAAATGGCTAAACAAGTTGAGTCTTTTATTCATTCAGAGCAACTAGTTACAAATGATACTACGAGGGAAACTATGTCTCAATAACCCCTATAGTAGCCTAACCTACCTCTATGTCACCATCTACAACTAGTACATCTTTATTTCTTGATGTGGTAGCCCTTATGCTAGAGATAAGATCTCTTCAATCCAAGGTGATACATCTTAAACAAGGTACCTCTAAACCTACAAAATCTTTGGATTCTTTTGCTCTTTTGCATACACCATTGGCATGCCACATTGCTTCTACACCCTTGCCACAAGGTTTTGTTCAACTCAAGCTTACTCTATATGATGGCAAGGGTGATCTAGAGACACTTTGAGATATTTTCACATAGCATGATTGGAATATGTATCAAATGTTTGGATACTTACCAAGCTATTTCCATGGAGCCTAAAGGATTATGATTTACAATGGTTCTACAGTCTATTGAATCAGTCAGTCAATGCATTCAATCCCTTAGCTGACATGTTCCTAACTCATTTCAACATTAACATTAGTGATAAGGTTTCCTATGCCCAAGTTGCACGACATAAAGAAAGGTCAAATGAGAATCTCACAGATTATGTTCTTCGATATACGACTATTTTGGCTAAGATGACTAGCCCCATGGCTAATCAAGAGTTATAAGGTTTCTTCAAATAGAGTCTTCTACTAGCTTTACATGAAATAATTATGTTCAAAAGATTATCTTCTTTCACTAAATTGTGTCACACACTAAAGGAAAGATAAGTCAAACTAATTTCAATTGAAAAACTCAAATACACAAGCATCTCATAAATAAAAAACAAGAGTAACAACAATGTCCCATACAAAGTCAAGGTCAATGATAACAATAGTCAAAATCAACTGATAATTAATGTGGCTTCTGAGCCCCCTCAGCATATGGCTTTATCAACACCTCCTTTGTGAACCTTTACCAATCTAATAGTTTCTCCAACCAAAGTTTTATAGTAGATATTAGAATGTAGCATCATATCTCTCCCTCTTATTTGAGAAGTTGACCCAACAAAGCCTCTTCCATGGGGATATGATCAACATGCATTTTACAAGTTTCATAGAGCACCTAGGCATACAACAAATAGATGCATCATTTTGAGACACAAGATATAGGATTTGATAGATGGAAATCATATTGATCTTAACACTTCAGTTGAGCCTCTTTAGGCAAAGCAAACATAAGATAAAGCTTTGAAAATATTCTCAGATCCATTTTTGTAGTATTCTACACAAGAGATAGGGGACACATTAGGGGTTCACCATGCATATCATGCACATCCCCCACCAGATACATACATGGCACCTTCAGTTGAGACATATCCTTTATGTAACATGATTCATGTATACAATTCTAGAGTTCTAGCTAGACCTTCCGTCTCCTTCTCAGAGTAGGATATCATCGAAGATGATTGAAATTATCATGCACTCTTTTTCAAAGTTTACATTCATAATCATTCTATTTATAGTGTTCTCATAGACAATGGATCTAGTGTGAACATGTGCACTATGACATTACTACAACACTTGGGATATTTAGAGCAGGATATTACCTTGATGGACATAGTTATCAGGAGATTCAATGGGCACATATAGAGTTTATTAGGTGAGATTGTACTTATTTTATAGGTTGATCCAACATATGTGGCCACACCATTTACTATAGTTCCTAGTGCAGGAGTTTTTGATATGTTACTTGGTCGACCATGGATTCAAAAACTTTGAGCAATACCTTTTATAGTTCACAAATCCATGAAACTAATTCATGCTAATCAGGTTATTATAGTTTGTGGAGTTATATATGAGTTACCACTCCCCACTTCAAATCCATCTACTATTCTGTAGTCACTAGTTTTAGTTTTGCCACAAGTTATAGTTCCTCCTCTAGTTTAGATTCAAATAGAGTTGAGGCCTCCATCACTAGCATAACGAGTTCATAAACTTCCATAGAGGTCTCTTTTAGAGTAGCTATAGTTTTAAGATTCTAGACAACTTCTAACTAGAGTGTTTATGCCCAGGGTAGTATCATTCAAATCTCATGCATCTACTCACAAAGTACATGTTTAGAGAACTTCTCCTACTACCAGATGGGTCCTTAAGATCCCTATAGTTGTATTTACTTCTTAGAGTTATAGGGGGATCCCATAATTGGTTTTTACTTTAGATATTTCAGAGTATTTACAATATATATATAACTTTTAGAGCCACTATCTTAGCACTTCTATCATGCTTCATGATCACACATGATTCCTCTCCTTGATACAGGACACCATGATAGGGAGTCTCCCATGAGACTTATCGGTTAGTATCATTTCTTCTCAATTTTTCTTGTACATAATCTCATTTATGCTTGATTGTACATAGCTCAAAATATCAAAAATACAAAAAACATTCAAATATTTCAAAATACAAAAACAATCAAATAATTCTATTTTGATTATATGCATCATCCATGATTTATATTTCTACTATCATGCTAGACTTACATTTGCTATTCTATGTTATTGTTTGTCAATTTATCTACATTACCATGCTTCACTTGATCTTCTTTGAGTGTGTGTAGTGACATCCAGCTCCTTCATTGCTTCACTCTACCCATTGAGGGGGCATCCTACTTCTACATCAAGACATACATCGATATACATACCCATTAGGGGCATCTTCTATATGACTACACCATCAATGTTATGTCATTCCTACACCACACACTCTAGTTATCATGTTGATGTAAATTACTTACTAGATTACATAGATCAATTTATCGATATTTCAATAGTATATATCACTTGTGTATTTCTTAGCATATTCCTAGTCTTATATTACCATGTCATGCATACTTTCACATTCTTGATTTGATTAAGTTATATGCGATTGTATTTTTAGTCTTTACATACTTTTATTTCTTGCTTTGAGTAGCTAGACTAATTGCATTCCTTAGTTCTTATTTTGTCTCCTATATATGCCTTAGGACATTTACCAATGTCCTTTGCTTTTATTCATGTATGTGCCTTAGGACATTTGCCAATGTCCTTTGCCTATAATATTTTATGTGATTTTGGCTTTCATGCCAACCTTTTTTGTTTCTAAATGTATGTGTATGTGGAATTTGAACATGCCTTATATGCTTGCTTTCTATTTTGAGTGACATGTGCCTATGTCCCTTGTTTGTTTGGCCCCTTAGATACTCTTATACGCTTCTTTCTTCTTGCATTGTGTGCTTATTGCTTATTTGATTCTCATTCTTTGTAATGCCATGATCCACATCATGCATTATCTTACTATCTTAGATGCCATGATGGACATCATGCTCCATCCCTCCTTGATAACTAACAACTAACAACTAACAACTAACCAAACTTTCATTTCTAGTTTCAATTCAATATATTACACATACTATTACACTATTATATTATATCTATCTAGGCATACCCCTATTGATCTAACAATCTCCTTTACAAACTATGTTATATCTGGAGATATCTTGTGGATTATCAATGCTATATCATGTATTTTTGTATTATAAAACACTTGTAAGGCTCTTTCTTTTGAGGGAAGTCATTGTAGGGTATTCATTCCTCCCCTTAAAAGAGGGGGAAATAAACACAGGTTTTATCATAGATATTAGAGCTCCTACTAACAAAAAAATTAGTTTCAAAACACTCAAAATAATAATCAGAGGTTAAACTAGGTAGAACAACACAAAAAATAGTGATGATTCTAGAATAGTTTTTATTTTTAGCAAAGGACAACAATGTCAGACATGGACAATAGTGTTAAACACCAAGGTCTCCTATTTTTGACACTCCTATCCAAACAATAGAAAAAATAGATTTTGTAGAAGCAAGCATAAAAGTAAGTTCAATTACAGTTTTGTACTTTTAAACTAGTTTAGAATAAATAGTTTTTAATATATGTTTACTTTAAGAATCTAGATATAGGGGGCATCATGCATGACATGATGGCTCCCACTTCTAGTTTTAGATATGACAGTTGGTATAACTTCTAAATTAGAATCCATGTTCTAGACATCAGTGATTTGGGGTAATATGTGCAACACATTTATTTTATTTTATTTTTGAGTTCAAAATATTACCTAAGTATTCTTAACATTTATGTGCCTTACTCCATCTACAGGTGGTTGGCATCATTTTTGAGTGGCCTTCAGATAAGCCTAACCTCCACATTTTGGAATTACTTTCATATAAGCCTAGTGCTCGATTTTGGAGAGGTTTTCATACGAGCCTAATCTACATCTTTTGGAGTGGCCAAGAGTGGCCTAGTTTCTATCATACATTCAACTATCCATGCCAACATTTTTAGATCAAAATACATTCATGTGTTTCAAGAGCCATCTCATTCAACACATATTTCATACTAGTATCAGTTTATAGCTTCACTTCATAGGGCTATGATGGAGCCAAAGGATAGCTAGCCTTTGTATTTTTGATCCACCTATTCAGAGGGATTGGATACACAGTCCAAACATCAATTAGCACACACATGATCACATAGCTTCACTTAGTGGGTGGGCCAACCTTTGCATTCTTGAGATGCTCTCAAGGAATTGAGCACTCAGCTCCATTCAAGATATTACTATTGGTACAACATCATCCAACATTACTCAACATCACTCAACATCACAACAATTTTTGTATTGGTTCACATACCTAATGAGGTGTATTCATTCCTTTCTCTTCCTCTCTCTCTTACCTAGCTTCATATGTTCTTATTTTAGATATAACGTATCTAGTAAGAACTGATCTACTCTTTGTTTTTTTTGTAGATTCACACTTCACAACATGCTCTCTCTATGCACACCCAACATCACAATAACTTCATAAGATTCACCCTTGTAGATAAGTTCAGGTATGTTTTCTATTTTTCCTTTATCCTAGTATTTCACTTTGCTGCATCACTAAAATAAATGGGGGGGGAAATGTATTCATATAAAATGTGAAAATTGGTAACTCGAGTGTGACTTATGACATCCATCCCATAGGTCCCTCCTGATTACTTTCATGACCCTCATAGGCATCTTTTCACTAATTCCCAATCATCTGTAGCCTTTCAGACCTGATCCCAGCTAAGCCAAACTCTAATTTTCATGGCAAATCTATCCCCCTAGGTCTTATCAACTCAAGACTATAGTTCCCAACTTGGACTATAGTATCGAGCCCTATGGTGTCCCATTTTTGGTGCTCTTACCCAATCACATTTTGAGCCCAAACAGTCATTTAATCTTAATTCCTATCCTGCTTATTATCGACTAATGTGAATAAATTTGACCCATGACCAACAAATCCCTATAAAAACCCATTCAAAGTTCAGTTAGAAGGGGTTGGAAATTCTCACTAAGAAAGCAAGACTACTCAGAAAATATTTCTTATTTTTTGCATACAGCTAGCCAATACACTTACAAGCTTATTCAAATCCTTACACCAGTCCCTAGTCACCTCAAGCATACTCAATTTTGCATTTTGCATCTTCATGCACATTATTTCACAAAGCACATCAAGTGGGAGAATTACATATGGCTTGATCCCTCTTTGAAGTATTGGTATGTAGGTAGCATGCCCATATAAGGGGTGTGAATACACGTTCAATGAATATTACACACACTAACCCCTCCTCTTTCCCAAAATTTGTCAAAGCATAATGGAGTCTAGAATTTGAAGACAAAACTAGATCTATAAGGAGTTCCACAAACATACAACAGTTGAAATTTCATAGGCAGGGTCTCACAGACATAATAAATAAAACTCAAAAAGCTCAAGTCTCTTGGACAATACTGATATAAGTGGACTATAACACTAGAACCCAAGGTGTCTTATTTTTGGCACTCCTATCCAATCATAAAATGAAGGCTAGATCTTGATTTGTGATAGTGTCTTAGTCCTACATAGTGAATTCCAACCTCTGTCTTAGTCATATTAGTTAGTTTCTAGCTAAGTCTTATTTTCTTTCCCTTATTACTATTTTTAGAAAATTTCAAATTGTAATCAAACTATACAAATTAGTAACTTAATTATTTCATTTTTATTTACTAATTTTACTTCTCAAACCCTTTAACTAAATTAGGAATAATACACCAATATTCTAAAAAATTGTTAAATCAAATTCCTTTTGAGTTCTAAGTCTATTTTGATCAACAGGTGCTCATATTTGTAGGTAAAACCACCATCGTTTAACTCATGAGGTTGTATGTACTTATATGCAGGCTATAGGTGGTCTTTTTAGCCCAAAGATACACCTATAGGTGTTGATGGAGGCTCATGCCCAGCTCTTTAACCCTTCTTGATGACTTTGAATCATTGATATGCCTTTCTCACATGCTTAGAACCACTTATCATGGTGATAGGTTCTTGTATTGGTATCTTAGGGTGTAAGGCCACTTTATAATTTCTAATCCTATAGAATACACTAAAAAACTATAGTGAACAAATGTCAAAAGTGGAGGCCTTCAAACACTATGTTCCTCTAGTCATACACACATTCCTTTTTGCATGGCTTTTCCTCTAGGATAGAGATACAAGGTAGATGCATCAAAAATTGATCAAAATATATGAAACATTGTTATATGACATCAACAAAAAGGCCTAGGGCTCTATTTTGGGACTTTTAGGGATTTTGTTCCTAAAACTCAAATTCTCAACTTTGATCATGACTTCTTAACTCTGTGTGATCCTTAATGATTCAAACATGATTCTCAAGGTATTTAAAATCTATCCAAATCTATTGATGGTCCAAATCATGCCAAATTCTTCCATGAAGAATTTTTAGATATTTATGGTAGCCTGTAGATGCACTCAAAGTAGTATATAAGGTAGTGAAGGTAGCATATATACTTTACATAGAATGTGACATTATAATAGACATTCAAGGCATCTACATATTAAAAAAAATTTATGGAGGCATCAAAAATTGTTTGAACATCGACCATACAACACTTTAACTCTCTGTAGGGCCACTTGTAGGTGTGCACTTCTGTATGCAGGCAACAAATGTGGGTAAGCTGATAATATGCATGATATATGGAAATTAAATGATGTTTATACCTATATAAACACCTTAAAATGGATTCTTATAATATTTAAGGTTAACACATGAGATATATTCCTTGTTTCAATGTAATCATCCTCTTGAGAGCACCTATAGGTGCACATTCATGGCTAGTAATTTTTTCATATAACATTAACTATCAATTTTCATTCTTTTACTATTTAGAGGATCCAAATTACTTGTTAATGATTATAAGAAGGTATAAAAACTCATTTAACTCTTAAATACCTTCTATGGATGTTTTTAAGACCCACATGCCATGACTGCAAATGAAAGTAGATTATAAGTTGACTATGTCTCCATATGACTGTGATCTTGGTCAATTCATGATCTTGAGAGACTAAACTTGGAAGGAGGATAATTACCATGACATGTAAAACATGAAGTACATCATATCTCACTCACATGGAACCATTGTAAAGAAGGGAACATTCTAAAAGAATGAGTAGGAGATACACAGGATCCACAAGATCAATCCAAGAGAAAGAACCCACAACAAATAACCTGCAAATAATACTAGAGAATAAAATAAATTTCTCACACCTAAAAAATAGGTGATAATCCTATAAATTATCTATATTCTCTCATTAATCTCTCTTTATTTTCTCATAGATTTTAAAGTATATATAATACAAATAGTTTGTTTTACGAAAACAAACTATTTGTTGTGATTACAAAATAGAGCAAACAAACTATTTGTTTTCACATACTACGAATAAATATATTGTTAAGATATTCTCAACAATAAAAAAAATTAACCTAGGTAAATAAAACTAACCCTAGGTAATAAATAACTTACCCTATTAACCCTAGGTAAGCTTAAATATTCATTATTCTAACACCCTCCTTTAAGCGAAACATACAGAGAATGACAAACAAAGATGGGTCCCAGCTACTAGGCCTGATAAGGTACCCATGTATAAACCAATCAAAATATATAAAAAATAAAGGAAGGAAGGACTTCATGGGAAATCCCCCCTAAGGACAACTTCCTTCATCCCAAGCATCGCTCATAACTGAAGATAATGAGGAAAAGCCAAAGGTTTAGTGAAGATGTCTACAATTTGCTCAACTGTAGGCACAAACTCCAAAGAAAGAACTCCATCTTGAATAAGATGTCAAATGAAGTGCATGTGAATCTTAATGTGTTTTGTTCACTAATGCTCAATAGGGTTGTGTGAAATAACAATCACACTTTGGTTATTACACCAAAGAGTAGTAGGACCCTACTGTGTGAAGCCAAACTCTCCAAGCAACTGTCGAAGCCAAAGTGTCTCCTAACTAGCTTTGACATCACCTCGATACTCAGCCTCAGTAGAGGACAATGCAATAGTAGTCTACTTTTTGCATGCCCAAGCAATTAGACCTGAACCAAGTGTGAAAGCAAATCCACAAGTAGACTTGTGAGTGTCAACATCACCGGCCCAATCAGAGTCAGTGTATCCAACAAGCTGTGTAGAAATATATGGTGTGTAATGTATAACAAAGTGAGTGGTGCCCTAAATGTAGTGCAAAATACACGTGGCTGCTTGCTAATGACTCTCATGAGGCTCATGTGAGAATTGAGAGACAAGGTTCATAGTAAATGTGATGTTGAGATGGGTATGAGTCAGGTATAAAAGACTACCTACAAGTTGCCTATATAAAGTTGGATCAACAAGAGGAGTCGTACAAGTGGTAGAGAACACAATACTTGACTGATTTGGAGTGGGGGCAAGATTACAATCAGCGATGCCAAATTGATGAAGAAGATCTATCGCATACTTCTGTTGTCTAATAGAGATGCCCTTAGAAGACTGAAAAACTTGAAGACCAAGAAAATAATGTAGAAGTCCCAGATCTGTCATATCAAACCTATCTACAAGCTTGTCCTTGATGTCATGTATCAAAGAATCTAAACTGCCAGTGAGGATGAGATCATCAACATACAAAACCAAAATGACAAGCTCCTCACCTTGCTTTAGGATGTATACATTGTGATCTGACTCACAATGAATAAAACTAGAACTCAAAAGAAAACTATCCATCTTCTCGTACCAAGCTCTAGGAGCTTATTTGAGGCCATAAAGAGAACGATAGAGTCTACAAACCAATGATGAGTCCTTCAAAAATCTTGGAGGCTGCTCCATATAGATCTCCTCATGGAGATCACCATGCAAGAAAGCACTCTTCACATCCATCTAAAAAATAGACCAAGAATATGAAGCAGTAAGAGAGAGTACAAGCATAATAGAATCCATCTTAGCTACAGGGGAAAAGGTCTCAGAGTAATCAACCCCTTCAACCTGTGAAAAACCCTTAGCTACTAATCTAGCTCTGTACTTATCTATTGATCCATCTGTAACATATTTGGTCCTATAGACCCATTTACATTTTACAAGTTTTCTTCCCTTAGGAAGAGGGACAAGATCCCAAGTATCATTTTCATCAATGAAGAATACTCATCATACATTGCAACATCCCACTCGGGTATACCAATGGCCTCAAAAAACAACACTGGATCATCTGTACAAGATTGTCCCAAAAGAGCAACACTAGATGTCTGTGAGCGAGTGCGATGAGAATCAGATGGATCACTAATGAAAGAACTAGTTGCCTGTAGAGTGCTCTTTGCCCACTTGGGCAAAGGTGGTGAAGAATATGGCTGTGGTGGCTGAGCAAGTACAACATCATCATCATCAATAGAAAGCAAATCCTCACTATCCTTAGTAGAAGAAGGAGGGGGAGAAGAAGAACTAGATGTAAACTCTTATGGAGTGGGTAGCTCATCAACCTAAACATCCCATCGAAACAACATATCATGTGTGATAGGATTAAAAAGATGGTAGGCTTTTACATTTTCACAATAACCAACAAAAATAAGTGGTTGGCTTTTCTTCTCCAATGCTTTACGTTTGTCATCAGGAAAAAACACCCATGCTTGACTCCCAAAGATGCAAAAATCTAAAATATCAGGCTTGATCCCAGACCAAGCTTCTTTAGGTGTCATATTTTGCACAGCTTTGTGAGGCATATAGTTTTGAATGTAGTTTGCACAATTTATAGCTTCAGCCCAATATTGTGGAGCCAAATTTTTAGAGTGAATCATACAATTAGCCATCTCTTTCAATGTTCAATTTTTCCTCTCTACTACACAATTTTGTTGAGGAGTGTGTGGTACAGTGAACTGGTGCTGTATCTCATGCTCAATACAAAAATCATAGAAAGCATCACTGTCATATTCCCCCCCATTGTCATTTCATATCTTCTTAAGAGGAAGAGATGATTGTTTTTCAACAAAGGTTTTGAAATCCTTAAAAGTCTCAAAAACTTCACTTTTCAACTTGAGAAAATATACCCAAGTTTTACAAGTGAAATCATCAATGAATGTGAGTGCATATTTGGCCCCTAAAAAGAACAAGTTGGAAAACTCATCAAGTCACTATGAACCAACTTTAAGGGTGCATTTGCACGTGTGGCCTTACCAATTGGAAATGGATCCTGGTGCTGTTTACCAACTAGACAACCAAGACACACCCCATCAATACATGAGACCTTAGGAAGGCCTTTTACAAGATGTTGTGTACACATTTGTTGCATATATCCATAACTCAAATGCCATAATCTCTCATGCCATAATTTGCTGAGACTATTACCATGTGCTATAAGTGAAGAACCAAAAGACATAAAAGACTCAAACTTATCAAAAGTATAGAGTCTTGCAGTATGGTCTACTGTACCTATAGCAAC
This sequence comes from Torreya grandis, assembly GCA_037957365.1. Taxonomy (NCBI): domain Eukaryota; kingdom Viridiplantae; phylum Streptophyta; class Pinopsida; order Cupressales; family Taxaceae; genus Torreya; species Torreya grandis. The sequence continues at coordinate 1,029,486 of JARHVA010002162.1, forward strand.
TATCTCACTAGGATCATTACATTCTCTTATTACAACATCATGTGAAGTAAACTCCACAATTTTACTAGTACCAGAATTACATATTTGATATATAGAGAGAATATTAGAAGAGATTTATGGTACAAGCAATACATTGTTTAAACATCCATCTTATTTGTCAACAATACCAGATCCCAAAACTTCATTCTATGAGGAGTTACCCATAACAATATGTGATGTATTGCAATCTGTAAGAGAAGACAATATATTCTTAGAATGTGTTAGATGGTGAGAAGCACCTGAGTCAAAAATCCACTGATCATGACATGAAGATATAGCCCTGGTTGAAAGTGCTTTCCCTTTTCCTGCAGAAGTAGAAGGAGATGGAGATGGAATGGAAATTTTGTGTTGTCTGACCACTACCTCTAATGCTTCCATCTTCTTAAAACATCTACTTTCATCATGATTAGGACCACCACAAAAATTACATGGACCAAATGTTTTCTTCTTTTGCTTAAAGGACTTTTTGGTCTTAGTAGATTTAGAATGATGAGGTGTTTGGGTGGTGGACTCTAGAGGGTTATTTGAAGGTGCTTGCTTTTATTTAGACTTAGGTGAAGGTTTTAATTTAGAAGAATTAGCAACTAGAGCATGACTAGGACTAGGTAGAGCATCTAAGGCCATTAATTTTGTTTGCTCCCTAGTCAATCTTTCACAAAAAACTTCAAAGGAAGGCCGTTTGAATTCATCACCTAATGTATCCATCATAGTATAAAAAGCAGAGGAAAAAACACTATATGGTCCTTTCAACTTTGAAAAAATCATGAAAATACACTCCTGATCACTTTTATCCTTGTCACTAGCTTTCAACTCTGACCTTATAAATTTGAATTTTGCCAAGAATTCATCTATTGAAGGGAAATCTAATGGAGAGAGAGTACTCAATTCTACATCTAACTACAAAATTTTAAACTCATTAACTTTGCCAAATAGGTTTTTAAATTTTTCCCATACCTCTTTTGGCATTGTAGCATTTTCAATGTGAAATTGAAGATTACTAAGATGTTGATGCAAATCAATCCAAGAGCCTCATCCTGCTTACAACCATATGCATATTTGTCTTTTTCAGTGGTGAATGCCGCAGGTGTTGTTTCAAAAAAAAATCTCCATAATCCATTTGATTGAATGAGTTGTTGCATTTTTGTCTTCCAAACATGGTAATTTATGGAATTTAGGGGTTCAAACATTGGGATTCCATTCCCGAGGAAGATGATGAAGTTGACAAGAACAATCTAGACATTCATTTTTCCTCAAAACACCCCTCCCGTTACAATTTAACGTCTCCCGATGAAATTTTTATTAGCCTTAGCTTATACAAAAGTAAAAAAATGGATTTATGTAAAGAAATGTAGGGGGATTTGACCCCAAGACTTCCTCCCTACAAATTTTTAACAAAATACCTCTAGCCACTTTAGCAAAGTCAAATTTGTACTTTTAAAGCTAAAGACTTGCATTTAAACCACTAAAAAAATTAAGAAATTAATAAAAAATAAGCCAAAATGACTCACACATGTGAGATAAATGTTGAATAATCTTTGTATTTATTATAAATAATCTCTTGTTCTAGCAAGGTGTGGTGATCAGGGAAATTTTTGAGGAATTTTGTAAACACTAGCCAAGGAAAAACACCTCCAAGCAAATTCAGAATTGGCTCCACAGGATCTGCCCAAAGGACTATACGGCCTAATCCAAATCAATACTTCTTAGATGGAAATGAAAGCCTAGGATGTTTGATAACACATAAAATTATCAGATTTTGATTTTATACAGTATAAGGCGTTCAAAATGGATAAAATCGTACGGCTATGCAGCAGACCAAAAATAGATTTTTTAATTCCTGTTGTAACCTTCCAAAATGTTGTACGGCCTGGTCCAAATCCATACTAATTTATATGGAATGAAATCTAGCACAGTTAGCTTTCATGAATAGGTCTTATATTTTAAAAAAGTCGACTGTACGATCTGCCACATCAGAAAATTGTATAGGTACTGCAGTCTATCAAAAGGAACCAATTAGCTGGTTTTTGAATGAAAGAGTTGTACGACCAGCATGGAATGAAAAAATTCAAGTTGAAATGGATTCCTAACTTGATTTTATATGCCCCTATGTAAAAAAATTCTAGTTTTGGAAAATTTTATGGTCATAAATGAGCATAAAGTACAGAAATTTTCAAAAAAAACTTGTAAACAAGAACCAGAATGTGAGAGAATAACAAATCTCTATAACACATCAATAAAATAATGTTTTTGACTATGTTAATAGATGAAAAATGATGAAAAATTTGTAGGGAAGAGGATATTCAACTGGAACTCCAAGCTCTGATACCATGAAAGAATGAGCAGGAGATACACAGGATCCACAGGATCAATCCAGGAGAAAGAACCCACAACAAATAACCTGCAAATAATACTAGATAATAGTATAAATTTCTCACACCTAAAAAATAGGTGATAATACTATAAATTCTCTGTATTCTCTCATTAATCTCTCATTATTTTCTCATAGATTGTAAAGTATATATAATACAAATAGTTTGTTTTATGACAACAAATTATTTGTTGTGATTACAAAATAGAGAAAACAAACTATTTATTTTCACATACTACGAACAAATATATTTTTGAGAGATTCTCAAAAATAAAACAAATTAACCTAGGTAAATAAAATTAACCCTAGGTAATAAATAACTTACGCTATTAACCCTAGGTAAGCTTAAATATTCATTATTCCAACACATTCTACCTCATTTGGTGACAACAACCTAAAACTTGAACTATTAAACCCATGAAATCACTTCCAATCATGAAAATAAACATGGAAAACATGAGAGGAATGATTATAGATCCTATGGAAGCAAAATCATCAATTGAGTTGTACTAACTATCTTAAATAAGAGCAAAACTTGCAGGGTGTGGGAAATAATAAGCAAAAATGTATAGTCAACTTGTTAAGGATGGTTCATTAAGCATAAGTGACCAATAATTTAACTATTAATAATAAAATTAATTGGACTAAGTGTAATATCACCCCATAAAGGCATTTGACTTGAAACTTCTCCTACTGGCCATACTATCCAAAACCCTGTTGATAAGTTTTCATGTGCATAGTGAATTGATGGAAGATTATAATGGTTTTAGCCCATTTTTGTCACTTCCAAAGCATGTAAAACATGGAATTGAGTCCAAATAAGTTGAAAATAGGTCCCATAATCTATTCCCATGTGGAAATCTCCTCATGGGATATACAACCTTTGAAACTCCCTCTTTTCCACTTGATTTCTTGATTTTCAGTTAGGAACCTATAATTTTTAGTTAGTCTTAACATTAGTGATAAGGAATTTGACACACTAGACATTGAAAGGAAGTTTGGAACACATGAACACCTTGAAAACCATACCTTTTCATTTATGACCCATAAAATGATCCCTAAGTGATATAAAATGACACAAAGACTAAATGAACTATGACCAAGGCTAATATGACATTAAATCACATCAACTGAACTATAACACATCATATGACATCATAATAGACCCTTATATCAAGTTATAGACTATAGGGGGTTGACCCATTTTGACTTGTGGTTAAAAAAGGTCAACAACTACCTGGATCCCATATAAAATAATAATTTGGAACTTGAAATAAAGAATCCACATGCCCTATACTGAAAGTTGTATCTTTTTCTATCACCTTTATTTGTATGCTTTCCATGATGATTTTTTTTTTAGTGACATAGTTATAATAAAATTTTAAATATTTTTATACCTTGGGTAACAATTATAATGCTCATCCTCATACCTTTGGCTAAAAATAATATGCACATCCACATACCTTTGGATGCAAATAGAATTATCACACTTTTGGCTACAAATAGAATGTTCATCCTCATTTTACAAAAGAGAGTTTTTTAAGATCTCCTCCACACTTCTAATTTTGTGGCTTATGATTCCCAACTTAGGGCTGACCAAATTATTCTCCTCCAATGCATATCCATCTACAATGCCACCTTATTCCTTGACTTCAATAACCTTTTCTTAGTATATGCACTCATTAGAAAGCTATAAATTAATTTCTAAATCAAAATCTTTACCTTTGAATTTTTTAAGGTGTTTTTTCCTTGAGTGGATATCAACTTATCCCTCTTATCTCTTTCCATCCATTCATTAAACCTTTTCTGGGTCCTCATGACATACTCTATGCTTGTTTACAATGTGGTTAGTTTATTTTCAACCACATTTTATGGTTCCATTCTTTATTTCTTCTACAAATCATCTTTATGTAGTAAAGAGTCTAGAATATATTCTTGATATTTTAAATCAAATTCTGCATCACTTTGATCAAAATTTAAGGCATCATCATAATCAAATAATGAATCATCAATTATTTCCATACCTTCAAGGGAATCATCAATACTTGCTGATTTCAAAAACTCCAAATCAACACACCCTTCAATATCAACACTAGCAGATGCCTCATGTTATTCTTCTCCTTTGTTCTGACCACATGTGTGACTAGGCTCCTAATATTCCTTGCATAATAAGGAAATATTACTTCTTCTAGGTTCATTTTGGCTAGTATCTTTCTTGGAGGTCATTTTAGGAATCTCTTCTTCTCTTACAAGGGCTTCTCATGATTCAAAAAAATTCTTCTTCACATCCTAATTCTTGGAATATTTTTTTATTTCTAACTTTTCTTTTTTCCTTAATCTCCTTATGTATTGTATAATACCATTTTTTCTAGGATCCCATATTGCTTTGATGTCCAAGTACTCATCAAAGGAGACTTCATTCCTAAACTCATCAAGAAGTGCTTGATGGCATCTTGTTCATAATTATTAATCTACCTCAACATCTCTTGTAATGTATATATTCATTCTTTCTCTAGTAATACTTTTGGAATCCAAATCCACTCCATGTTACCTGCAACTCTATCAACAAAAAATTTGCAAACAAAAACCCTCACAGGCTAGCAAGATCACCAACTATGATACCAATGAAATAACCCTTTTAGGATTATTTATAAAAATTTGAAAACTCTTATAATTCCAAATATAAATATTTCTACTATTAAGGAACCAATACACAACACACACATAATTTTGAAGATAAAATCAATGATACTATAAATCTCTGATGTTATACTACAAATAGCTAAATTAAATATGATATTGAGGGAGTAAATATCCTTATAACACTCACAATGAAAGATAAAAAACAACACCCTTACAAACTAAAACCTGTAAACCACACGCTCTCTACATGCTGCACTTTGATTCTACTATGAAGGTCAACTATAATTCCTGGATGGAATTACCAAGACTAACTAGGAAGGATATCTCATCTTCGAAACCAATTATCTTGAAAGGGTTTTCACCTTTTAAGATTATCTATACTCCAAGGGATTTCATCCTTAAGATAGGAAGAAGTTGAACACAAGTTCAATGTTATAAAATAAGGGGGGGTTTATGATTTAACAAAGATAAATTACCAAGGGGAAGAGCTCATAATTATACAAATTACAAAGAAGGAGGAGAAATGAAATAATAATGAAAAGAGAGGAAATGGGGTGTAGCATTTCACATGAAGGGACCAATGTTAATAGTGACAAGCTTGTCACCATGTGTAAAAGTCAAAACTAAATCCTTACTTTTGACAACATCTCTTCTTTCATACTTTCTTAGTTATGTCTCTCCCACCCATGCGAAGGAGAATCAGTTAATGGGAACTTAGACACTATTCCCCCATGTGATCACATGCTTCAAGGATTTCCATAACAACCCCTTTTGACTTTTCCACACACTCAAATAATGAATCCAACAAACAAATGCACCACACTCTTTCCTTTTGACTTTTTCACCAAACAAACCCATGTGATCTTGATAAAGTAATTTTTATTTGTCTCCTTAGTGGAGTGGTATGCACCATTATAAGCACATGAAATTTGACCCCATTTGAGGACCTCTATGGGCCATGCCACCTCATCCCCAAACTACCTTACTATTGCATTATCACTTGCATCACTTTCCCTGTCACCATGAATAGTATCTATGAATAGTACCTATGAATAGTAACTTAAAAATAATGCTTCTAAATATGTTGGAGGAATATTAGAATCAATGAATTTTATCACAACATCAAATTAATTACAAATGGGACATGATAAATCCTCCCTTCCTAGAATTACTCATTCTCAAGCAATTATAAACCATGATGCTCAAGCATTATTGTGCCAAGGTGTTACATCCAATTGTATGGCCCATATAATCTAGAACATGTACCTATCAAGTGATTTAACCTCTAACAAATAACATTGCAAGATATATGTGACCAAACACTACAAAAACCCTTATGCCACTCATATAATTTGATCATTTTTGTGAAAAATCTCTTAACACCATGATCATAAATGTCAAGTAAAGGTGCATGACTCACAAAAACATGAATCCAAACCTTTAGAAGAGCCCTGATGTGAGGCATGAATTTACATCCTTTATTTGATTTAAGAAATAGAAATCTAATTATATCAGTCCCTTGACTTTGAATGTTGCCAAGATCCCAACAAAATCTCTATAACTTCCCATCTTGTGTCTACTACACCACTTTGATATACATTTGAACTTACACAACTAGGTTAGTATTCATAACATATTTAACAACAATGATTGTGAATTCATAAAAATATTTCCCTTGCTCATGCCTAAAGATATCTCCTAGATCCTATATTATGATGTGTAGGCTGATTTGAACAAAAATATCTACATGCTTCCACCATGGAATCCTATTATCATTCACCATATTTCCCTTAAGCTCAAATAATTTTAATTTAGATTCTTTTCTTATTCCTTTGTGTGGCATAATGAAATCATGAGCAAAAATGATGTTGAACTTAGATATTCTATCTTGTAAATATTTCAACATACATCTAGAAACCACATTATTATGCATTGACAAGTTTGAGCTAAAGAATGTAAATGCACTCTTTTACACTCCTTAGAATGATGGCAAAGCTAAAATATGTTGGATCTGTCATTCACATATCTTGAGATGAAATTATAAGAGTGCTTACCAAACACCTTATTCATGCTAGATTGGATGATGGATGGTACATTGCTGAGTCCCAATGGTATAACCAAAAACTCAAAGTGTCCATAGTGATCTTGAAAATTAGTCACATGAACATCTTCTTTTCTTATCTATGTCTGATGATATTTGGACCTCAAATATCTCTTTGAAAACTACACATCATCATGTAGATCACTAATAAACTCCTTTGTGTACCTATTGGGATGGAGGTATGGAGTGATCATGAAGACTTAGAACCTGATTCCACTCTTATAATGTGCTTGAGTCTTCTATTTGGTGGTAGTCCTCGAAGCAAGTCACTAGACACCACACTATGCTTGTTAATAAAATTATCAATATGATAAGTACATTCCTTATAAGGCATCAACAAACCAATTATTTCCCAAACAACTTGTCCATTAAGAGAAGACCTCTTTATTATTGTAATCATTTGTGGTGATCCATGGGAAACCCATCTAAGCAACACATATTTTCTTTTAGACTTAAGGAATAATGATCTATGAATAGTACCTATGAATAGTAACTCAAGAATAGTGCTTCTGAATAGTGTCAAAGGAATATTGGAAATATCCAATTTTCCCACAACATCAAATTAATTGTAAAGGGGACATGACATAATAACACCACAATGTCTCTTTGAGGGCATAACCTCCCATATCCTTCTACCAAATAGAATACACCACACTTGATTGATTTCTTTAAAATGACATTCATCTCCTTTATTTAGACATCTATATAACTAAAAATGTATGGGTAACCTCCTAATCCCAATGTAGGCTGACCATTACCCAATGTACTAATTCCATAAGTTGCTCATTTATCATAATATATTGGACCCAAATAACTAACTAAGAAGGATGTGTGCTATATGTTAGCATCTCCATCAACCCATAAACATTAATGTATCATATCCCTAAGTATATAACATTCCTTCCATCCTTTACATGTTTCATCCACAAAACATAAGAAACAACCAAATAATGATTATGTTTAAAATAATTTCACACTTGTCTTCAATCTCAATTATCTATCCATCCATATGATATATTGGTAGGTGATATCTCACAAACTTTGTTTCCAAATTTCATTGTGTTAATCTTATTATATTCATGATCATAACTATGTCACCTTAGTGTCCATGCATAATTATTCCTCCTTTGATTCTATATACCATATTCCGCTAGGCTAATCTGATTCCATTCATGACCATATTGGTTATACTTTCATGTATAGTCAAAGTGATTTCCCCACTGATTCCATGTTCCATAGCCTATTGTGCTACTCTAAATCCATACCTTACTATAGTAGTTCTTCTTTGGATTTCATGCATAACCATAGTTATTGGTATTATAATTTCATGTATAGCTAAAATGATTATTATTATGACACTCCCTCATAAATCTCTATGATTGTTTCCTCCCATGATGATGTGGGTGTCTATATACCTCAACTTTTTTTGATACTTTAACCTTATCCACATTTTCTTCTACCTCTTCCACATTTTCCTTTGGTTGTTATTTTGTCTCTTGAGTAGACTAAATGTTCTTTCCTGCTTGTATTGTTTCTTCATTTATGTTGTCATATGAATTTTCCTCATGCTCTTCATCACCTATTTCAATCTTATCCTGATGCTCTATCTTGACTATTATTTGTGGCTTTCTAATTATGATATCCTATAATGTGACCTTATTTTTCCTATACAAAAACTTCATGAACTTCTTCAAAACATTAATATTGATTGTTTCTAAAGTTTTTAAGCATGGATATCGAAGAACCATGTCCACACCATCCATATCCAAAGAATGAAAATCTGAATACAATACATATTTATCCATAGTGAGCTTCAAATCTTCAAAAATTGGAATATTCTTACCATCTACTTGAGCCTCCTTGATATTGTTTTCTTTAACCTGTAGATGTTGGGCCACATCCATATTGATGAAGTTATACTTATTGTTAGGGTTTATGGACACAATAACCTTCTTATTTGGAATGCATCTATGAAACTAAAAAATTGACTATGATTTATTTGAAGCCAAATTATTTGAACCCCTATTATTCGATCCTTATTCATCCTCTTTGAGATCCTCTACCTCTCCTCATGAACCATCTGTAGTCTCCTCATCATCATTTTTCTCGATTTATTCTTCACCATCATCATTGTCATATTATTCCTCATTATCATTATTTTATTACACTATTTTTTTCTATTTTTTATCTCCATTCTCTTCTTCATTACCATCATCATCATTTTCACCATCTTCTTCCTCTTTTATTTATATATTTATTTTATATCCCATCGATCTAGGAGAACCTATTCCATTTCTTCCCATGAAAACTTCCATCATTTTATTTCTAGCTCATCCCACCAAAGTGTTGCAAATCCATAATAAAATGTGAGAAATGACTTTACCACCAAATTTTTATAAAATTATACTCCTTATTAAGGAGCCACCATTTTATAGCATAAATATCATGCTATCCTAAAAATACTTGTAACTTTGTGATCCACAAAAAAAAATGGGGTCAAGGAAAAACACTAAAACTTTAATAACTAATGCAAAACTAATCCAAAAGTTCTAATTTTTTTATTGTATATTACATGTATGATATTATAACTTTAGTGAAAATTTTGTGAAAAACTTCCACAAATTTCAACATGTAGAGTGAATCTATAAAAACTAATAAAATTACAATAGCAACCACAAACCTTTTCCGAAAATTCTAAAATGTTTATTATAGATATGTTGTATGCTGATACTCTATTAGTAAAATGTTCACTTAAAAACTCTTAAAATTTTGAAAGATATGATGAATTTATTAAAAAAATTAAAATATCAACAACTTCATCAAATTGATCATAAAACCTTGAATTTTTATTGGGACTTCCTTAAAATATTATTCATCTCCAGTAAAAAAATTGTATAAAAATTTCTCAACCAATCAGAAGATATTAATGATTCCATAAAACTAGGGTTTTGCCCCACACACATTGCCTAAATTAAAGCTATAATATCTCTTATATGTAGATGGAACAAGATGATCAAATATTCAATATATGCTGAAATAGAATAATACCCTTAAGGGAGGGCAACACTATAAAATACTATTTTAGGAAAGAATAACTCTACAATGTCTTTTTAAGGGAACAAACTCCAATATCCTTCTACCAAATATAAGACTCCACACTTACTTGATTGATTCCTTTAAAATGATATTAACCTCCTTTATATATATCTCTATATAACTAAAAATGGATGATTAACCTCCTAATCCCAATATGCTGACCATTATCCAAAGCACTAATTCCTCAATTTACTCATTTATATTAATATATTAGACCCACATAACTAAGGGGGATGTGTGCCACATGTAAACATCTCCATCAACCCATATACATTAATATATAATATCTTTAAGTACATATAATTCCATCCCTCCTTAACATGTTTCATCCCCAAAAAATAATAAGAAACTAAATAATGAGTGTGTTTCAAATCATTGCACACTTGTCTCAAATCTCGATCATCTAACCATCCATATGTGATATTGGTAGGTGATATCTCACCAAACTTTTTTCATAAATTTCATTATGCTAATATTATTCCATTCATGATCATAAATATACCACCTTGGTGTCCATTCATAATTATTCCTCCTTTGATTCCATGTACCATATTCTGCTACATTATTTTGATTCCATTCATGACCATATTATTTATTCTTCCATGCATAATCATAGTTATTTATCCACTGATTCCATGTTCCATAGGCTATTGCACTGCTTTGATTCCATAATTGACCATAGTAATTATTATTTGGCTTCCATGTATAGCTATAGTTATTGGTATTTTGATTTCCTGTATAGATAAAATGATTGTTGTAATAACACTCCCTCACATGGTTTCATGATTGTTTCCTTTCATTATGATGTGGGTATCTATATACCTCAACTTTTTTTGATACTTTGACCTTATCCACCTTTTATTTTATGTTTTCCACATTTTCCTTTGGTGGTTCCTTTGTCTCTTGAGTCGATGAAGTGTTCTTCTCTACTTGTATTGTTTCTTCATCTATGTTGTCATATGAATCTTCCTCATGCTCTTCGTCACCTGTTTCAATCTTATCCTCATGCTCTATCTTGAATATTATTTGTGCCTTTCCAACTATGATATATTATAAAGTGACCTTATTTTTCCTATACCAAAACTTCATGAACTTATTTTGAATATTAATATTGATTGATCCTAAAGTTTCTAACCATGGATATCCAATAACCATATCCATATCATAAAAATCAAAATGAAATACATATTTGTTCATACTGAGATTCAAATATTAAAAAAATGGAATATTCTGACCATCTAATTGAGCCTCGTTGATATTATTTTCTTGAACCTGTATATGTTAGGCCACATCCATATTGATGAAATTATAAATGTTGTTAAGGTTTATGGACATAATAACCTTCTTATTTTGAATGCATCCATGAAACTAAAAAATTGACTCTAATTTATTTTAAGTCAAATTATTTGAACCCTTATCATCCAATCCTTATTACTCCTCTTTGATATACTCTACCTATCCTTCTACACCATTTATAGTATCCTCCTCATCATTATACTTGATTTATTCTTCATCAACATCATTATCATGTTCTTCCTCATTGTCATTATTTATTCCACTAATTTTTCTTCTTCATCATCTCCATTCTCTTCTTCATTACCATCATCATAATTTTCATCATCTTCTTCCTCTTCTATATTTTATTTTTCTTTTATACCCCATCGATCTAGGAAACCCTGTTCCATTTCTTCTGATGAAAACTTCTATTATTTTACTCCTAACTTATCCTACCAAAGTGTTGAAAGTCCATAGATAAAATGCGAGAAATAACTTTTCCACCAATTTTTTCTAAATTATACTCTTTGAAAATGATCCAAAATTATCTAGCATCACTATCATCCTCCTATCAAAATAATTATAATTTCATGATCCATAGAAAAAAATAGGGTTAAGGAAAAACCTTAAAATTTCAATAACTCATGAAAAACTAATTTAAATAGTCTAATTTTTTAACTATATATTACATGTATGATATTACAATTTTATTGAAAATGTTGTGAAAAAATTCCATAATTTTTGGCATGTAGAATGAATCTATGAAAAATAATAAAATCATAATAACTACCACAAAACCTATCCAAACATTACAAATTTTTTACTATATATCTATTGTATAATTATACTCCATTAGTAAAAAATTCACTTAAAAATTCTAGACATTTTAGAAGATATGACTAATTTATTACAAACCATAAAATATCAATAACTCCATCAAAATGGATCATAAAACCTTGATTTGTTTACTTGGACTTCTTTAAGATATTATTCATCTCTATTAAAACAATTATACAAAAATTCTCAACTGATTGGAAGATATTAATGATTCCACAAAACTAGGGTTTTACCCCACACAAATTATCCAAATCAAATCTCTGATACCACTTGTTATGATCCATAATTATAATAATTATAAATATACACAATATAATGTAGATCAACAACATAAAATTGATATAGGTGGGCCAATATACCCAAATATTCAATAAATGTAGAAATAGAATAATACCCTTAACGTAGGGCAACACCATACAATACTCCTTTAGGAAGGAATAATTCCACAATGCCTCTTCAAGGGGACAACCTCTAATATCCTTATACCAAATAGAAGACTCCACACTTTATTGATTATTTTAAAATGATATTCACCTCCTTTATATATACCTCTATATAAGTAACAATGGATGGGTAATCTCCCAATCCCAATGTAGACTGACCATTACACAATACACTATTCCAAAAGTTACTCATTTATCCTAATATATTGGACCCATATATCTAACTAAGGGAGATGTGTGCCACATGTCTACATCTACATCAACCCATATACATTAATATATCATATCCCTAGGCACATAACAAATTGAGAGTCGAGTTTGTGAATTTTTGTGGCAAGGCCTACATTAGATAGCTGAGTGAGACATGAGTATATTCTTTGGGTTGTTAACGAATACACTAACTAAGAAATCATGTAAATTTTTTTGGTCACTTATAAATTAGTCAACTGTAGATGAAGGGCATCAATGATGATGTCAACATATTCTATGCATTATTTCATGCCACATATGATGCTTATAGCCATGAACATCATGGTAGTCTTCTTTCCTACCATCCTATTGAGAAAGGTGACCATATATGATAGCTCCTCTTTGAAATTTGATATAAATAATTTATTTTGTAACTTTGAGATACCTCTTATCTTATGTTTTATCCATCCATTATTGATGTTATTGTTGTAGAAAAGGGTGCACAATTGCCTTAGTCAGTTCTTGACTTATTACAACTAGGTGTAAACATGGGATATTCCATTTGTGCTCAAAATTTTACACTTGACTATGCTAGCATCAATTCACATAAGGAATAGGCCTTATGCACTCACCTAAAGTGCAACTAAGAAGGAACCAGGGACCATAGTGGGATAGTTTTGCCATGGTGCAAGACATCAATTATAGGACTTAGTTAATTCAAAGAAGGATTTAAGTAGATTCATAGGTGCAAGACTTTTGGTGGAATAGTCTTAGAGTCATATGGGTGAAGCCTTTTTTAAACTAATCCTAGTGTCATACTAGTGCTTGAAGGGTCAAAAGGATGCTTTAACTTTTAGTACTCATACTAGACTCATGCTTTTATCTAGATATGAACACTTGGTGTGGGACTTTATACTTAGTTTCGATACAAGTTACTGCTAACATCATTAATGTTTACAGGGACTCCATTAATGACATGAACCAGAAACATTACATGAACACTAATGATCATAAATGGATTTAAATTAAAATATTACATCTATTATACATTTCATCAACAAAGCAAAATATGCTAAAATAAGAAACATTGTGTAAGTGTAGCAACCTTCATCATTAATTATATTTCAAAATAGAGTACATAGTTCATGGTAGAGTATATGTTCAATTCCTTCTACCTATTAACCCAGAGGCTTACAAATGATTTTGGGTACTTAAAAAGAGAGCCTTCATGACATCCAAACTATTCTTATGCCTTAAGGCCTATCTTAAGCAAACACATACAAAACTCTTAGATTAATTTACCAGAGCTTCACTACACTATCTTCATCTCTCTACATCAACTAGTTTGAGCTCTTTTTATAGCCTTTTAAAGTATCTCTACCAGGGTGAAATGCTCATGCCGAGTGTTAAGATGGAGCCTTGGTGATAATTTTCACTAGTTCCATCACCTTGCAAACTCTATGTTGCAATCACCATGTATCACTAATCCTAGAAGATGCCTTGAAGATTCAAGAACCAATTAACCATCTATGAGCTAGTGTAAGGTATGCATGACAACCTCCAGATGGTGCCAAAATCTCATCATTATAAAAAAATATTACCTTTCATTGATGTGGATGTCATGCTAGCATGAATCCTTTACTTATCAAAATAAGGGGCCCAATACCCCATACTAAAATTATAGTCCATCCTCATACCAGGCTGTTAAGTTATTTAAAGAGTAGAACTCAGGTGTGATCTCCTTAAGCTTAGTGTTGAAGTCTTCAAATAAATTAATGGAGATCTTGATTTATTTAGTAGTGTTTTATATTTTAGTGGATGCAATACTAAGTGTAAGCACGTCAATCTTCTCTAGTTCCTTTTGGAAGGCCTCTACATTTACCTTTGCCTTTTCCACACTTCCATCTAGGATCACTCCTTGCTCATAGGCCTTAGTTTTTAGAGCATGAAAGAGTGGTTCTAATTTTTATTCTTGCTCCTTAATTTTATTTTTGAATTCATTGACACTCTACATGATTTTAACTTGCTCTGACTTTCTCATTGAGTACACCTACACAATTAGCGTCTCCTTTTCCTCTTTTGCCTGATTTAAGTGTGCATCTATGACTGAGGCTTGGTTTGAGAAGCTCAAGAATATGGCATCTGATACATCTAAACCCTTTTATAGTTTTTTCAAGAGGTCTTCTACCTCTTCAAACTTATGAGCTAACTCTTTCTATAATGTGATGTAGGGATCTTCCTCTTCTTGTGCTGGATTAGGTTTTAATTTTGAGAGAATCTACTCCACTACCACAAATTTTTTCAACCTCTGAAAGGTTTGAAGTATTGATGCCAACTAGAAGGGATGGTTTAGATGTTCTTATGTGCTCAAAAAGCTATTGCAACTTGAATTTGGTGGCATGTACTTCATCTTTAGCTTTTCTGTGGAGCTTCTTCCATTTTCTTTCCCTACCATCATTGATGATATTATAGAGCACAACTTTAGTATCCATTCTTATCAGTGCATTCATAGATCTGATTGGGTTCATGGTAGGATGGTTTATATTGAGGGAGTCATTACCCTTATCAATATCTTCTAGGCTTGAAGTAGTCACTCTAAACACCTCAAAATGAGGCTCATCCATATAATGATCAAATACATATGCCAAGTGTTTGCACATCCTAATTATGGTGGTTTGGGCACATGATGTCTTACATGTAAAGGTCTTCAACCCCCATCCATTCTATGCCTTCTACCTTATTATTAGCTCTACATCATCTTTCTCAATGATGGCCATCTCTATTTTTTATCCTTCCTCTTCACTGGTACCACTGCTTTCTTTGATGCTTTCCTCAGAGGGCTCACCTATTTGATCCTTAGGGGTTTCATCCTTGAACTTTCTCCCTTCATCTACTTCTTCCTCATGAGGTTTCTCAATACTCACTTCTAGGTAAATTCCTTCAGCACCAACATCACCTTATTGATGCTAGGGTTCCTTTTCTTTCTCTTTTTGTTATTCTAAGGCATCAGTATTGCCTTCTTTTTGTTGAAGTGCCCCTTTGCTACTTAGGTGTGCCTCTTATGTATCTTCTTCTGCCTTCTTGGTGGGGGTGCTTGCCACTTGATTGAATAATTTAATGGTTGGTCTTGCACTTGTGGAAACCTTGGCATTTTTCTCCACCTTAGCCTCTTTTTTTATTTTACAAGTCTATGATTTTATTAAAGTGCTAATGCCTTCTCAATGTCCACCTTATTTAAGCCCATTTTATTCCAATCGCTTCTCTACTCCTTTTCTCTTTGCAAAGGTAATGTGGAGGGTTATTCACTAGATGAGGGGATTGTTAGCTCCTCTACTTCCTCAAGTGTGGTGGTCATGCATCTTTGAAGGGCCTCCTGAACATCCTTGGTGCTTGGCTTTTCTTCCTCTTTTATCTTCAGGATATATGTCTCTACTCTTTCTTCTTCAAACTCCTCCTCCATTTTGGGTATGAGGGTCACCTCTTTCTCCATCTCCATTAGAGTTAAAGTAGGGAATACAATGGGTCCCTAGTCTTCTTCTTCTTTTGATTCTTTCTAGAAGAAAAACTTTTTGGCATAAAGGTTATGTGTTTATTAAGATCTGGAGGTGTAATTTATTTTTTGGAAGCAATCTTAAACTTAATGCGCTTTGTGATCTATTCAAGTTTCTCTCCTCATTTATTTTAGAGAGTATTCTCCTACATCTTTGGCATAACCTTGCCTTCATTTCTAACTAGGAGGGGGTGATCATCATATTTTTAAGGATCGATGCCCCTCTTTTATAGCTTCATTTCATAATAGAGGTTGAAAATGTGCTTATTTATTATCTCCCTTCGGAGGGGATGGAAGACCATCCTGTCAGAGTCATCTTCCTCATCTTTGGTGGCCTTAGATCTGGGATGCATGAACTAGTACCTCAACCTGGTCCTATCTTAATCCATGGTCTTGATCATGATCTCTAACTATTGTGCATTGGGAATCCTCCTTAGCTCCAACATGAAATATTTGGTGGAAAATGCATAAGGAAAATTAAGCCATCCAAATAGGTTCCCATCTATGATCACCAGGTATACTACAAAGAAATTATTCATTACAATAAATGTTGCTATTCCCACCAAATGTTGGGGAAGCTCCTGGGGGATGCACCATTCAATCCTAAAGGCTTTGATGTACCTATCATACCACCCTTGCATTCTTGTCTTATACTTTTGTGAGATGCTAGGTGGGAAAATGAAGTCTTGATACTTCATCATAAGGGACTCAGAATGGGGTGGGAACACCCATAGGTTATCATCATCATCATCATCATCATCATCATCATCATCATCTAGCACACTTATCTATTCCATCACAATAAAGATTAGGGTATACCCTCACCTGAAGGTATTTCATGCTTAATGGTACTCTTGTACATTATTAAAAATATCATCAGTAATGAAGTTGGAGATGTATAATTTCACCCCTTACACCATGTGGTGGGCAATGCACAAGTAAGTCTTGCTAATTTTAGGCCATTGACTACCAGGGTATAGTTTTCAACTAACCAAGCATGTTGTTGCCCTCACTCTAGGGTCTTGAAAATCCTTGATTAGGAATATGAACCCTAACTTGTAGTAACCCAAGAGATTTATGAACCTTGCAACCTCTACTTCATCCTCCATTATTTGATGGACATTTGCCCCTACACGTGGTATCTCAATGATCCTAATGATGATGTACACCAAGATCCTCATGATCCTTCCTATGAAATAGAAGTGGTTGTCATGTATGTGTAAGAAGAGGAATTAAACTAGTTCCTCTGGCTTGATAAAGTTTGATAGATTGAATAGTTGGGTTGCACTGATGGTCACCAATTTGTCTCAAATAGAAATATCAAAGAGTATTGTGCTTGCCTTCATATTCTTCCCTGTGTTTACCATCCAATTTTGGTTCAGCTCATGTGTGTTTCTCCTTATCTAATGGTTGTAATACTTTAGTTTTCACATGTGTGTAAATCACACCCATTTATCCCCCACCATGACCTCTAGGGGGAACTAGATCTCTGTATAAGTAATATTTACACTTGCTTCTAGGTTTATCACTGACACTAGTGCTTTCTACCAGCTGTGCCTCCTATTTCATGATGGCTTCTTCTTTCATCAATCACACTTTTCTCATCTCTTTCTGCACCTATGGTGGACCTATACTTAACCCATTTTTACCCATTTTAAACATGCTCCTATTGAAGCATAAATGGTTAATATTTCTAAATCCTAAAATTGTGATTGGTACTTCTTCATAGCCATGGGAACTGTGATTGTGTTTTTGGCTTTCGAGCTTCCTACACCATTAATGGTATCTTCAATGTTCTATAAAAATTCTACTACCATACTCTCTCTCAATTTCTATCCACTTTCCTTATTTATAATTCAAATCAAAATGCAATCTTATCTTGGTTTAACTATTCTTACTTGGGGGGTTATGGATGCTCTAGTTCTCTATAGTAGCATCTTTTAGTTTTTGGTGGCTTCAACTCTGTTTATCTCTATGTTCTAGTTTGAATTCACACAAGGTTTATAACTATTCTAGTTTGTTATTCACCCCTTTATACTCTATTTTTAGCTACCTCTTTAATGGCTTGGTGGTGCATAGATTTCTTGAAATTTGCTAAACCCATAAAATTTGCTAAAATACACCACCAAATCCTCATTTATTGTGGATCTTTATGCTTCTGCTATCACACCATAATTTTTATAAAGGTTTATTTAATTAAGTGATAGGTGATTCAAACAATCATTTCCCATCAATCATTGGGTGGGTGCTAGCTATCTTGATGACCTTTATCTTGCACTTTGTTTAATTTGGTATGACATTCACCCTTCTTATGACAACTTGGGTGCAGTGCTTCACACGTGCATGATTCAACCTCCTCAGTTCCATATATTCTTAGTGTTACACTTATTTACAAGTGTGCCTTTCTTTCTTGGTCAATTTATCTATGATTTCATGTCTCATACTTTGGCCTTCCCTACCCCATACAAATCCTTGCATTGGTTATCTAACGCTTCATTCTCTCTTTTCAATCTCTTGCACATGATCATCTTGTGCACCTCACTTTCTCAACTTGTACTCATATCTATCTAAACCTGACAGACTTCATGTGCCCAAAACTTAGGTGTCTAGTCTTAGGTATTTAGAAAGTGACTGTGCTTGATTCACTGAACTGGATTTATGCATGTAATCACTAGGAGAGTTCTCTTATAGGCTTGAAGTGCCATGCTTATTCATAGAACACCAACAAAATAATGTAAGGAAGGATTTGGATTATGCTAAATTTTACCATGGTCTACACAAGGAAACCAACTTGTGACCAAAAAGCTGGTATCTAATGGTGCAAGCACCATCCTAGTGACTATAGGGATTCAATATGTTACCATTAAAATACCTAGGGATCATTTGACCTGTTGATGTGTACAACTTGCATGTGTTAGTCTCAAATATACTATAAATGACAGAAGGTCCCATCCATCTAATCTAAAACTTACTTGAGTACTTGAGGTACTTAGAGTCATATTATAAGACTAGTGCACCTTCTATAAATACATTTCACTTGATATGTTTATCATGCCATAGCTTTTGGCATGCCTTTTCTATTTGCCAGCTCCATTTTGCTTGAGTGCATCTCATCCAAGAACTCTATGTCTTCTAGGAATGTGATAAAATATTCTTGGTCATCCAATCAACTAATACATGTGATGTGAAATGAGGGCACTAGAAATTCTAGAGGTAAACTAGTTTCTTGATGCAGAGCTTAACACACTTTTCTCACACTTTGTCCTTAATCAATAAATCACTTCCTTAGGCATGGGATTATAGAACCATTCACCATGAAAAGATCTAAAGTTCACTTAAATATTTTGTGGATGGTAAGTATATATCATGATTATAAGGGTCATATAATAACTCTTTACCCATTGATGACTGTCTCCATCACTTCTCTTTCCATTTACATAACTTTGTCTAAACAATTTTCACTCCTTGTAGCCCTTTTTTTGGGTTTATTTAATCTGTACAGATCTGTAAGAAATCCAAGTGGGAAACTACCAAATATTTTAGATACCCCATATTTATATTGACCTATTGGTGAAATTTCAAGATGAAACTCTTATTGCAAGACCTATTTCCAATCCCTTTTAGCTCTCTGTTTACCCCTATTAGGCCTATTTTACCTCTATGCCAACACAATCACCTCCAAACATGATTGTATATATGTATACACCTTGAAAACTCCAAAATATTTTATCATGCATCAAAACCTTCCTTTTGACCAAATTTTGTGGAATTTTAATGGTGGAAACTCCTTAAAATGGAATTTGAAACACAAATCCTAGATTAAGGCTTATAGACCCTATTAAGAACCTGAGAGCTTTAAATTTACTCATAAACATTTTATATAAGGTTTAAAAATGTATAAGAAGCTTATAAAAGTTTTTATAACACTATCACACCTTAATAATCCTTATATCTCCATATAATACCTTTGTTCCTCCCTTTTCACATCAATCTTGCACTCACAATATGCAAATATATAGTTTGTAAGGATTGTTAGAGAATTGTCTTGAAAGTTTAGAATTAAATAATGGTTTATCCTCATGTAAAATGTTGTTAATATCAATAATAAATATTCAACTTTACAACATCTCATCAACGTTTCCCAAGTTCTTGTTTTGTCTAATCAAACAATCTCCTCTCTCACAATCTGCCAATGCTTTCTTGTGGGTTTTTGGCTCCAAAGAGAGGTTACAACCTATAATTAATTCAAAAAACTTTATTAAACTATTATAACACTTCTTATATTATTTATTTCTTGACTAAATCCTTTCCAAGATTCTCTATATACACATTGCCTGTGTATACACTACCCTATAGGTCTACATAATGCTTCAAATAAAGTATCCATAAAAAAAGGTTACAAAAAAATACATAGTAATTAAATAAGTTCATAATAAAAATAAAAATTCATTATATGCATTTAGAGACAACACAATTTAAAGTTTCACTTCTCAAACACCTTGATTACAGTGAATTTTTCAATACACAGAGCACAATCTTATCACAAAATTTCATATAACATCAAATTCATTTATTCAAAAGATGATCACCACATTTATATATCTACATCAAATGAGATATGAGGTTACAAAAACAAAAATTACTCCTATTCCTCCTAAAAAGATGCATAACTACTTTTTGGTTCCTTTCCTTTGTAGAGGTCTTTTGGTTACGTTGCATCGTTCTTGTTTTTACACAATATGAGCTATATAGAACCATGATATTAGAATCATGAAAATTTTATGAGCTTTATAAAGTGTTAAAACCCATTATACATATGTTTTAACATCTTTACACCTTCACAATTGGATATAATTTATCAAAAAGGCCTAACAAGATTTAAACTCTTCAAAAGGAATTTTTGGCAAAAAAAGGCAAAATTCAAATTTTATGCATCTTTAGACTATCTAGACTCCACATTAGGACTAATTATGATCTCTAGTACCTATTAGAAATTTAATTTACTACCTTAAGACAAAAATGAATCAACTTTCGGGTCCTTATAAGATGCCCTTGCATCATACTACCAAGTTGAAAAATGTTTGCCATAGGTGTTTGTTGATGCACTTGGTGTCTGCTCATGTCTGACTACAATGAACCTCCTTGTTAATGGTATCTTATTCTAATTTACTCTCATATAGGTGAAAATGTTCTTGGGCCACAAAATTAGGCCTTATTTGGTTCATTTTATTGAATTTTATACCTACACATGCAACAAAACTATTAAGAAAAATACATTTGTTGTTATCTGCTACTTGCCTTAAATGTGTATACCATGCTTCCACTCTTGAAAAATGATCCACCATATCCTTGTTTCCAAGATCAACCACTACTGTAAATATGTAGTCTTATTCCTTCATCCATACATCTTGTGCTACCCACTCCATTTCATGTACAACTTGATCTTGGTCCTTGCATGCCACATGTTTATGTAGACTTTGGTTAGCTATTGTACACCTCCACTATAACTACTCTCTATTCCCTATATATGCAAAGACTACATGCTCATTTTCAATATCTCATTTCCTTGATTTTTCACTCTTACATGGTTATATTTGAAGTCACTTGACTATTTCTCATGGGTCTACTGCATACTACCCAACTCATAGACATTCTTTTCTTGTCCAAGACTCTCTCTTAAGCATTTGAGTTTGTCTACCATTCCTTCTATGAAATCATAACTTTAAATCATTTTCAAGTGATGGGATAAAATTGTAAACAACTTATTGACATACTCACTTGAAAAAAATTTACATAGAAAAGGTACAATCATCTCAACTTGGGCTACCATAATCTCCTTAGGCTGTTTATCCATCTTTGTATCTTCAGAATAATGCACCAACTCCTTGTGACCTATAATCAATACACTAGAGTAGACATAAACAATCTGATCATCCTTCTTTAGAGGTAGTAATGTGTGCTTGTTTCCATTATATTCAAATGAGTAAGTGTTCCTCACCCCATCATGACTAGTTGACCTGTCAAACTACCAAGGCCTTCTGAGTAGTAAATGACAAACATCCATTGGAATGATATCACACATGACTTCATCTTTATAAGTACCAATCTAAAAATCCACCAAACATTATTCATTGACAAATACATGATGACCCTTTTGAAGCCAAGAAACTTTGTAAGGTGCAGGGTGTGGTAATATTTTGAGGCCAAACTTACCATTTCATTTGAAACTAAATTATCTGTACTCCCTTAATCTATGATCATCTTACAACATTTACCATGGGACTTATATGTTGTTCTAAAGAGTGTCTTCCATTCAACAAGTTCTTTCTCCTTTGGTGTCTTAAACAATGTTCTCATCAAGAGTGATTCTCCTTCTTTAGGTTATTCTAAGTGTGAAGTAGATCCAACACTTTATTCCTCTATAGGCTGCACCACTTGATTTATACTCTCACTTTTATGAGTGCTTTCTTGTTGCTCCTCTAGACACTCCCAATATCTATGACCTGCATACTTATTACATTTGATACACTTGTCTATGAATCCACTAGTCCCTCTTCCTCTAGATGCATCTCCACCTCTGTAGTATGGCCTTCTACCCCTATAACCACCTCTTGGTTGTGTCTCATGCCTTTTTGTACTACTTTCACCTTCTTCATAGGTCTAATATGCATTCTTGTTTTCATACTCTCCTCTTCCTCTTGTTTGTTTGCCTCTTCCTCTTATATGCTATGTGTGTCTTCTTGTCAAAATTTCCTTAGATTTCAAGGCTACTTGATAATCTTCTTCTACTATTTTCAAAGTTATAATAATGATCTCATCTTGAATGGAAAACTTAAGGCCATTTAGGTAACTTACTACCTTTTCATCATCCTCTTCTAAGTGGCCTATTCTAATAGTCAACCTATGGAATTCTTTTGTATACTCTTTTATTGAATGCTCCTTTTATCTAAGATTTTTCAATCTCCTAAACAAGTTAGTGTGGTAGTCCTTGGGCATAAGCTTTCCCTTCATCTTCATCACCATCTTATTCCATGACTTAATCTTTGCCTTACCTCTTTTTATTCCCTCTTCCTGGATTCCATCCCACCCCAAAAAAGCATGTCCCTTCAATCTTGTCACTACAAATTTAACTTTCTTGGTGTCATCAACTTCTTCATACTCAAAATATTTGTCCATGGCTGTTATCCAATCCATTAAATCATCCACATTGAGATTGCCTTCATACATTGACACATCTAAATTTGGTTTTGAGCCCATTTTCATCATGGATTTGATCAATATTTATTTCATTCTATCTTTTCTTTCTTCCTCTTCTGATTCTCTAGGAGCCTCTTCTTCTCTGTCACTTTCATCTTCAACTATAATTCTTCTCATTTGGGATATCTCCATAGCTTCCATTCTTGCCTACATATTCGTCATCTCTATGACCATATTTGTCATGGTCTGCTGCATTCTCTAAGATATAGTAGGTTTTATTTGTATTATAGTTACCATATTATCCTCTAACCTTCCTTCTTTGATACCAATTATGATTCAAAGCTTAACACACTTTTCTCACACTATGTCCTTGATCAATGAATCACTTCCTTAGGCATGGGCTTATGGAACCATTCACCATGAAAAGATATAAAATTACCCTGACTATTTTATGGATAGTAAATCTATATCATGATTAGAAGGGTCATATAATAACTCTTTACCCATTTATGTCTATCTCCAAAACTTCTCTTTCCATCTACACAACTTTGCCTACACAATGTTCACTCCTTATAGCCCTTTTTTTGGGTTTATTTGATTTGTATGGATTTGTACAAAATCCAAGTGGGAAAATAACAATTTTTTTAGATACATTATATTTATATTGACATCTTAGTGAAATTTAAATAATAAAATCTCATTGTAAGACCTATTTCCAATACCTTTTAGCTCTCATTTTACTCCTATTAGGCCTATCCTACTTCTATGTCAACACATTCACCTTCACATATACATGTCCATACATATGCACCTTGAAAATTAAAAAATATATTATCATGCATTGAAAAATTCCTTTTGACCAAATTTGGTGGAATTTTAATGGTGAAAACTCCTTAAAATGGAATTTGAAACTCAAACCCTAAATTAGGGCTTGTAGACCCTGTTAAGAACCCTGAAAGCTTAAAATTTGCTCATACACATTTTATATAAGGTTTAAAAAGGTATAATAAGATTTTATAGATATTTATAACACTCTAATACCTTGATAAATACTTATATATCCATATGATACCTTTGTTCCTCCCTTTTTAGATCAATCTTGCACTCATAGTATGCAAATATACAGTATGTAAGGCATGTAAAAGCACCATCTTGAAAGTTTGGAATTCAATAACGGTTTATCCTCCTACCCAATTTTTTTAATCTCTATAAAACCTCCTAAATTATATATAAATCATAAATAATTAACTTTAAAACCTCTCATCAATGTTTCCCAAGTTCTTATTTTGTCTAATCAAACAATCTCCTCTCTCACAATCTGCCAATGTTTTCTTGTGAATTTTTGGATCCAAAAAGAGGTTACAACCTCTACCTAAATATGTTAGATTAAAAATAGTTTATGAAACTATTCTAAAACTTCTTAGGTTATTTATTTCTTGACTAAATCCTTTCCAAGATTCTCTATATACACACTGCCTTTGTATACACTACCCTATAGGTCTACATAATGCTTCAAGCAAAGTCTCCATAAAACAAGGGTCATAGAACAATGAATACTCATTCAAGAAGTTATTAATAAACTTAATAATTTAGTATATGAATTTGGATACAACACACTTTAAAGTTTCACCTCTTAAACACCTTGATTATAATGATTTTTTTAATACATAGAGCACAATCTTATCACAAAATTTCATATAACATCAAATTAATTTATTCAAAATATGATCACCACCTTTCTCTATTTACCTTAAATAAGATATGAGGTTAAAAAACCAAAACTGACTCCTATACCTCCTAAAAATATGTATAACTATTTCTTGGTTCCTTTCCTTCGTAGAGGTCTTTTGGTTACATTGCATCATTCTAGAATTTACACAATATGAGCAATATAGAACCATGACCTTAGACTCATGAAAATTTTATGAAATTTATAAAGTGTTAAAACCCCATAGACATATGTTGCAACATCTTTCCACCTGCACAATTAGATAAAAGTCCTCAAAAATGTCTAACAAGATTCAAACTCTTTAAAAGGAGTTTTTGGCAAGAAAAGCCAAAATTCAAATTTTATGCACCTTTGGTCTGTCTAGACTCCACATTAGGACTACTTGGGACATATAGTATCTATTAAAAACTTAATTGAATATATTAAGGTAAAAATGAATCAACTTTGGGGTCCTTAGAGGAAGCCCTTGCATCATATTACCAAGGTAAAAAATGTTTGCCATAGGTGTTTGTTGATGCACTTGGTGTATGCTCCCATTTGACTGCAACAAACCTCATTATAGAAGGTATTTACTTATACTTGTCTCTCATAGAGGTGAAAATGTTATTAGGAGCCATAATTAGGCCTTTTTTTGGTTCATTTTCTTGAATGCTATACCTACACATGCAACAAAATTGTTAAGAAAAATACATCTATTTTTATCTACTACTTGTCTTAAATGTGTATACCATGCTTCCACTCTTGAAAAATGATCCACCATATCCTTGTTTCCATGATCAAATACGATTAAAAATATGTAGTCTTCTTCCTTCATCCATACTTCTTGTGATACCCATTCCATTTCATGTACAACTTATTCTATGTCCTTGCATGCCACATGTTTATGTAGACTTTTAGTTTGCTGTTGTATACCTCTACTATAGATGCTCTCTATTCCCTGCATATGCAAGGACTACATGATAATTTTAACTATCTTATTTCCTTTATTTTTCACTATTACATTGTTATATTATAAGTTACTTTATTTTCTCTCATGGGTCTGCTACATACTACCCAACTCATAGACATTCCTTTCTTGTCCAAGACTCTCTCTCAAGCATTTGAGTTTGTCTACCATTCCTTTTCTGAAATCACAACTTGAGATCATTATCAAGTGATGGGATAAAATTATAAACAACTTATTAACATACTCACTTGAAAAAATTTTACTTGGAAAAGGTAAAACCATCTCAACTTGGGATACCACAATCTCTTTAAGCTGTTTATCCATCTTTGTATCTTTACCCTGCTACACCAACTCCTTGTGACCTATAATCAATACACTAGAGTAGACACCAACAATCTGATCATCTTTCCTTAGAGGTAGTAATGTGTACTTATTTCCCTTATATTCAAATGAGTAAGTGCTCTTCACTCCATCGTGACTAGTTAACCTTTCAAACTACCTAGGCCTTCTGAGTAATACATGACAAACATTCATTAGAATGATATCACACATGAATTGATATTTATAAGTACCAATCTGAAAATCCACTAAATATTGTTCATTAAAAATCACATGATGACCCTTCTGAATCCAAGAAACTTTGTAAGGTGTAGGGTGTGTTAATATTTTGAGGCCAAGCTTACTTACCATTTCATTTGAAACTAAATTATCTATACTCCCTTAATTTATGATCATCTTACAACATTACCATGGGACTCACATGTTGTTCTAAATAGTGTCTTCCATTGAGTAATTTATTTCTCCTTTAGTGGCTTAATCAATATTCTCCTCATTAACAGTGACTCTCCTTCTTTAGGTTCTTCAAAGTGTGAATTAGATCCAACACTTTCTTCGTCTATAGGCTGTACCACCTGATGTCTACTCTCACTTCTATGAGTTTTTTCTTGCTTGTTGCATATTAAGCACTTGCCTGTGAATCCACTAGTCCCTCTTCCTATATATACATTTCCACCTCTATAGTATGGCCTTATACCCCTATAACCACCTCTTGGTTATGTCTCATGCCTTTGTGCACTACTTTCACCTTCTTCATAGTTATGATATGCATTCTTGATTTCATATTCTCCTCTTCCTATTATTTATTTTCTTCTTCCTCTTGTATGATGTGTGTGTCTTCTTGTCAAATTTTCCTTAGCTTTCAAGGCTGCTTGATAAGTTTCTTCTACTATTTTTAATGTCAGAATGCTGATCTCATCTTGAATGTAAAACTTAGGGCCATTTAGGTACCTTTCTACCTTTTTCATCATCTTCTTCCAAGTGGTCTATTCTAATAGTCAACCTATGAAATTATTTTGTATACTCTTTTACTAAATTATCCTTTTGTTTGAGATTTTTCAATCTCCTAAACAAGTGACTTTGGTAGCCTTTAGGCATGAAGTTGCCTTTCATCTTCATCACCATCCTATCCCATGACTAGATCTTTGCCTTAGCTCTTTTCCTTCTCTCTTCCTAGATTACATCCCACCACAAAGAAGCATGTACATTAAATCTTGTCACTAAAATTTAAATTCCTTGGTGTCATTCACTTCTTCATACTCAAATATTTATCCATGGCTGCTATCTAATCCACCAATTCATCCATATTGAGATTGCCTTCATATATTAACACATCTAAATTTGGTTTTGAGCCCATTTTCCTCATGGATTCGATAAATATTTCTTGCATTCTATCTTTTATTTCTTCCTCCTCTTCTTATATATCACTTTCATCTTCAAATTTAACCCTTCTCCTCTGGGCTATCTCCATAGCTTTCATTCTTGCCTGCATATTCCTCATCTTTATAACCATGTTTGTCATAGTCTACTACATTCTCTAAGCTGCAATAGGTTGTATTTGTCTTCTAGGTACCATCTTATCCTCCTTATATTATCCTCTAACCCTCTTGATATGATACCAATTATGATGCATAGATTAACACATTTTTCTCACACTTTGTCTTTGATCAACGAATCACTTCCTTAGGCATAGGCTTATTGAACCATTCAACATGTAAAGATCTAGAGTTCACCAAACTATTTTGTGGATATTAAGTCTCTATAATGATTATAAGGGTCATATAAGAACTATTTACCCATTGATTACTGTCTCCATCACTTCTATTTCCATCTACACAACTTTGTCTACACAATTTTCACTCTTTGTAGCCTTTTTTTCGGGTTTACTTAATTTGTATGGCTATGTATGAAATCCAAGTGGGAAACTAACAATTTTTTTAGATACCATCTATTTATATTGACCTCTTGGTGAAATTTAAAGATTAATATCTCATTAGAAGAGCTCTTTTCAATCCCTTTTAGCTCTTTATTTACCCCTATTATTCCTATTCTACCTCTATGTCAACACAGTCACCTCCACACATGCCTATTCATATGTATTCACCTTGAAAACTCAAAAATATATTATAATGTATTGAAGCCTTAATTTCCACCAAATTTTGTGGGATTTTAATGGTGAAAACTCCTTAAAATGGAATTTAAAACTCAAACCCTAGATTAGGGCTTGTAAACCCTATTAAGAACCCGAGAGCTTACAATTTGATCATACACACTTTGTATAAGGTTTAAAAAGGTATAATAAGATTATATAGGTATATATAACACTATAAAACCTTGATAAATCCTTATATATCCATATAATACCTTTATTTTTCCCTTTTCACATGAATCTTGCACTCACAATATGCAAATATATAGTCTATAAGGCTTGTAAGTGTTGGGGATGAACCAACAAGGTTGATTACTAATATGCAAGCAACTAAATGCAGAATTAAATCAGAATGATAAGTAACTAGAATCAGAAATAACAAAGAACAAGAGATACAAGAAACCACCTTGAAAATTTGTATTAAACTCTTTACAAAAGGAATACAATTGAAGAAACTTCTTTTCTTTCACACCTCTCTCAGATGTACAGATCTCTATCTAGATCTCTTTCCCTCAAGAGTTCTCTCTCTCAATTATAATCAACTCCAACAACCTGGAATGATTCACATATAAAATTCTATACTGTTCCAATTCTTAATAAGCTATGAAGATCTAATCCTATATATAATATTAGGAAACATGAGCATGCATTTACAACTATTAGATGCACCTCCTAGTCAAGGGCTCAAATCAGTCTTACTAAAGATAGAGATGCGGACTTAAGACTAACACTTAATCCTATCATGCAAACATTCTATTTTATCCATGGAAATAGCATTTTAGATGCACAAGTGACCGACTTCGGTCCCTGCCTGTCTGCCTGTGACCGATGTCAGTCGATACATGACCGACGCTGGCATCTCTTTGTTGAATCCTGATCGATGCCAGTCACTCCTAAAAAATGCCGATGACTGTGTAAATCCTATAACTTGCTAACTCACTCATTTGGTGAAGCTTTTAGCTCCACACCTTAACAATCTCCTACTTGGAGATAAAAAGCTTCACCAGTACCTATACAGCAACATCTTCTAGCTCTTCCATCTTTAAACTCAATCATGAAGACCAACAAAAGTTGAATGAAGATTCAACTTCTCTTTTGTTACCAGCTTGGTTAACATATCAGCAGGGTTTTTATCTGTATGGATCTTCTCTAGCTTCAACTCACCATCCTCCAATACCTGTCTAATGAAGTGGTACCTAAGCTATATGTGTTTGGTTCTTGAATGAAAGGCTGAATTCTTAGCCAAATGAATTGCACTCTGACTATCACTGTATAATTTGCAACTCTCTTGCTCCTTTCCTAGCTCTTCCATGAACCATGTCATCCATATCATGTCTTTGCTAGCTTCTGTGGCTGCAATATATTTTGCTTCTATAGTTGACAAGGCAACAACCTTCTGCAACTTTGATATCCAGCTAACTGCCGTTCCACCAATAGTGAAAACATATCCTGTGGTGCTCCTTCTGCCATCCAAATCACCTGCCATATCTGAATCTACATAACCATGTAGGGAAGTGTTTGACCCACCATAGCACAAATGCCTACTGCTGGTCCCTCTCAAATATTTAAGGATCCATTGAACTGCTTTCCAGTGTTCCTTTCCTGGATTAGCCATATACTTGCTAACAACTCCCACTACTTGGGCAATATCCGATCTAGTACATACCATTGCATACATTAAACTCCCTACGGCGGAAGCATATGGAACTCTACTCATGTACTCTACATCATCATGTGAATTAGGACACTGTTCTTTACTCAATTAAAAATGTCTAGCCAAAGGTGTGCTTACCGATTTTGCACCCTACATATTGAACTATTTCAACACCTTGTTCACATAATCCTCTTGAGACAAAATTAACCTATGATTTTTCCTATCTCTCTTGATACTCATGCCAAGGATTTTCTTTGCTGCTCCAAAATCCTTCATGGCAAATGTGTGAGCTAATTTCACCTTAAGCTCAGAGATATCCTACATGTGTGATCCTGTAACAAGCATATCATCTACATACAACAACAAAATAATATATCTACCATTATCCAATCTTTTAAAATACACACAATGGTCAAATTGACATTTACTGTAGCCATGCTCAGTCATAAACCTGTCAAATCTCAAATACCACTGTCTAGGAGCTTGCTTGAGGCCATACAAGCTTGTCTTCAATCTGCACACTAACTTCTCCTTACCTTTGACCTCAAATCCTTCTGGCTGATCCATATAAATTTCTTCATCCAAATCTCCATGAAGAAACCCTATCTTAACATCAAGCTGCTCAAGATGCAAATCCTCAATAGCAACTAAAGACAATACAGTCCATATAGAAGTCATTTTAACAACAGGAAAAAAAATCTCACCAAAGTCAATACCTAGTTTCTATGCAAATCTTTTCACTACCAACCTAGCCTTATATCTCATCTATCCATTCTCACCTTCCTTCAATCTATAGATCCATCTGTTCTTTAGTGTCTTGTTATCGGCTGGCAACTCAACCAAATCCCACATTTGGTTCTCTTTCAAGGAATCAATCTCCTCATTCATGCCTAGCTCCCACTATTTCTTGGATTCCACCTATATTACTTCATCAAAACTCTTTGGTTTTCCACCATCAGTAAGCAATAAATAGAATAATGAAGGGGAATATTGAATTAGAGGTTTACTTACCCTTTTTGACCTCCTGATGGGCGTCTGAGACTCATTCACAACACGCTGTCCACCTAAATTCTCTGACAGTGACCGACCTTGGTCACCTCCAGGCCTGTTACTAGCCGACATCGATTCTCTCTGACCGACATCAATTCCTTCCTAGTCGACGTCAGTCACTTTTTGACAGACATCAGTTCTTGTATTGCTAACATCGGTTCTTGCATGACCAATGTCAGTCTCTATGTTTTCCTGTCTATGATTATTTCTGCCTATGAGCTCATTTTGGACCGTCACCTCGTCCAATTCTCCATTACTCTACCCAGATTGATTCAGCTTCTTGAGCTGATCACTATACATCACCTTCTCATTAAAAACAACATCATAGCTCCTAATTATCTTGTTAATTCCTAAATTCCAAAACCTGAATCCAAAATCTCCAGAGCCATAACCAATAAATGTGCACCTCATAGACTTAGCATCTAGCTTCTTTCTATTTTCCTTATCAACATGCACAAAAGATTCACAACCAAAAACTTTGAGAAATGAGAGATCTACCTTTTTACCTGTCCATGCCTCTTCTAGAATTCCACCATCCAGAGCTGTAGAGGGTCCTCTATTAATCAGGTACACTATGATATCCACAGCTTCTGCCCAAAACTCTAAGGTCAAACCAACATGCAATCTCATACACCATGCACAGTCCAATATTATTCTGTTCATCCTTTCAACAAATCCATTTTATTGAGGTGTCCTTGGAACCATCCTTTGCCTGTGGATTCCATGCATATAATAATACCAGTTGAACTTGTGGCTGCAGAACTCACCACCATTGTCAGATCTCAGGCACTTCAATCTCTTGCCTGTTTCATTCTCAACCAAAGCTTTCCAAATCTTAGAAGTGTCAAAAACATCAGATTTCTTCCTTATGCAATAGACCCATACCTTTCTTGTAGCATCATCAATGAAAGAGACAAAGTAATGTGATCCTCCAATAGAAGCAACCTGAGCTGGTCCCCACATGTCTGCGTGAACAAGCTGTAACTTGTGCTTCTTCTTTTTTGACCCAGTCTTGAGGAAACTCACTCTCTTCTGTTTCTCAAAAATACAATGCTCACAAAAATCCAAATCTATGCTTTTCAAATCTGAAAGCTTACCTTTTGACTTAAGAATGGACATTCCCTTCTCACTCATGTGGCCGAGCCTGTGGTGCCACAACTTTGCATCTACATCTGAAGTAGATAATATAGAAAGATAATTATCAGTAATATAATTACATAAATAGAGAGTACCTACTCTCTTACCTCTAGCCAATACAAGTGCACCCTTGGTAACCTTCCAAGATTCAGCTGTGAGAGTTACTATACAACCCTCATCCCCTAACTTTCCTATAGAAATCAAATTCCTCTTCAGGCAGGGAACATGCATGACGTCTCTCAACACCCATGTGTTGCCATTCCACATTTTCAACTGCACTTTTCCTTTGCCAACGATTTTACAAGGCTCATCATCCCCTAAATAAACTATTCCAAAATCTCCATGGACATAGTCACTAAAATATTCTCTATTAAGGGTTGCATGAAAAGAGGCACCAGAATCTATTACCCAAGATTCTATATTATTATGCAAAGAGAATATAAGAGCATCTTATGCAATACCTACAACTTTTGCTTCTTCTTTACCTTCATGCTGATTGTCCTCTTTAGGTTTTAACCAACAATCTTTGCTTATGTGCCCTATCTTTCCACAATTCCAATAGGCTATCCTCCTGCCATTTTTGGATTTGGATCTACCTCTCATCTTTGACTTAGACCTTGATCTCCCTTTCTTGCTCTTCTCTTTTTGCCTTCCCCTCCTCTCAAAACTTAAAGCGTTCCCTGATGTTTCCTCTGTGCTTTTCCTATGAATTTCTTCATTCAAGATTACACTAACAACATCATCTACTTTTAAAATATTTGAAGCAGATGCAATATTACTAACTGCCATTACCAAGCTATGCCAACTTTTAGGCAAAGAACATAATATTAAAAGAGCCTTAATTTCATCATCAAACACTATTTTGACTAAATTTAATTGATTTACAATTCCATGGAAATCATTTAGATGATTAGATACAAATCCACCTTCCTGCATTTGCAAATTAAATAACTGCTTCATAAGATATACCTTATTTGAAGTTGAGGGATTTTCATATAAATTTGTTAAAGTAGTCATTAACTCTACCATTGACTTTGCGTGTGATAAATTAGATATCACAGTAGATGCTAGACTTAATCTTATAGATCCAAGAGCCTTTTTATCAAGAACTTCCCATTCTTCATCTTCCATGTCTATGGGCTTCCTTGAAACTGCACCTAACGGTAAATATAGATCTTTCTTATACAGATAATCTTCTATCTGTATTCTCCATAATTGGTAATTCTTGCCATTGAACTTCTTCATTCTCAGTTTACTTTCTTCTGCCATTACTTCTCCCACTTAAACAAAAATCCCTGCAGAAACCCCTGTGAGTACCCTGTAATCAACACACACTAAACAAATCTGAACCACTTGTTAGTGAACCTAAGCTCTGATACCACTTGTTGGGGATCAACCAACAAGGTTGATTACTAATATGCAAGCAACTAAATGTGAAATTAAATCAAAATGATAAGTAACTAGAATTAGAAATAACAAAGAACAAGAGATACAAGAAAACACCCTGAAAACTTGTATTAAACTCTTTACAGAAGGAATAAAATTGAAGAAACTTCTTTTCTTCCACACCTCTCCCAGATGTACACATCTCTTTCTAGATCTCTTTCCCTCAAGAGTTATCTCTCTCAATTACAATCAACTCCAACAACCTGAAATGATTCACATATACAATTATGTACTATTCTAATTCTTAATAAGCTATGAAGATCTAATCCTATATATAATATTAGGAAACATGAGCATGCATTTACAACCATTAGATGCACCTCCTAATCAAGGGCTCAAATCAGTCTTACTAAAGATAGAAATGCAGACTTAAGACTAACACTTAATCTTATCATGCAAACATTTTGTTCTATCCATGAAAATATCATTCTGGATGCACAGGTGACCGATGTCAGTCCCTGCCTGTCTGTCTGCGATCGACGTCAGCCGATACATGACCGACATCGGCATCTCTTAGTCAAATCCTAACCGACGTTAGTTGGTCTTGACCAACACCGGTGACTGTGTAAATCTTGCAACTTGCTCATTTGGTGAAGCTTTTAGCTCCACACCTTAACAATCTCCCACTTGGAGATAAACAGCTACACCAGTACCTGTACAACAATATCTTTTAGCTCCTCCATCTTCAAACTCAATCATGAAGACCAACAAAAGTTGAATGAAGATTCAACTTCTCTTTTTTTACCAGCTTGGTTAACATATCAGTAGGGTTCTTATCTGTATGGATCTTCTCTAGCTTCAACTCACCATCCTCCAATACCTGTCTAATGAAGTGATACCTAAGCTGTATG
Source organism: Torreya grandis (assembly GCA_037957365.1). Taxonomy (NCBI): domain Eukaryota; kingdom Viridiplantae; phylum Streptophyta; class Pinopsida; order Cupressales; family Taxaceae; genus Torreya; species Torreya grandis. The sequence goes on from JARHVA010002162.1 coordinate 1,064,522, forward strand.
TGTTTGATTCTTCAATGAAAGGCTGAATTCTTAGCCAAATGAATTGTACTCTAACTATCACTGTATAATCTGCAACTCTCTTGCTCCTTTCCTAGCTCTTCCATGAATCGTGTCATCCATATCATCTCTTTGCTAGCTTTTGTGGCTGTAATATATTCTACTTCTGTAGTTGACAAGGCAACAACCTTCTGCAACTTTGATATCCAGCTAACCGCCGTTCCACCAATAGTGAAAACATATCATGTGGTGTTCCTTTTGCCATCCAAATCACCTGCCATATCTAAATCTACATAACCATGTAGAGAAGTGTTTGACCCACCATAACAAAAATGCCTACTGCTAGTCCCTCTCAAATATCTAAGGATCCACTGAACTGCTTTCTAGTGTTCCTTTCCTGGATTGGCCATATACTTGCTAACAACTCCCACTACTTGGGCAATATCCAATCTAGTACATACCATTGCATACATTAAACTCCCTACTACAGAGGTATATGGAACTCTACTCATGTACTCTACCTCATCATGTGAATTAGGACACTGTTATTTACTCAATTAAAAATGTCTAGCCAAAGGTGTGCTTACCAGTTTTACACCCTGCATATTGAACCGTTTCAACACCTTGTTCACATAATCCTCTTGAGACAAAATTAACCTGTGATTTTTCTTGTCTCTCTTGATACTCATGCCAAGGATTTTCTTTGCTTCTCCCAAATCCTTCATGGCAAATATGTGAGCTAATTTCACCTTAAGCTCAGAGATATCTTGCATGTGTGATCCTGCAACAAGCATATCATCTACAGATAAAAATAGAATAATATATCTACCATTATCTAATCTCTTAAAATACACACAATGGTCAGATTGACATCTACTGTAGTCATGCTCAGTCATAAACCTATCAAATCTCAAATACAATGTCTAAGAGCTTGTTTGAGGCCATACAAGCTTTTCTTTAATCTACACACTAACTTCTCCTTACCTTTGACCTCAAATCCTTTCAGCTGATCCATATATATTTTTTCATCCAAATCTCCATGAAGAAATGCTGTCTTAACATCAAGCTACTCAAGATTCAAATCCTCAATAGCAACTAAAGACAGTACAGTCTGTATAGAAGTCATTTTAACAATAGGAGAAAAAATCTCACCAAAGTCAATACCTAGTTTCTATGCAAATCCTTTCACTACCAACCTGGCCTTATATCTCATTTGTCCATTCTCACCTTCCTTCAATCTATAGATCCATCTATTCTTCAGTGTCTTCTTACCAGCTGGTAACTCAACCAAATCCCATGTTTGGTTCTCTTTTAAGGAATCAATCTCCTCATTCATGCCTATCTCCCACTGTTTCTTGGATTCCACCTATATTACTTCATCAAAACTCTCTAGTTCTCCACCATCAGTAAGCAATAAATATAATAATGAAGGGGAATATCGAATTAGAGGTTTACTTACCCTTTTTGACCTCCTGATGGGCATCTGAGACTCATTCACAACACGCTGTCCACCCAAATTCTCTAACAGTGACCAACCTCGGTCACCTCTAGGCCTGTTACCCACTGATGTCAGTTCTCTCTGACTGACATTGGTTCCTTCCTGGCTGACGTCAGTCACTTTTTGATAGACACGGTTCTTGTATTGCCAACGTCAATTCCTGCATGACCGACGTCAGTCTCTGTGTTTTCTTGTCTGTGATTATTTTTGCTCGCGAGCTCATTTTGGACCCTCACCTCATCCAATTCTCCATTGCTCTGCCTAGATTGATTCAGCTTCTTGAGCTAATCACTATACATCACCTTCTCATTAAAAACAACATCACAGCTCCTAATTATATTGTTAGTTCCTAGATTTCAAAACCTAAATCCAAAATCTCCATAGCCATAACCAATAAATGTGCACCTCATAGACTTAGCATCTAGCTTCTTTCTATTTTCCTTATCAACATGCACAAAAGCTTCACAACCAAAAACTTTGAGAAATGAGAGATCTACCTTTTTACCTATCCATGCCTCTTCTAGAATTCCACCATCTAGAGCTGTAGAGGGTCCTCTATTAATCAGGTACACTACGGTATCCATAGCTTTTGCCCAAAACTCTAAGGGCAAACCAGCATGGAATCTCATACACCGTGCATGCTCTAATATTGTTCTGTTCATCCTTTCAGCAACTCCATTTTACTGATGTGTCCTTGGAACCATCCTTTGCCTGTAGATTCCATGCATATAACAATACCAGTTGAACTTGTGGTTGCAGAACTCACCACCATTGTCAGATCTCAGGCACTTCAATCTCTTGCTTGTTTCATTCTCAACCAAAGCTTTCCAAATCTTAAAAGTGTCAAAAACATCATATTTCTTCCTTATGCAATAGACCCATACCTTTCTTGTAGCATCATCAATGAAAGAGACAAAATCTGTGATCTTCCAATAGAAGCAACCTGAGCTGGTCCCCACACGTCTACGTGAACAAGCTATAACTTGTGCTTCTTCTTTGTTGACCCAATCTTAAGAAAACTCACTCGCTTCTATTTCCCAAACATACAGTGCTCACAAACATCTAAATCTATGCTTTTCAAATCTGAAAGCTTACCTTTTGACTTAAGAATGGACATTCCCTTCTCACTCATGTGGCCGAGCTTGTGGTGCCACAACTTTGCATCTACATCTGAAGTAGATAATATAGAAGGAGAATTTTTAGTAATATAATTACATAAATAGAGAGTACCTACTCTCTTACCTCTGGCCAATACAAGTGCACCCTTGGTAACCTTCCAAGATTCAGCTGTGAGAGTTACTATACAACCCTCATCACCTAACTTTCTTGCAAAAATCAAATTTCTCTTCAGGCTGGGAACATGCATGATGTCTCTCAACACCCATGTGTTGCCATTTTACATTTTTAGCTACGCTTTTCCTTTGCCAACAACTTTACAAGGCTCATCATCCCCTAAATAAACTATTCCAAAATCTCCATGGACATAGTCACTAAAATATTCTCTATTAGGGGTTGCATGAAAAGAGGCACCAGAATCTAACACCCAAGATTCTATATTATTATACAAAGAGAATATAAGAGCATCTTGTGCAATACCTGCAACTTTTGCTTCTTCTTTACCTTCATGCTGATTGTTCTCTTTAGGTTTTGACCAGCAATCTTTGCTTATGTGCCCTCTCTTTCCACAATTCCAGCAGGCTATCCTCCTGCCATTTCTGGATTTGGATCTACCTCTCATCTTTGACTTAGACCTTGATCTCCCTTTCTTAATCTTCTCTTTTTACCTTCCCCTACTCTCAAAACTTAAAGCATTCTCTGATGTTTCCTCTGTGCTTTTCCTACAAATTTCTTCATTCAAGATTACACTAACAACATCATCTACTTTTAAAATATTTGAAGCAGATGCAGTATTAATAATTGCCATTACTAATCTATGCCAGCTTTCAGGCAAAGAACATAATATTAAAAGAGCCTTAATTTCATCATCAAACACTATTTTGACTGAATTTAATTGATTTACAATTCCATGGAAATCATTTAGATGATTAGATACAGATCCACCTTCCTACATTTGCAAATTAAATAACTGCTTCATAAGATATACCTTATTTGAAGATGAGAGTTTTTCATATAAATTTGTTAAAGTAGTCATTAACTCTACCATTGACTTTGCCTGTGATAAATTAGATATCACAGTAGATGTTCGACTCAATCTTATAGATCCAAGAGCCTTTCTATCAAGAATTTCCCATTCTTCATCTTCCATGTCTGTGGGCTTCCTTGAAACTCCACCTAACGGTAAATATAGATCTTTTTGATACAGATAATCCTCTATCTACATTCTCTATAATTAGTAATTCTTGCCATTAAACTTCTCCATTCTCAGTTTACTTTCTTCTGCCATTGCTTCTCCCACTCAAATAAAAATCCCTGCAAAAACCCTTGTGAGTACCCTATAATCAACACACACTAAACAGATTTGAACCACCTGTTAGTGAACCTGAGCTTTGATACCACTTGTTGGGGATCAACCAACAAGGTTGATTACTAATATGCAAGCAACTAAATGCAGAATTAAATCAGAATGATAAGTAACTAGAATCAGAAATAACAAACAATAAGAGATACAAGAAACCACCCTAAAAACTTGTATTAAACTCTTTACAGAAGGAATACAATTGAAGAAACTTCTTTTCTTCCACACCTCTCTCAGATGTACAGATCTCTTTCTAGATCTCTTTCCTCAAGAGTTCTCTCTCTCAATTACAATCAACTCCAACAACTTGGAATGATTCACATATACAATTCTGTACTGTTCCAATTCTACAATACAATACAATAAGCTATGAAGATCTAATCCTATATATATATTAGGAAACATGAGCATGCATTTACAACCATTAGATGCACCTCTTAATCAAGGGCTCAAATCAGTCTTACTAAAGATAGAGATGCTGGACTTAAGACTAACACTTAATCCTATCATGCAAACATTCTGTTCTGTCCACGAAAATAGCATTTTAGACGCACAGGTGACCGACGTCGGTCCCTACCTGTCTACCTGTGACTGACGTTGGCCGATACATGACTCGACACTGGCATCTCTTAGTCGACTCCTGATCGACGTCGGTCTCTCCTGACTGATGCTCGGTGACTGTGTAAATCCTGCAACTTGTAAACTCGCTCATTTGGTGAAGCTTTTAGCTCCACACCTTAACAGTAAGAGCATTATCTTGAAAGTTTGGACTTAAATAATGGTTTATCTTCCTATAAAATTATGTTAGGATATAAAAAACATAATAAAGTATATATAAATCATAAATAATCAAATTTACAACCTCTCATCAACGTTTCCCAATTTCTTATTTTTTCTAATCAAACAATCTCCTCTCAGAATCTGCCAATGCTTTCTTGTGGGTTTTTGGATCTAAATAGAGGTTACAACCTCTGATTAAATATGTTATATTACAAAAAATTTATGACACTATTATAAAACTTCTTATGTTCTTTCTTTCCTGACTAAATCCCTTCCAAGATTCTCTATATACACACTGCTTGTGTATACACTACCCTACAGGGCTACATAATGCTTCAAATAAAGTATCCATAAAACAAAGGTTACAAAAAATTCATATTAATTAAATAATTTCATAATAAACTTAAAAATTTATTATATTCATTTAGAGACAACACAATTTAAAGTTTCACTTCTCAAACACCTTGATTATAGTGATTTTTTCAATACACAGGCAAAATCTTATCACAAAATTTCATATAACATCAAATTCATTTATTCAAAAGATGATCACCACATTTATATATCTACATAGAATGAGATATGAGATTACAAAACCAAAAATAACTCCTATACCTCCTAAAAATATGCATAACTACTTTTTGGTTCCTTTCCTTCGTAGAGGTCTTTTGGTTATATTGCATCATTCTTGATTTTACATAATATGAGCTATATAGAACCATGACCTTAGACTCGTGAAAATTTTATGAAATTTATAAAGTTTTAAAACCCCTTATACATATTTTGTAACATATTTACACCTTCACAATTAGATAAAAGTCCTTAAAAATGCCTAACAAGATTCAAACTCTTTAAAAGGAGTTTTTGACAAGAAAAGCCAAAATTCAAATTTTATGCACCTTTGATCTATCTAAACTCCACATTAGGACTACTTAAGACCTATATTACCTATTAGAAACCTAATTGACTACCTTAATATAAAAATTAATCAACTTTGGGGTCCTTATAGGATGCCCTTACATCACTTTTATGCCAAACACCAGTTGAAATGGTGTAGCCTTATTCAAGCACTTGTATGTAGTATAATAGGCCCACAATACTATTGACACATGATCATCCCAATCTTTGTGACCAACATCACATATATTTTTATGGCATGTTCCTAATATCTTATTGAATTCCTCTATGGTGCCATTCATTTGGGGATGATAAGGTGTCATCTTATGGTGCACCACCATGTATTTAGTTAGGAGGATCTAAATGGTTATATTGATGAAGTATGTGCCATGGTTGCTAGTCAAGCTAAGCAGACATCCATAGTGATCGATGATATTCTCCTAGATAAACCTTGCTACTATGGAAGTTGTATAATCTTTGGTTTGCACTATTTCTACCCACTTAGTGAATTAATTCATGGTAGCCAAAATATATCATGCACATGTACAGCTTGAAATGGGAGTAATAGGCCCAAAAAAGTTAATGTCCCATTTTTCAAATGGCATATAGGTAAGGATTTGGATGATAATCATCTAATCTTGGTGGTTTGGTTTTCCTATGTGATGGTAGATGTCACATGGTTCAGTGCAATATTTTACATCTTAAAACAAAGTTGGCCACCATAAACCTAATTGTAAAACCTTCCATGTTATAGCATCTCTAGTGTAATGGCCTCTAGCAATCCCCTCATGCACCTCTTTCAAGACTGAGTCCCATTTATTCTCTAAATACATTAACATAGGACCTCATCATCGATCAACTTGTACAGTTCCTTGCCAATGATTTGAAAAGGGGCAACATGAACTAGGAGCTGCTTCTTCTCCATAGTCATCATAGTCTAGGGCATAGATCTAGATGTTAAAACTATGGTGATATTTTCCAAGTCTTCCAAGATGTCTTGGACCCTATAAATTTATGCATCAAACATATCATCTTCTATAGTCACTATTGCATCACCAAAGTTGATGCAGGACAGATGCTCTAGCCTTGAGTTTTATCTTCTAAGCTTTACTATGATAGAGAACTAGAATTCTTGAAATAAAAAAATCTATTAACAAATGCACCCATGGAAAATAGGCTTTTTTACCAAGTAATTAAGTGCCTTGTGATCAGTGAAGAAGATGAAAGGGGTCATAAACAAATATTTTTGAAACTTCTATAGGGCATATACCATGACAAGCACTTCGTGCTCAATTGTGGTGTAGTTATGCTTTGCCTTAGTTTTCTACTTGTAGAAGAAATGGGATGATCCATTTTGAATTCACTTGGTTGTACTAGAATGACACTGATCATAGTACTAGATGCATCAACATGGACATAGAAGGGAGTCATCCAGTCAAGAAATTTACAATATCGACGTGCTTGTTAGTTTGAGCTTTAGAGTCTAAAATGCATCTTCCTATGTTGGGCCCAAATAGAACGAGGCATACTTTTGCAAGAGCTCTTTTAGTGGCCCTAAAATCTTGGCATAGTTCCTTATGAACTTCTTATAGTACCTATCATACCTATGAAATGCATGAATGTATTTTTATAGTGATAGTGTTTGGAGCTGAAGGATGATTATAATCTTTGTTGGGTCAATGAGCATACCATATTTGCAGATGATGTGCCTGGACAAAGTGATAAATGGTGTTGTGAAAACAAACTTCTTGAGGTTTAAAAAAATTTGAAATTACATGCACCTTTTAAGCATAAGGCACAAGTTATCATAATGATCCTTCACTAACCCATACATAGTATAGTCATCTAAGTATACTTGGAAGAATTTATGAATGAAGTCCTAGAAAGTGGTGATCACCACTCAGGAAAATATGACTGGTGCATTCTTCAACCTAAAGGGCATCACATTGTAAGAAAAGCAACCCCATTCTGTTGCAAACATAGTTTTGGGTTTGTCCTCCTCCTTGATCTAGAATTGATGGTATCCTAATTACCCATCAATAAAAGTGTATATCTTAAAACCTATGATGTCATCCAAGACTTCATTAGTGAACAAAGTTGGAAAGGGGTTAGTTACATAGGTGACATTCAATAGTCTATAGTCAACACAAATGTAGATGTGCCCATCCTTCTTGATGTCGATGACGATGGGGTTAACCCATTCAGATTCCTTCATGGGGTAGATGACACCTGTAGCTAGCATGTCATCAATCTCTATCTTGACCTTCATGTAAAGATTGGGGTTCATATTATAAGGTCACTTATTGATAGGTCTTATGCCATAGACTAGCTTGATGCTCATCTTCTCAAGGATGGATGTGTGACTTTAATGTATTTATAATTATGAGGGAAAAAGTCTTGGAATTCCTTCAGGAGGTCCACAATACATGTTAACTTTTTGTCAAACTAATAGGCACCTAGAGTAGCAATATTTGGTTCCCTTTTTGAGCTGATATCTACCTTTGTAGTTTTTAGTGACATACGATAGGGTTAATTCTTCTCTTGGTGTGAATCCTCAACTTGTCTACTACCCTTAGTTTTTTCTATCTAAAGATGGGTAGGGTCTTCTTCCTCTAGGGTGCTATCCTCAACTTGGCACACTAACTTTCTTTTTCTTGTCAAATTCTTCCAGTTGTGCACCTTCCATGTTTCATCATATTCATCACTAGAGTCACTCTTAAGAGTTTTATCTTTGAATAAGGTTGGGAGCATTAACCCCTTTTCACCGAAGATGACTTTTAGGCACTCGTATAGTATTGTAGTGTCCTTAAACACTAACCTTTAAATTACGTATAGTGGATCAATCAATTCAAAGTTCTAAAAATAAAAGAAGTAGGTATGAACAAACTTCTCCTTAAGTGCATCTCAGTTGTCTATCTCATTGTGTATCTCATTGACAACATACCATGCCCACATCCAAGTCTTTAAAGCACTATAGAAGGCATGCACCCATAGATTCCTTAAGGAATTTTCACTATAGATAGTCCACATTTCTTTATAAAGGTGAACATGTGCTATAGTGTTAGAGCTGCTAGAGTAGGCTGAGATGTCTACATCCTCATTGCTCTTTTTTAATCTAGTGAAAATGACTACCTTCACATCTTGCCAAGTTGGACAACTAGGCTTTTGTACTGACCACCAATGAAAGATAGTGCTCTTCAATGTGTACACTAGTGTGCCCATTCTATCTACCTCTTTTAGGATAAATTATTCTAGGTCATAGACATAGTATTCCATGGGATTACTCCCCTCATATCTTGAGAGCACTGCAATTTTTCCCTTAGTAAGGTAAAACACTATCTTGCCCTTTTTCTTGGCTCAAGGGACCCACCTTTTAGAAGCACAATCAATTTAGACCTAGCCTATCTTTACTAGTTTTAGGGACTTTAAGTGTACCAAACAACACATTCAACTAATGGTCTCATATGCTTCCTTGACCCATCACTCATAGGTAATATCAATGGTATTTGAGGTTGATTGTCCATCTTCTCAAGAGAGGACTCCTTATTCATTGGAGTTTAGAGTCTTGATAATTTATGTCATGATATTATATATGTGGTTGATATCATCCTCGATGTCCACACTCTCAACATAAGGGGTCCTTGGTCATTTGAGAGGGGTATAACTACCCTCTCTTTTCTATTTTCAAAGGTCATGTAGCATATTTTGAAGTGAATATCTACATTATTTACATAAGACCATGTCCTTCCTAAAAGGGATGGGTAGTTGTTCTACTCCGCTAACTTGAGCACTTCAAAGTCAACATAGAATTCAATGCCCATGATATCTATAATTGCACTCTTCATAATTTTGATAGGCTATGCTTAGGTCTTATTGGCCATGAAGAGTACATGTGGGGAAGGCCTCAAGGCTGGCATTCCCATTTTCTCCCAAGTGTTCTTGGTCAAGATGTTGACCTCAGTGCCTATGTCTATAAGGACCTCACAAATAAACCATCCATCAATAGTGGCATCCATAAGGAACTCTTGGTCATACTCTACATTTTGTGTACGCTGAATTTATCGCACCCTCTCCATGCATGACATAGTGACCTTAACTTGATTTTAACATGCATGCTTCAAGAGAATTTTTTTTAATAATGACAACATTCTTTCTATCTATAGGATGCACATGATCTCAGTTAATTCTTGTATCTCAACTTCTTATCTATCCTACTTCTTCTAAGAGGTAGCATCCTATAATTCTAGGTCATGTGCTAATTGGAGCTCCCTTTGCAAGTTTTGGATGACACTCATAGCCTACTATAATACATATTTTTGGCATGTTAGTTTTAGGTATGGTACACATTTTGGTTTAGGTCATGTTATGCACTCAGTGTAACCCTTATACCCATTTTCTAAGAATAAATCAAGCATTGGTGTAACTGGTAGCTGAGTTATGAATCTAATATAGGTAGTCACCTGTACTTTGACTATCTCTATGTAGGTTGATTGTGCCTTCAAGGTCCATTTTTCCATTTTCAACTTGCACCTAATCATTCTTGTATCCTTATTTATGATAGGCCTACCTTGAGTTAAATTTTTGTACAAGTTAGGGAATTCTTAGGCCTTATGTGACCCTCAACAATACCCACATGTGGGATGTGTAGGGAATTCATGCTGATAATGATCTATCGCGCTATACTTGTAACATGAGGATGGTGGGAACCTTATATCACCACATCATCCACCTTACCCTCTGGTGCCTCATTGTATCCCAAATACTTTATTTTATTGACTATGGCCTTCATTTCCTTGGTTATCCTGCCCTCTGATTGCTATAGTGGCCTATCTACACCTCTTTCCATATTTTTGTGCATTTCATCAATCACCCAATAATCAACAGTGGTATGGGTGTAGGAATCAAAAAATTGATAATAGATGGTGGTTTTGACTTAGTTGGTGCATTGAAATAAAGGGTAGTTGCAAATGTCATGCACCTCTCGATAGACTTCACAACTTAGATGTAAAGTGCAGACATTCCTTCATGGGTAGTTAGTCTTATTATGACCTTTTATTTCATAGTTGGTGAACCATAGTCCACTTCAATTATCATGTGATAAGATCATAGTAATATTTTGGATTTGGGAGGCCATAAATGCAATCTATACCTCCATAAATGGGTTGATCCCAATATATGCACTTCTAACTATTTCTATTCTGAGTACGGCTTCAAGCACTTCTCGAGGGTCTATAAATGTCTTCATGGAAAGCCCTCTTTAGAATGGCATTTTCAACCCTAAAATAAATCACTACACATGTTGAGAAGGGTGAATATCATATAAGAGCTTTGATAGAAGATTTTTAAACCTTGCATCATATAGGCATAAACTTTTTGAGAGTCCTTGGGTAATCTCTTTGAGTACGATGACGCTCTATTATTGAAAATATGGAATGACAAATTCCTTCAAGAATACATCCTTTAGGGTATCATAGTTGACCATGACCTGGTTAGGGTCAAATTTACTATACTAAGTGTGGGCAAGATCGAGTAAAGTGGTCTCCCATTAGGTCACCTTGTACTCCAATTGGTTTATGCCCCATACATGCCACTATAGTTCACACTTTAGCACATGCTCTATGGCATTCTCTATGTCATAATACTTTGGCAAGTGCATATCCATTTCATAATAGATTTGTTATGGGGGGTAGCTAGTATCTAGGGCACTTATTCCCTAGTGTTTGTCTTGGTGGTGGTCCTCCAATGCATCCAACCACTAGGTTAGGTACTTGTCCTATTATTACTGCTATCATAGTTGATGTTGATGGTGTTTTACTACTTACTTATGGGACCAGACCAATTCCTATGGGCTACCACCCACTTTGAATTATTGACATCGACTGAGTTGGTATGATTACACTCAATTTTTGTTATGGTGAGCTAGCACCCAATGGTTTAGAGGTAGTTTCACTCACCTCCTTATATAGAATGATATATTTAACAAAGTTACACTCCAAGTTTGTAAAATGTCAAAGATCTATGTTTTCAACATATTCAATTATTACTTATATAATTTATTCAAGTGGGGGATCCATCATGTGAGCATGCACCATAGGTTCAAAGTGGGTAAGTGCATCAAGCATATCTTCAGTCACTAAATCTTATAACAACCCAACAAATTGTATGCCTGTCAAGTATTGAGATTGATCCATCACTTAATTATATTTATCATCCTCGTAATGTTGTATTTCATGATATCCTTCCCCATACATTTCTTGCTCACTATGGGTTCTCTCGGTACTTCTAGGTTCTAGATATTCCATCACTCTGCACTATCTCTTATTATAGGTCTATATTTTGAGCTCTTAAGTGTCAATTTACTTGTCCCCTTTGATTAATATTCACCTACACATCCCCCTTCCCCCTTTACACTACCCATATGCAAAAGGAATTTAGTCTTCCATCCCCAAAGTTTCAAAACTATAATTCACTATTTATTTTTTAAGTTTTGTGTTGAATTCCTTCACAAACATGCCTCTAGAGTCACACAATAATTGGTACTCTACTTCCTTAGAGCATGAGTGTGTTGAGACTATGAACTCAAGTATATAACTATTCAGTGATCCTTGTAACCATTTATCCACTACTCTAGTCCAAGTGGCATCTAGGGTCTCAAATCTCTCTAGGCATTCCTTCATCCACTCATAGTATTGTCCATAATTTCTTATTTTATGGGTTGAATATGAAACTAACCATCGGTACACATGCTCAAGAAACTCATAGAAAATAACCTCGTATAAGCATCATATATGTTGTTCTGAATCCATTTTCTCAAATTTTGTCCTTTGCAGGTTGGATGCTTTAATGCAAAGATATCTTCCACCTATTATAGCCAGTACTTGATTTTTTTGAGGGAGATTTAGTACATCATTTTATCACACCATTTTAGCAACAAAATTCAACATGGGTCCTAACAATAGAACCAAAATGTTGTAGAAAAGGGTGCATAGTTTCCTTAGTCAGTTATTGGCTTATTATAACTAGGTTCAAATGTGGGATATTCTCTTTGCACTCAACATTTTACACTTAGATGTGTTGGCATCAATTCACATAAGGCACATGCCTTATGTTCTCACTTAAAGTGTAGTTGAGAAAGAATTGAGGCCTACATTGGGCTAGTTGTGCCATGGTGTAACACATCAATTATAAGACTTGGTCAATTCAAAGAAGGCTTTAAGTAGATTCATAGGCACAATCCTTTTGGTGGACTAGTCTTAGAGTCATATGGATGCAAGCCTTTATTAAACTAATCCTAACATCATACCAGTGCTTGAAGGGTCAAAGGGTTGCTTTCACTTTAAGTACTCATACTAGATCCATGCTTCTAGCTAGATAGGAACACTTGGCACGAGACTTTATACTTAGTCTTTATATAATTTACAACTGACATCATTAATGTTTACAAGGAATCTATTAATAATGTGAACCAAAAACATTACACGAACACTAATTATCATAAATGGATTTAAACTATAATATTACATCTATTATATATTTCATCAACAAATCAAAAGATGCTAAAACCAAAAACATTGTGTAAGTGCAGTAACCTTCATCATTAATTATATTTCAAAATAGAGTATACAATTCATTACAATGTATACATTCATTTCCTTCTACCTAACAACCCAAAGGCTCAAAGATGATCTTGGACACTTAAAAATAGAGCCTTCATGGCATCTAAACTATTACTACACCTTAAGGGTCATCTTAAGCAAATGCATATAAAACTCTTTGATTAGTTTTCTAGAGCTTCATTACACTATATTCATCTCTCTACATCAACTAGTTTGAGCTCTTTTTATAACCTTCTAGAGTAGATCCACCAGGGTAAAATGTGCACATCGAGTGCTAAGATGGAACCTTGGTGATCATTTTTACTAGCTCCACTACCTTGCAAACTCTACACTATAGTCATCATGTATCACTAATCTTAGAAGATGCCCTAAAGATCCAAGAACTAATTAAGCACCTCCAATTGGTGCAAGGTATGCAAAATAGCCTCTAGCTGGTGCCAAAATGCTAAAATGTCATCATTATGTAAAATTATTTCCTCATGCTGATGTGGATGTCAAGCTCACGTGAATCCTTTACTTACTAAAATAAGGGGCCCAATAGGTATTGAGGTACTTCTCTACATTTTATCCCAAAAACATTATCCAATGTTATATTCATCCTTGTATAAGTTTACCTTATAGGAATCCTCAAGGTCATACCCATAGTAGTGTTGTATAGTTTGGCCATAAAAAAAAATCCTTCAACCATTATCTCCATGGAATCTAGGTTGTAGTGTTTAACACATATAAACACCATGTCTGAATACTACATAGAGTTGGGGAAACTAACTACTTAGAGTAAACAACTTGAAGACAAGAGAGTAACTACAAGATTTAGAGCTTCTACATTCAATATTTTATAAAATTATTCTAAATCCATGTGCCCAATATATGAATCCCCTATTTTAGGAATGGCATTCTTTAACACCTATATAGGTTCGTAACCCATGTATTTTAACTTCATGTTTTCTAACCTAGTGATTTGGAATACTACCTCAATAAGAGCCCAAAAATTTCCATGTGAATCTAGAGGTAGGAGATACTTGTGTGGTTGTAGATAATATGTCACTATGGTCATGATAATTTTAGTTGTTTTTCTAAGTCTTCAAATGACTATAGTGACCACCCATAACTTTAATGTATGCAGGGTATTAAAAACTTCCCTAGGAGAAAAAATATAAAAAATGTGTTCTGCAACCTTTGAAACTTTCATTTATATAAATTAATAAGAGAGATAAATATTTTGACTACCTTTGGCTAGATGTTTGTCTTTGTAGGGATGAATGGTATAGGGCCTGAGTTTTCATAGTGCATGGGTACATAAAATTAGTAGAAGAATGAGTGAAAATGAGTACGTAAATGGATATTTAAATAAAAATATGAGGAATATTTATTACACTTAGGTGTTAAAATTCATCCCCACATACACACATGGTGCTTCCATGTAGTTAGGCCCATTGATTCCCATAGGCATGATGAGCATGATGCCATGACTATGTTTTAACATTATTGTAACTTCACATCCCTTATGCCCATAGGGGCATGGAGGGAAATAAGTGCATTTGTGGTGTGTTTAAATGTGTCCTTAAATCCAATGCACTAGGGAGCTTTTTTAATCCTAACCTTCTAGGTGAACAGGGTGTATGTACACGTGTGAACATTTTTGATTTATCACTTTTTTTTAATTTTAACTAATTTTTTGACTTAGACCTTTCACATTTAACTTTAATTTTGAAAATGAAAATTTATTATGAAAAATAAATTTGATTATGATAATTTTTAAGATAACATTCTGAATCATGTAACCATATACAAATGATAAGGTGTGTGATGCAGATCATAAAATTAAAAACTCAACAAACTTAATAATTTTTTTACTATTTGTCCCCTCATAAGCACATAATGTTATGATCATGATGCTTCTAATAAATTATAAAAAATAACACTCAATGCCACACAAGGCCAACGGATGCACATATAAGATAATCAAATGTCACACACAAGGCCTAGGAACATATACAATAGACAATAAAATGTTGCACACAAGGGTAAATAAAATATTACACTTAAGGTAAAGGGATAAACATAATAGAGAAGTAATGAGTAGCCTATTATGAAATAAAACAACAACAATGAAGCATTGAACAAGTCAATTCAGTCTATACTATCAATCTATGCTAATGCCACAACATATAAAATCAACATAATGAAATGTAGCATTATAAATAATATAAGAAAGATAAAGATGTGTAATAAAATAATGTAGCTCAACATGGTAAACAAAAAGGTCATAGAAATATATACCATGTATCAATGTTAACTATGGAATAAAATGCCCTCATCATTGGCATGACCCTTGGGTATAGGAATGTCTTATATATGCATCCATGTATCATGTGTAACCTATATGACCTACATATTACTCATATACTATGAAATGCATGTGAATGCGAAAAAAGATATGTAATCTACCAAACATTATTGAGTGTAGAATAGGACTAGTAAAATCACAGAGTATATATTTTGGACATGTGTGTGATTTGTATCCATTTTATCTTTTGTGTAATCTTTTTGTATATATTCAATATATGTAATCATAATGATAGATGATAAAATGTGAAGATGACTACTCCATTTGGGCATATCAAAAGGATGGAATATAAAGAGATAACATTGGATATAACTGTTCAAACGGGGCATAAGGTGAGGTGGTTTAATGAATTAAATAAGCACGTTGATCTTAAAGTGCTTATTAATTATGATGCCATTCATTCCAAAGTGGGAAAGATTTGCTTGGATTAGCAATTTAATGATTTGGTGGAGTGGCCTTATAGCTGTTAGATTACCTTCCCTAAGGGAGTACATTCATGAGAATGTAATGTGGTCACTGCATGTATCATAAAAAAGGCGAACCCCATTTCAAGTAACAAATAATTGGCTCCATTTCAACCTTTCTACCTATTGAGTTCGGGTGTTTCTGGTTCTTCATTTGCTTTGTAATATGAGGGGTGAACCGCTTGAGCAAGAGCCCAAAAAATGTGATGACTGGAAGGTTAGATAAGATGTATGGAAGATTCTATAGAAAGGGAAGGTGGTCAGTTATCTAGAGCGTTTGCATGGCTTTAAACCCCATGTCACTACTGCCTTCTTTAAAAATTGGGTTGATGACAGAGTTACTCTCCATGAAGTCACAGTGAAGCTTACTGAGGATTTCATTGCCGAGGTCATGGGGCTTCCCATGGGTAGTATTAAGTTCTCAAAATAGACCAATATCTCCAATGCAGCCTACAATTTTTTTTGAAGATGGATGCAGAGGAGAAGCAACTAGAAAAGAATGGAGATTTCTTTGATGTGGAACAGATAAAAGGAATTTGGTGAGATGTGCTATGCTGTATCCATGAGTACTTTATCCTTGATGGTAGGAATAAAAGAGTTCACAAATTTCATTTTGTTTTTCTCAACCACTTTAGGCACAAGGATAGAATTTCTTTCCCTTTCTATCTGTGTTTTTCATTGCTTCAAAGCTTGTATGCCCATAGGAAGAAGGAGTCTCGCCCCATTTTACATGAAGGTCTGATACTTCTCATAGAGGGTTTTTGTAAAAATAAATCCATAGCTTTGACTCCTTCTGACAAACATAAGGGTTCTAAGTCTAAAAAGTGTAAGAAGGATGAGAATGTTAAAGGGATAGAAAAGGCAAAACCAAAACCCTCTAGTTCTCAAAAACAAATTGTAGAAGAGGATTTTAAGTTGGAGAGTACTGAAAGCTTTGAGAAGGATGTCCTGAAGGAAGAGGAAGGGATAGATGTTGGGGAGTTTAGCTCCAATTTGGATGGATATCTGAAAACTAAAGGAAAAATTGAGAAAGGGAATGAAGAGGATACAACTGAGGGAAACTCAGAATAAAGCAATTCTGACAATGAGGGTAATCAGACTGTGTCCAGGGGAGGTGTTAAAGACAAAGATATCTTAATTGATGATCCAAATTTTATGAGAGAGGAAGATCACATGGTTTTGGATTCTACTCCTACTATGGAGACTGGGGGACAAGAAAAGGAAGACCCTGTTAAGCATGAAGACCTTGTTGAGACCAGAGAGGAGGAACTGATGGATAGGGAGGAACAAATTGAAAAGGTTGATTCCCCTCCACATGAGATTGCAGAAGACATTTGTGACTCTCTATAAAAGGAAACTAAGCTTTCCTTCCTGCATTCTGCTAAGTTCAAGGCTGACTCTATTCTCCAAGTTGATTTTTAGATCTATAATGAAATAATGGGGCTAAAGAAGAAAGTTGAAACAATGCAACATAGTCAAGATGTTGATTGGACCATAATCAACCACTTGGAGGTGCAAATGAGAGATATCCCAAAAAAACTTAAAGATTACGAGCATAATCTTAGAATGCTAATCAAGGAAAGTAGAACAAAGATGGAGCAGGGAACATCAAGCATCTGTGCTGCTGCAACTAGCCTTGGTAAAAAAGCAAATGAAGAAATAATATCCTTAGAGGGTCCAAGTAAGAGGACAAGGCAGATTTCGAGGAAGAAAGCCTTGCAAGCTGCTGCTACTTCGATTGCAAACTCCATCTAAGATACTGCTACGATTGGGAAGGAGGCTGTTAAGATGATCATGGAATTACAATAGAAGCCTAGGGTCTTCTTTATAGGTTTTGTTATTGTTTAGGTCCTCATTGTTGGTTGTTGTAATTGGTTCTTATTTTTGGTCCTGTTTCTTGGTTCTTGGTCTAAAACTTTATTTGAGGTTCCAGGTCCTTGTAAAACCTGGGTACTTTTATTGGACTATGTTTGTGGTTTCAGGTCCCTGTAAAACCTGATTTTGATGCTGCTCTTCAGTAGGTTTCAGGACTGCTTTCCCTGGTGGTTATTAATGTTTTATCTTTTTTGATTCTATTAAAGGGTTTTGGGGTCCCTTCAAAACCTGCTTTTATCGTAATCTAAAACATTGGATATAACTCTATATATAATGCTCAATTATATTTTCATATAGTTTTGATGTGATAGATATTAATACATATTGTTCTAAAATGGTTTTTCTATGTATCTTTTATGATTGTTATGTATGAAATGAATAATTTGTTTGTTTTAATATGTTAATTATATGATTTTATGCCATCTATTAAGATTTTAATAAACCTATGTCTATCTAGGCATCTATCTATTTTATTTGATTGATGAATATATTAAGTCTGAAAATGGTATCGATTGTTTACTTTTGTTATTCCATGTATAAGCTATTCCTAAATTAGCATGTTCTGAAGGGTTTCCTTAGGAGGCCAAGGGGGATACACTAGACAAGACACTCATCACCCTCCCTACCTTTATATATATGTGCTAGATAGATCAGATTATATTTTATTAGATCAAACCTATAAGATGTGCTGGGATGGGGTGGGGTAGGGTTGAATATACAAATTATAATAAGGTGACCCTCCATTGCCCTATATATGTATCTAGTATTCTATCAATTAATCAAGTTCCCCCCACCCTTGATATATATAAATATGGGAATGAGTATGGATAGGGGATCTGGGTATTGAAATTTCATAATACTCTTTATTTTCTCACTCTATTTAGATAGGGATATATATATAGAAGGAGTATAATAGATAAAATCTATCTCGGGCTATCTCCATACATAGATATGGGAACTCTATATTTTTCATCCCCCTCCTCCCCTAGCTATAGAATATATATATTATTGACCCCAACCCAAAATCTTCCAATTGGTCTTAAACCTTTTGGTCTAAATCTTTTCAACTGGTCTCAAGCCTTCAGACCTGTATGAGCACTTCCCACTCTAGACATGCCTATTCTAATAATGGTGTAGTGAGTGTGGAACCTTTGTTGAAACATGTTGAGATGGTTGCTAGGACATATAGAGAGATGGCTCGATGAAAGAATTCAATTTTTTTTGAAATAGGAAGTAAGAAGAATAGGGAAAATTGTGAAAGAAATTATTGAGGAGCATATTTACATTAAAATCTATGAAATATTTTGGTGAGAATTTTTTGAGCTATTATATGCTTAGTTATTTAGATTGGAGTACTATTATTTCTTACCATGGAGGGTGGAACTCATAACCTAGTTGGAGAAAAAGATAGAAAACGTATAAAACCTAGACACTAATTGGATCCATGTAGTCGACTACTATACAAAGAATACAATTGATGGGTATATCACCAAATTTGTTGTACAAGGATATTTAGCTTTTGATGCTATGTAAGATTAATTTTTTAGGAGAATCTATAAGAAGTTCCTTCAGGGACTACCTACTCTGATTAAAATGTTGGTTATGGAAAAGGCCATGGTGCCTAGTCCTGCGAATATGGAGTAGTGACTTTGAGTGTTATGAGATGTGTGCAATGTGTTGATGATCAAAATTATTATGTAAAAAATTATCCATTTCACCTATCACAAAGATTAAATTGGAATCATACTAGTCTAATAGTAAAGGTCTAATAGATTATAAAAGGATCTAAAATATGCATAATATTTTTTAAGTGTTCTGGTAAATAATAAGTATGACAAATATTGAACCATACTTCATTATAATTTTAGAAATCAATATTTTCTTTAAGTCTAAAAGAAATGGATGTAATTATATAATCAGTCCTATTCGATAGAAAAGATATATGGTTAAGATAATCTTTGAAGGAAATATTTCTTCTCTTTATAAATATTTTTGTTTCACTCAATGCCATAAAACTTCACATAATAATTCATAAGAGATATAAAGAAAAGTAACACAAAGACTTGAAAGATAAAATTAAAATATTACAATGAGTGCCAAAGAAAGAAGTCGAAATAACAATTAACATAATAACACAAGAAACTAAATTTGAAAAACATTAAACAACTAAATTAAAAACTAAACAAAGTAAAATCTAATCCTAAAATTAAAAAAAAACTAGGAGTATACTTAAACTAAAGATTCAATAATCTATTTTTTTTAAATTAAATATAATGTAAAATTAAAACTATAACATCAACTAATTGTATTTTAACAATTAATCTAAGTCTAAACAAAAACAAGAAATAAGTGAATAACTTAGAAAATAAAACTAAGATCTAAATTGAAATAAATAAACCTAATAGATAAATTTAATTGTTTAAGAAAAGATTAAGAAGTTTAATAAATGCAATAATTTAGACCAAACAAAAACTTAATGAGAGAAATTGATTAATCTAATCAAACTAATTACTAAATTACATGAAAAATAAAATAGGTAAAATAAAAATAAAATAAAAAATTGTGATCCTACAAAGAGAGTCATTTTAGTAAAAATGAAATGAGTTTTATTGAGAAACAAAATATTCAATACAAAAATTCTTGATATAACAACTAAAAACAATCCGAATGGATCAAGAATATGTAGCATATAATAAAGTATTCATCAATATTTAGGCTAAATAGTTTGGATTCTGCTCATATGATTGTAAATATGTAATCATCATAAAATGTCAAATCTAACAACTTTCAGATAATTAGTTTATAAAATAAATAATGAAACTTGAATATACCTATGTTAATTAAGCATATACTTTAACTGTCAGATAATGTGTCCTTGATCTATCTCTAAAAGTTGCTTTATCTTATAGATGTTGCATAGAAAGAAGTATTATGATGAACTTTGAAGCAAATCAGAGTCTTAAAAAATACCTATGTAATGTTCCTCCTTGTCAAATGTCACTTTGATCCTCTTTTATAATCATCCTCTAAAGACATGGTTGAGGGATAAGTTATAAATAACCTTAGTTAGTTATTAGTTAAGTCTTAATTGAATTTAATTAAGTCAATAAAATTTTAGTTATAACTTAACTTGATGTAAGACTTTTAAAATAAGTCTTAAGATTAAAATAAATATTTAATAGAGCAAGGGGATAGACTCTAATTGGGTGGGCTCCCTTAGACATCACAACATCTAAATAAACCTATTATGCCAAAATATTTTAAAATAGCCTAAGCCATTTTAAATGAAAATTATGACATCTAACATTTATTCATATGCATTATATATAAGTTCATATATATTCCACATCAAAAACTATATAAAATGTTTCAAATACTATCAAACCACTATAGAACCACTACCAAATAAAATTTTAAACAATATTAAAAATATATAAAGTATTTGAAAATGTGTCAAAATAACAAAATTAAACATCACTGAACATCTCATTCCTCATCAAAATTTGAAAGCATTTCTATCAATGGATAACCCTTGTTAGTCAGATAATCTGTATACCTCACGATGATAGCTAGAAACTTAATTAGCTTGAAAACATCCTCATTGTCTTCATCATCCTCTTTCAACTTAACCTTATTTACCATCTTGGTTATGGTTGGTGATGCTGAAGGACCAATTCACTGTATTTTTTAGTTAAGAGGCATTGTTCTTTCTTCTTCTAACAAGTGATGATGAAAATCTACAAGGTTTAATCTTAAACAAGTTTTAATAGAGTTCAAAGATTCAGGTGATGGGATTTTATGATTTAATGGCACCAAGACATGATAATGCAACTTAGTAACTTATTGTAGGTTATTTTTAGTCAAATGATTATGATGTCTAGGTGAGTGATGAGAAAATGAGTTGTGTTCAAACTAAAAGAATGTTTGCATTCGTTGTGTTGAACAACTTGGAATCCCACATCTGTGAGGATGAATTCTCCAATATAGTCTCCTCAAACCTTGATTTAGTCTCTTTTTTATAAGATTAAATGGCAAGGCATCTAAAACATCCTGAAATGTGGGATCTAAAGTATCAAAGTGAATATAAATTTGAGTTCCTTTATTAAAGGGTTTGTGAAAATTTATGTCATGCCTTCTACCTCCAGAAAACTAACCTCTAAAAGACAAACTATAAGAAAATGAATCTTCTCTATCCCAAGTTTGATAAATCTTCTACACATTACCACATGAATTATTATAATTAAGACGTGTCCACCTTGAAATTTATAAAAAAATGAAACAAATTAAACCCTGATTACCTTCTTGTAAAACTGTTCTCAACCATATATAAAAAATCCATGTCATAAATTTAAATAAATTGATTTAAATTTGAAACATTATTTCATCAACACATTTTGAAAAATGACCAAGGGTTTACTTATGAAATTAAAATAAACAAAATCTATCTAAAAACATTTTAAATAAATAACATTCTCCTAATAAGTACCAAATATTTTTTCAAAATAAATTAACAGTGCTAAAAAACTAATTGATATTCAAATCTATTCAAACTACTAATTTTCATTTTGAAATTGATATCAAACAATTCTACCATTTGCTTAAATATACAAATCTATATCTCACTTTGCAAATGACTGTAAATAATAAATTGACTTAAAAGCTTGACATTACTAAATGAAGAACAAATTTCCTCTTCAACTTGATAACTACACTGAATCAATAATTATTTCAACCCATAAATGCTTACTAACATTATATGAAAACCATAATATTTTAGGCAAGTAATATTTATTATATCAAATAATTTATACATAAATTCCAATCAAGTATCTAAAACCCTGTATGATATCAAAACTGTGAATCCAAAAACTCCTTCAAAATCAATCATGTAACACCCACAAATAATTACTAGCTACCACATATTTTTAAAAATAAACTAGACAAAAACTTCATTTTTCAAAACCATTTTCAACTTATAAAATGAACACAAATTTCCATTTAAAAAAAAGTTAACTTGCTCATGCAACATGCTTAAATAATATCAACCAACATCTAATATTTCCAATCAAACCAAATAATATACCAAATATACAAAAAAAGTCATAAAATATGGCACATATTTCTATTTGGCATTTGCTCACTATCAAAATTTGCAAAACTTGACTAGACAATAACCAAATCTAAACACTATCCAAATAGAATCAACAAATGGCTCTCAAATTGAATGTCTATCACACACACACACACTCACACACACACACACACACACACACACACACACACACACACACACACACACACACACACACACACACACAATACTTTAATATCAAATACCCATTAGAACTATCATATGACTTGCCAAAACATTGGTATCAAAAAAATTGACATATACTTCCAAAATATTTTTTCATTATTCACTAAAAATCAACTAAAATAAAAAAATTACCAAGCATAATTGACTGTAACTAAAACTCATCAAAGCTCTACCAACTCAGAACCGAGTGAGACTTTGTATATATAGATATATATCTTTAAAAAGAAACAAATGAATAATACTCTATCAAAGTCCACATTCTTTCAAGCTTACAATAGACAAGAAACACACCTCTATAAAAAATAAACACAACTTTGTAACATAATTCAAACATGTATCATCTATGTGTCATACAAATTATCAATCACCAACCATTATCATACTAACTTGTTAAAAACCCTAATATCAACAAAATAAATGGGTTGACATGCATGTACTTAAAAATAGTTATATCATATTTGATATCATTAACCAAACCAATTTTTTGCCAAGTGATAGACATTTTGATAATTGAAACTTAACTCAGAATCAAAATAATTGATGCACATATTTCAAATATTTTAACAAATAACATGCAATCAAGTCTGCATCCCTTTTCAAACTAAAACTTAAAACCAAACTGCATCCCTTATCAAACTAAAACTTAAAACCAAATGACATACTTCGAATATGAACACCAAACTCCTTTGAATGATTGTAAAATTAATCAAATAATCTAAACCATTCAAAACATATACTGAAAATGACAAGTTTTAAAAACTTACCTAATTTTGCAACTTATCACTACAAGTTACCAAAACTTCTCATCATTTCAAAATTCCACTTCTAAAATTTTGCTTCTGCTCTAAGCTTGTCAAGAATGACAATCAACCAAATAAAAAAAAAGCCTTTTATATTTTTTTGATCTACAATAATTATCTTCGAAACTTGTCTCAATGCTATTGGATGTTGAATTTGTCAATATCTATTGCCAATCTTGTCAAATTCCTTGGTGACTCTGATAAATTTGATTTTAACTAATTTTTTTACTAAACTGATCACTAAATTCCTTTAAAAATGCACGTACCTCAAGATTTAATGCCATAAATTTTGTGGGATCTAAACAATCTTTAATTTAATACCCATAATCTTAAAATAATAAATCCACATAATAGCTAGCTAAATGATATCAACCACTACTTTGAACCCCCAATCAACATTAAATACTTAAGTCATAATTGAGTTTTATGTCCACCACCTAAGTCATATTATCACTTTTAGATAGGTCCACCAATGTTTAACCTTTAGGTATTTATTCTAGTTAATCAACATTTGTCCCTAGTATCATACCACCTCTTAGGTATAGTGATATTTTAACCTTTTTTAATTATGCAATGCTAATATCATAATTCATTCATGAGATCTCAACATTTAACCCTTGAATCTTAGGTTAAAAACATTTAGGTTTTACTACCAAAAAAACTTAAAATATTGCAATATTATTCAATATAAATAATGTTATAACTAACTTATATTGAAACTTTAACATTATTTATTATAGATAATGTTATTCACCCATTATCAATCAAACTATGCATCCAACTATAACTGCTTACAAACTTGATCATTAGTATTGTACTCATAGGATTCATATGATCAAAAAACTATTTCCATGTTGATTTTTGCACACGGTTATTTTTTTTATTAAATCCATTAAATTCTTTTGAAACCACTTATAATATAGAGTAAAAATTTCACTAAATGCAAAAGTCATAATAAACATTCATCATAATAATGCATTTTCAAATTATGTAATAAACTAAGACCTTTAATTAGTAGTTTTAAATGTTACAATAAAGTCATCAATATGACAAAATCAGTTAAAAATTTGACTTTAAAAATGAAAAAGAGGGGATGTCAAAAATAGGCTCAACACTGGTGACCTTGCTAACTGATTTTAGAAATGAAATGAGGTAGAAAAATTAAAATTTGCCTACTAAAGACAAAATACTTGAGAGTGTGATCTAATTAAATCATTTCTTAGGTAGTTAAACATGAACCCCTTTGATAATAATAATCTTGTTAAAGAGATGAAGTGTTCACTTAGTGTGGCACAAATTAAATGATTAATTAGACAAGGAATTTTGAGCTAGATAAACAATCAAATGCAAATACCTTATACATAAATTTTAAAAACAAGTACTACTTTAAACACATTAATAACCAATTCAAATTCATTTATAAAGTAAAATCTAAATTATTTCATGTAAACCATCTTACCACAATTGTATACTTACATAAATACAATAGTCTCTATGTGCTTTTCCTCCATATTGATGAATATCTTGCTGATGTTACTAGAATTGATCTAATCTAAAAAAATAACAATAGGAAATAAAACATAAACCAAATGAAACTAAAGGAAAACAAATAAAACTAAAAAAAAAAGAAAGAAATGAGCTATTGATGAAATAATCTCAAATAATGTCCATTGACTGAATAATACAACCAATTTTCTTCCATATCTAGTAAGTGAAAATTATTTTTCCCAAGTATAACAAAATCTTATATGGTCTCAACCAAAGTGAATCAAACTTATGATGCTTACCTAGGTCTTCATGGGATTTATATCAATAAAGTACAAGATCTTCAACTTTAAATGTTTTCCTACAAACCATTTTATCAAAAAAAATCTTTAACTTTCTTTTGGCTTCTTCTAACTTTTGCAAAGTATTAAATTTACTTTCATTTAAAGCTATTAAATCACTAAGTCTTTGCTCGATTAAATTTGTATCTTTTGATAAATATTACAAAGTAATATAAATAGATGAGATTTCTATCTCTATAGGTAATGTACCTTCAAAACCATAAGTTAGCATAAAATAATAATAAACTGTAGTTTCCTTAATGATGGTACAATTAACCCATAATGCTTCAAAAATCTTAAGATGCCAATTTCTTTTATTTTCATAAATTATTTTCTTCATAATGAAAATTAAATTTTTATTCATAGATTCAGCTTGTCCATTCTCTTGAGGGTAATATTTAGATGAATGATTAGAAATAATAAAATATTTTCTTATAAATTATTAATATTTATTTGAAACAACTCATGGACCTTTATCTAAAAAATCTCATAAAGTATGCCAAATATAGAAAAAAAATAATTTTCAATACATGAAATAACTTCAGATGTAACAATTTTTTTAAATACTTTTGTTTCAGACCATTTTGTAAAATAATCAGTCACCATTAATATATATCTATGGTCAGTGAAAGGAGGATGAATGTCTGATTTAAAAGCAATTTCCCATTTAGCGAATGACTTTTCAAGATTTATAAAATTTAAAGGCATTGTTGGTAATTTGTCCCTACCAAAAAATAATTGACATGGCATGTACGTACGTACCAACTCATACATGTCTTGAAACAATGTAGGTTAATAATAATATGCATGTAAAATATTATAAGCTATATTTTTTACTGCATAATGACCAACACAACTACATTCATTACATCACTTAAGTACATTATGGATTTGATCATGAGTAAAACATCTTAGCAAAACTCCATCACAATTTATATCAACAAAAAAATTTGAATAAGAAAAATTTTAAAGCTTGCACTCTTAATGATCTCCTTTGTCTTTTATCCAAAATTTCAAGACAAGCCTCATTTTGAAAAAAATATACAAGATTATGATACCAATCATCTTCAGTTATTAAATAGTCCTATCTTTCATTTGAAGCCCAAACTTACATGTTTTTAAAAAATCAACAACCTTCATTGAATGAAAATAAAGTTTTATATTCAATGAATCATCAACAGATAAAAATAAAACATTAATATTAGAAGAAGCATTTTTAGACAAATATTTTGTTAATTCATTTCCTTTAATAATATTAAAAATTCAAATTCAAGGTCAAACGCTTAGATTCTTAAAATCTATATTGTTAATCTTCATTGAATGGTAGGTTGTTTTAAAAGATAAGATAACATAGGTACATCAGATCTTATTATAACTTGATTTCTCATCAAGAGATAATAAAATTTAATTAACAAAAAAATTAAAGACAAAACAAATTTCTCAATAAGAGGATATCTGGTTTCTATATCATTCAAAACTTGTCATATACCCGATGGATTTTTTATCATTATTTTTATCTTGTTGTGTTATCACAACACCTATAGTTTTTCATGTTGCATCAACATAAATAATAAAAGACTTATACAAATCAGATTTAACACTTTTCACATTATAAAAAGTAGAATCAACTTCTACATTCTACACATATGACTAGTTTTTCTTGAGCAAAATCTATAAAAGATTTGATTTATCAAATTTTTTTGATAAAAACTTACGTACAAAATTAATTTTTCTAAAGAAAGACTTAAGAACAGATTGATATTTAGGTGTATATAGTTATTTGATTGTTTTAACATGTTTAGGATCAATTTAAATGCCATCTTTAGAGATAATATGTCCTAACAACTTACCTTCAGTAACAACAAAAATAGATTTTTTAAGATTAAGAGAAATATCATATTTTTTACATATTTTAAATACTTCACGTAAATGATCTACATATTTATTTGTATTTTTTGAATGAGATGTAAGATCATATAAGTAGACTTGTATTATAATACTAATTAAATCATCAAATGCTACATGCATTCCTTTTTGAAAGATTGTGCTTGTGTTCATGAGACCAAAAGACATTCTATTAAAAGAAAAAGTTCCTCTCTGAGTTGTGAAGGTTTTCTTGTTCCTATCATCTAGATTGACAAATATTTGGTTATAACCAAAAAATCCATCAAGTAAAGATATCATTTTAGATCTTACAACTTATTGCTGAATTTGATCGATACTTGGAAGAGGAAAATTATCCTTTACACTAGCCTTATTAAGATCTCTAAAGTCTACACAAAGTTTGATATCTCCATTATTTTTATGCATAGATATTGGATTAGTTACCCACTCATAACATGTTATAGGAAAAATGACACTACCATCAAGTATTTCATCAATTTCTTTGTTGATGGTGTCTTCCAGCAAAGGATTTATCCTTCTCATTTTTTGTTTAACAGGTTTAATACCAAGCTTAATAGGAATATCATATTTTATATAATTAATATCAAACCCTTTTAAATATTTATAGACCAGGCAAAAATATCAATAAATTATTTAAATTTTTTAATAAAATTTACCTTCTCATCATGAGTACATTGTATTTCCAAATAAACAAACTTGGATTCTTATTTAGTTCCAAAATTTATTGGGATGGTCTCTTCAATAATTATCTTAGAAGGTTCTTTTATACATGAAATCTTAGGCTGATTATGTGGAGTAAACATGGATCCAAACTCACCAAACTAGCTGATAACTTATTAGTATTCAAATACAAATAATCTCCAAATTAAGAATATAATCATCACTATCAGAATAATTGCCTTTAATAAAGGCATCAATATGTTCATCATAGTAAAAAATAGGCTAGTTTCCATTTAAATCAAGAATTTTGTCTAAAATTTTTAGAAATGAAAACTCAACAATAGGTTCTATATCAATCATGATAGGCTTAAAATAAAAAACAAGTTTATCAGCTCATATATTAAACTCTCTAAGAATATGGGTAATATTAAAAGCTTTATAACTTTCAAGTAAGGACCAAAACTTTTGAGTTGATTGATGTAGACACATTTTGTTTGTCTTATAAACTTTCCTAACCTATTTGATAACTAATTCAAAATCCCCAAATACCTCTAATATTTTTACATTTAATTTGATAGAATTTTATAAACCAATACATAAAGCTTCAAATTCTATTGTATTATTTGTAGTATCAAAAGATAATTTGTAGGAATAATAGAAAATATTACCTATAAGAGAATTGAGACAAATTCTTAGACCACTGCCAATTTGTAAGCAAACACCATTAAAATATAAATTCTATAAATCATTATTTAAAAAGACATATTATTGTTATTATTCAGGTTCATCAAGAGTTAATAATTGATATGTACCAATTCTAGTTTCTACATAAGCAACAATCAAAGGTATAGAGTCAATAAGATTACTAGACCAATCTTCTCTTCGAATAAATGTAATTTCATTCTCAATTGGAACCCAATTAGTATTTTTTCCAAAAAATGACCCATTTGATTTATATCAATCTCCACCCAAAAGCATTGCATAATTGCTTAGTATATCTAGAATTTAAACATTAGTCATATATCTGATTCTTTCATCTTGTGCAACTTCAATCATAATATCTCAAAACATATCACAATTTTTTATTTGACATTAATCAAAACTTGTGAGTTTCCTATTATCTGTTTCATAAGAAATACTTAAATTGATCAATGATAAAATTTGGCATAATATTCTTAGATGCACTTGTATTTAAAATGCAGTTATGTATAATTTTATTAGTAATTTTGATAGATATATAGAAAGGTGGTATGTAATCTGTAGGAGGATCATATATCTAACCAAAAACTATTGATTGGTTTTGTTCATTATTTTATTTTTCCTTCTAAAATCTTAAAACATTTTTAGCATTTGAATTTTTAATGGCCTCATTAATTTTTTCAAGCTATCCAAGTTTACTAGCAATTTGCAATAATGAAAATCTTACTTTTATGGAAGATAAATCATCAATGATATTATAAGCCCTTACGTTTGAATTACAAATAATCATATAATTATTAGGCTTATATGAAGTATATTATGAGTTATTAAAACTTATTGATAAAGGATCATTATGTTTATAATTTGTAATAGTATTAACTGATGAATTATTCTATATATTCTTACCTTTATTTTGATTTTGAACAAAATTTTGATTATTTTTAGCTATATTAACATAATTTTTTTATCTAGTATTAACAACTTAAGTATTTGTGGTTATGATGTCATTCAAAGATTCACCAATCTCATAAAATTTTATATTATCATCTAGATCAATTGAAATAATCTCATTTCCTTGAATATATCTTTTGAATTTTTTAACAACTATGCAAGTATTTGGACCATGATCTAGTTCACAAATGTTGCAATAAAGAACATTTTTTCAATTTTATTTTTCTGAAAAATGATGACTTACCTGATGACGATGGCTTATCATTTAATTTTCACTTGAAGATGACCAATTCATTACTAAGATTATGAGTGGCTTTTAAAATTTCTACATTATCTAAATTTATACCTATTATAGTTCTATCATTAAAACCAACACATTTTAATTTATTTTCATAATCTATAAATAAATTTAAAGTTTGATATTAATCCATAATATCTTTATCCTCTATATCCATTTTATATTTTAAAGGTAAAACATTACAAAAATATAATCTTGACAACTTTTTGGAAGGTTTAACGTCAAATGAAAATTTTTAGTGCAATCTACTAAATCTACTTATGGACCCATAAATGGTTTCACCATGATCTATTGAAAATTTACCTAGTTCATTTAATAAATTTAAATCTTTTTTTAGTTTACTCGAAACACAATTCTAATTAATCTTTAATACCTTTACAAGTGCTAATAACACTTGTTAGAAGACTAATAAATGCTTGTTAAGCTTTACCTTTCAAAGTCTATGAGAAAACTCTAAGAAAAACTTTTTTATTAACAATACCAAGGGTAGATAAAACTAATTTTAAAGCATCTAAATGATCTTACCATGAATCACAAGGTTTTTCAAAAAAATTAGGGACATTGAGTCCCTTTAATAGAGGTAACTTGACTAGACAAGCACTAATATTGAGTGGATTTCACAAATCCAAGGATTGGATAGGGGTTGAGTAATGTATTTATATGACTCATTTTTTTCATCAATTATTTTAGCTTGATCTTTATTGTTTTGAAGGCCTTGAATCAAATTTTGAACCCTCTGTTGCTATGATTTTTCGTCCTTCATCTAAATTTTCAATTATTTTAATCACTTGATCAGTAGGAGCGATAAAATATTTAGGATGAAAGTGTTAGGTTGTGGAGCTAAAAGCTTCACTGATGTAAAAAGGGGAGGAGGTTGCTGAGTTACAGAGCAACCGGCATTGGTCTGATTAGTTGACATTGATCAGATTAGTGAAGAGAAGCAACCGACGTCGGTCAGGGATCAGCCGACGTCGGTCACCTCAAGGCAAACAGGGACTGACGTCGGTCGCCTGTGCGGTTCAGAACTGTGAGTGTTACGGATAGTTAGTTAACGAACCGAGTGTTTGCATGTTAAGAGCCAATTTTAGACTTGAAGCTACGAATCTAATTATTGTAATTAGATGTCTAATTATTGTTTGCATGAGATCTATATAAGAGACTCATGGGCTGTATTATAAAGTGTGATAGTTTGAGTTGAGGAAAGTTAGCTCCTTCTGTGTGTGAAGTGAGCAAGGGTGTTCCTCCTAGTTCCATAGCAGTGCCAAGTGTGGGTGATGGTTTCAGAGAATCAGAAGGATTCTTCATGTATGTAGGATCTTGGTCGACAGGTGTTGCAAGGCTACATTTGGAGATCTACATGGTGTGTGTGTGTGTGAGGTTAAAGGAGATCTGCAGGTGACAGTAGAATCAAAGGTGACAGCAACACATCAAGAGCAAATAGAGGAAGGCAAGGTAGTTATTTCTAGGTAAGTAAGATCAGATTGATCTGCAGGTGTATGTGGGTGCAGGATCCAGGTTTGCAGGTGTGCAGAACCAGATTGATTTGCAGGTGTGCAAGATTAGGGAGGACAGTAGCACAACAGGTAGCAAGATCAGGGGAGATCTACTTGGAGTACATTGAGTACTTGGAGTGCGTGGAATACTTGTGGAGTGCATGGAGCACTGGTGTACTGGCAGTAGTAGATACTGACTGGTTGGAGGTGAACACCAACTCTATGTTTGAGTTGTGTGTTGGGACCATAAGAGAGAGAGCTTTGAGGGAAGATTTGCTGTTTATGCCCTAGAGGTGTGGGAGCCCTAGAGGTGTGTAAAGAAGAAGAACTATGGCAATCTTCTTTTTTGTATTTCCTTCTAAAGAGTTTTAATACAATTGTGTATTGTCTCTCATATTCTATGTTATTTTTGAATTCTAGTTACTTGTGTATTCTGATAAATTTTTGCATATTAAGTTGCTTGTATTTGGTAATCAATTATGTGATTCCATAATTCCCAACAAAGATGGTGGTAGAGTTTTTGGTTGGGTATCTAACAAAGTGGTATCAGAGCTAAAGTTGTAGGGAGCAGTTTTGTGTTTGATTACAGGTCACTCTCAAGGGTTTCTGATTGAGTGGGAGTAGAGCAATGATAGAAGAAAGTAAGCTAAGAATGGAGGAATTAAAAAGAACAGATGATCACTTACAGTGTTATGGAAAGAAAGAGCAGGTAAAGAAATATTGTTGGTTTGTGGAAGATCAACATGAAGGAACCGAAGAAGTAGATGTTGCAGGTGATGTGGCACAGGATGCTCTGGTATGTTTCTTAGATAAATTAGAATCTTGTTTTATAGATTTTGTTGCCTCTTTCCATGCAGTCCGAAATAGAGTATCTTTTCATGGTAAGGTCTTTGGAGACTTTGGAAAGATTTATTTAGGGGCTGGTGTGCCTTGCCAAAGAATTGGCAAAGGGGAAGTGAAGCTGAAATTATAGGCGGCCAACACATGGGTGTTGAAGGATGTCATGCAGGTCCCAGTCTTGAAGATAAGGCTAATTTATTTAGGGAAGTTGGGTGATGAGAGATGCACAAGAACTCTCATAGCGGATGCACTTGAATTAGCTGGTGGTAAGAAAGTAGGTACTCTTTATCTACTTGCTTATATTACTAATTTTTATTCTATTGTGGAGATGTGGCTTTGTAGGCTTGGTCACATGAGGAAGAAGGAGATGCATGTTCTTAATAAGAAGTCAGATGTCTTTGACAGACTTAAGAACTGGAAAGCCTTGGTGTTTATGGAGGAGATGGCAGATAGAGATCAGTGGAGAAGGCTGAGTAACTCTAAGCAGAGTAGTTTGGATAGGGATTTGATTCAAAGAAAGCTCACAGGTAAAAATTCATCACTCACAGGTGAACACAGGTATCGACATTGGTCAGGAGGAACTGGCGTCGAACAAGTAGGTGCCAATGTCGATCATGTGCAGACCAGAGCTGGTGATGTCAGGCAGAGTAAGACTGATGTCGGTCAAAAGGATAGACATCGACGGTAGTCAAACTGATGTCAGTTAGGAGGACTAATGTTAGCAATAGGGAGACACTGATGTCGATAGGGTTGGTAGTCAGGATAGGCGCATGGAACCAACATCAGTCAGATGCAGATTGTGTAGTGACTGAGGTCGATCACTGTAATAGATTTTGGGTGGACAACAAGCTATCAAGGAGTCTCAAATGCCCATATGGAGGACTGAAAGGGTAAGTAAGCCTCAAATTCATTGTTCCTCTTCTTTATACTTGTTGCTCACTGCAGAGCAAGAAGGATCTAGGAAACAGTGGGAGCATGGCATGATTAGGATGCAGAACCAAGCAAGAGATTTGGTAGGATTGCTAGTAGGAAGAAAGCACTGAAAGATGAATGGATATCTTAGTTAAAGAATAGAGAGAATGGACACATGAGATGGAAGGCCAGGTCATATGGTCTTGAGGTAGCTGTAGGACAGTGGTACAGGTTTGACAGGTGGAGGACAAAGCATGGCTTTAGTCAATGTTAGTGTAACTATTGTGGTTTACTTTACCAAGTGGATGATGAGTCATGACATCATTTTGTTGCTGTATGTTGTGTGTTTGCTTGATGCAGGGTCATACATGCAGGGTTTCTAAGCTAAGGGTAAAGTTAGTTTAGAGGTATGTCATGAAGAATTTGGAGCAGTAAAATTCTTTGGCATGAGTGGGTTTTAGAGACATGGATATCACAGGTTGATTTTGTCTTCAAATGATTGTGTGAATCTGGTGAGCACACCAATGGGTTGGACAGTTTTATGAGTAGTGTCCTAATTCACATGATGAGGTTAAGTACATGAGTACTAGATTTGGGTTTCCCATGCAGTGGGAGATATCAAAAAGTTTGGAGCTGATTCGAGAAAGAAGCACTGGAGGATAGTTCAGTGGATTCTCAAGTATCTGAGATGGACCGGCAATAGGTATACATGTGATGCAGGGTCAAGTTCTTTTCTACATGTGTTTGTAGATGCGAATGCGGCAAGTTACTTGGATGACAGGAGGTGCACCACAGGATGTGTGGTGGTTGGTCTTCAGGATTCATCTTGAAGAGGGATACAAGCCAAGAAACAGATTAGATGGGGTACAAGTATAGGTATAGTGCAACTATTTATCTCCAAGTGGGAGATTGTTAGGTTGTGGAGCTAAAAGCTTCACTGATGCAAACAGGGGAGGAGGTTGCTGAGTTGCACAACAATTGGCATCAGTCTGATTAGCCGACGTCGATCATATTAGTGAAGAGAAGCAACTGACGTTGGTCAGGGATTGACCGATGTTGGTCACCTCTAGGCAGATAGGGACCGATGTCGGTCGCCTGTGTGGTTAAGAACTGTGAGTGTTATAGACAATTAGTTAATGAACTGAGTGTTTACATGTCAAGAGCCAATTTTAGACTTGAAGCTATGGATCTAATTATTATAATTAGATGTCTAATTATTGTTTGCATGAGATCTATATAAGAGACTCATGGGCTGTATTTTAAAGTGTGCTAGTTTGAGTTGAGCAAAGTTAGCTCTTTCTATGTGTGAAGTGAGCAAGGGTGTTCCTCCTAGTTCCATAGCAGTGCCAAGTGTGGGTGATAGTTTTGGAGAATCAGAGGGATTCTTCATGTATGTAGGATCTTGGTTGATAGGTGTTGCAAGGCTACGTGTGGAGATCTACATGGTGTGTGTGTGTGCGAGGTTAAAGGAGATCTGCAAGTGATAGCAGAATCAAAGGTGATAGCAACACATCAAGAGCAAATAGAGGAAGGCAAGGTAGTTCCTTCTAGGTAAGTAAGATCAAATTGATTTGTAGGTGTATGTGGGTGCAGGATCCAGGTTTGTAGGTGTGCAGAACCAGATTGATTTGTAGGTGTGCAAGATTAGGGAGGATAGCAGCACAATAGGTAGCAAGATCAGGGGAGATCTACTTGGAGTACGTTGAGTACTTAGAGTGCGTGGAACACTAGTGTACTGGTAGTAGTGGATACTAACTGGTTGGAGGTGAACACCAACTCTATGTTTGAGTTGTGTGTTGGGACCGTAAGAGAGAGAGCTTTGAGGGAAGATTTACTGTTTATGCCCTAGAGGTGTGGGAGCCCTAGAGGTGTGTAAGGAAGAAGAACTGTGGCAATTTTCTTTGTTGTATTTCCTTCTAAAGAGTTTTAATACAATTGTGTATTGTCTCTCATATTCTGTGTTATTTTTGAATTCTAGTTACTTGTGTATTCTGATAAATTTTTGCATATTAAGTTGCTTGTATTTGGTAATCAATTGTGTGCTTCCATAATTACCAACAAAGGCGGTGGTAGAGTTTTTGGTTGGGTATCTAATAGAAAGGAATCTAAAAAATAAATTCTAGGTCAAGGATTAACATGCAATTTTTTTTCAATCTCAAGTCTAATTCTACAATTATTTTCTTGAATATGAGTTTGAGTTTCACATATATGGCTTGTGTGAACATCCCTAATTTTTGCTTCTTTTAATTCTTCATTAAGTACTTCAATAATATGAAATAAATCTTGAGGTTTATTATAACAAATAAAATAAGTCAAATTAGAAGCAATGTCGACATAATCTTCAGCACTATCAACTAAAGGTTGAATGACAGGGCATGAACCTCCAATGGACATAAGCAACACAAAATAAAATAGACAAAAAAATCAAGATTTCTAAAAAGTTTTCCAACAGATTTGCCAAATTTGTTGATGATAGAAATTATTACATCAATGAATTGTCCATTTTTTCTATCGTGATGTTTAAATTGGAATCATACCAATCTAATAGCAAAGGTCTAATAGGTCACCCAAAGATCTAAAAGATGTGCAAGGGGTTTTAAATATTCTAGAAAATAATAAGTATGCCAAATGCTGAATCATACTTCATTATAATTTTATAAATCAATATTCTCTATAAGTCTAAAGGAAATAAATTTAAATATATAATCAATCCTATCTGAGAGAGAATATCTATGATTAAGATAATATCTTGAAGGAAATATTTATACTCCTTATAAATATTTTAGTTTTACTCAAATGCTTTAAAACTTCATGAAATACTTTAGAAAAGATTTAAAGAAAAGAAACATAAAGAGTTGAAAGATAAAAATAAAATATTAAAATGAATGCCAAAGAAATAAATCAAAATAAAAATTAACATAATCACACAAGAAAGTAAATCTAAACAATAATAAACAACTAAATTAAAAGCTAAACAAACTAAAGTCTAACTTGACATTAAAACAAAAATAGGAATAAACTTAAACTAAAGATTCAATAATCTAATAAACTTTAATTAAATCTAATGTAAAAGAAAAACTATAACAACAACTAATTCTATTTTAATAATTAATCTAAGCCTAAACATAAATAAGAAATAAGTTAGAAAATAAAACTAAGATCTAAAATAAAATAAATAAACCTAACAGATAAATTTAATTATTTAAGAAAGGATTAATAAGTTTAAGAAATTTAATAATTTAGACCAAATAAAGACAAAAACTTAATTTTGAATACTACTGTAGGAAGAATATTGTTGCATTAATTTTGAATGCTAGTGATGGGTGGGAAGAAGGTAAATTGTAATCCGATAATCCCTCACAATCTATGATAATTCCATTAAAGAATCCTATTTCATCAAACAACACAAAATATCCTTTGGTACAACCATTGGTTTCAAGCTAGGGTCCATCAGTCACAGGAACTGATCCCACCAAAGGAAAAAGTCTTTCTTCATGGGTAGATTTGGTCATCAGAGAGCATCCCCTTTTTAAACCATCTAAATATTCCTTCTTGGTTCCCATGGGTGAGAGAAATGAGGTGTCTCAAAGTTCCAAACACTGTTATTGAAAATATTGACTCATCTTTGTCAAACTCTATTTTGGCTAAATTTAACAACTTTAGGCTGAATATAGACTCCTTTCACAAGTGGTCTAACCTCAAGTAGAAACCTAAAGGTCTATCCTCTATCCAAGAATTTATTTATGCTCAATTTCAATGATTTTGAATACTATATAAGGATCCTCATGGAAGGTCCTTGGTTTATGGGTAAATCTATAGTTAGCCTTAAAAGTGGAAGGCATGCCTTAACTTTGACAGCTCAGTCCTAGAGGATATCCCCATCTAGATTAGTTTGCTAGAGCTTTGTCTAGAATTTTGAATACTAGAGGTCATCTTTGGGATTGCTAAGGCTTTTGGCCAAACCATTTCAATCGACCCTATAACTAGATCCAAAAAAAGACTTTTGGTAGCTCGAGTTTGTATTTTTATTCTAGATGATAAACCCTAATTCACTTCATTAAGATTAAATCCAATTATGAGATCTAGAACCAAAGAATTGAAACTGAAAGGGAATCAAAAATCTATAAAACCTATGATATCTTTAACCACTCTTCTAAAAACTACCCTCTAAATAAGAAGCCTCCCATTCCCTTATCTCCCACCTAGGTTAAAAAATCTTCTATCTAAAATCCTCCCTCACATCCCCCCTCTTCTCGTACCTCCCCTCACCAATAAAATCTCCCCCTATCCCCCTCCCAAACCTACTTTGGCTCCACTTAGTTTGGGGAAAAAATTCTTAGATGCTACCCCTCCAAGACCTTCCATGACTTTGAGGATCCTTAGCCCCCCATGGGCTGCCCTTGATTTGGTTTCACCTATAGGTCAGTTCTAAGCATCCTTGACCAAAGCTTCTTCCCTTCTGAGGGATATCCTAGATGAGGTAGCATTTGTGTCCCTAGTTTCTCCCTCTCCACCACTTAAGGGCATTTAAGTTATTCCCAATCCTAACTCACCATATATCTTTGCTCGGGACCTGGTTCTACAAGAAATTAAGCCTTCTTAGATCCTTATAGCACCAATCAAATTATTAGGGGAGTCTAATCCTTTCTTTCCTATTAAAGGCCAATGCTCTTTTGCAAACAAAGGGGAAAGTTATGAACTTTCTAAGTATTCAAATGAGGAATAGTGGAAGGAAGTCCAAAAGAAAAGAGGAAGGAAAAAAATAAAAATTAGAGAAGATCCAAAATCTATAGGTAGACTATCATCTTAAAATACTAAGAAAGCAAAAACAAACAGGTAGGTATCAAAGGGTATGCATATGACCCATAGACACTTTCTAAACAATAATAAATTAAAATCCTCTCTTGGAATATAAGGGGGTTGAACAATTTTGAGAAATAGAGGCTGGAAAGAAACTTAATAATAAAGCATAAACCTAATATTTTAATGATTCAAGAATCTAACATGTCCATGGAAAAACTATTGACTATTAAGTCTAATATTTGATATAAATCATTTTGCAGTTGTAGCAATTCTAGAGGTGTTTTAGGAGGTCTGGAGATGTTTTAGGACCCCTCAATTTTGACTAGAACCCCCTTTTAGAAATTGACTCCTGTTGGCTAGATATTTTATAGGCTAGAAAAAGATACCTAGGTAGTCATGGGATTAAATCCTCTTCATTTAATGGTGGAGCTCCTATATGCTTATGTTTATCTACTCTAACTATTCACACTTTCAATTTTTTAAAACTTATACAAATTATGCACAGGATATGCACAAGTTATCTTATTTTTGGGTATTATTTTAATCACAAAGTTCATGGACCATAAC
Organism: Torreya grandis; assembly: GCA_037957365.1. Taxonomy (NCBI): domain Eukaryota; kingdom Viridiplantae; phylum Streptophyta; class Pinopsida; order Cupressales; family Taxaceae; genus Torreya; species Torreya grandis. Next base: position 1,103,546 of record JARHVA010002162.1, read on the forward strand.
ATAATGATTTTTTATTAATAAATTGATTCAAAGATTATGGAAATAATTTTTTATAATGTGGAGAATAAAATAAACTAAAATATGTGAAAAATAAAGAAATTGTACTTCACAATATGTAGTTTTTGCAAAGCTTGTCGTATTTGTACAAATAGATAAACATATAAGATGTGATAATTCTTTCAACAAATGATTAATAAAAATTTGAATTCATATTTAGATTAAATGATAACATAAATTTTACCATTTTAATCCTCACATAATGTACTGAAAGATCTCCTTAGATGCAAAGTTCCTCAGAAACCAACTTTCTTCTTATTCACTTTGAACAAAGTTCATACAAAAACATACAAAAATCTAAAAGCAAAGTTTCAGATTATTTAATATTTTTTATATAAAAATTACAATTACTTTTTCAAATTATCCCTCATTTTAATTTAGATCTTCTCCCATATTTATACCACTTTCAGATATCAAATATAATTAGGAAACAACCCCTTGAATTCCCCATGTGTTGCATTAAATTCTAAAGATTGTTACAAGACATCTTCCTTGAATTTATCATGAGTGGCATGCAATGGCTAATGACATGTAGCTCTTATCAATTTTATTGTTTCGATCAAGTACAACTTATTTTCATGTTATGTTTAGCTTGATTAAGTATTTTCTTTTTATAAAATGACTTCAAGTCATGACATCTAATCAAGTTACTTGAGTCTTTCATTTTGTAAAGCAACTTACTTTTAAAAATAATTTCTTTGAGTGACATTACTTATAAAATAACTACTTAAAGAAATTTTACTTCAAATACATTTTTCAAGTAGTTTGAAGAAAATTAAAGAAGTTGAGGAGAAAAATAATAGTAATCACTCTAATTTATGAACTTCTATTCTACACTTTTCCCTATAGTTGATGTATTATGACAACATAAATTGAATAGCTGTATCATCTATCTTGGCAACTGATTGCTTTTCTATTTCAAATCTCAATAGCTCATTTTATAACCTCTTACAATAACCTTTCACTTTCTCAAGATTGGGTTCTAGCCTTTTGACTTCTTGATGACTTTTCATTAACTCCTTTATTGATTTCATTGTTAATGGAGTCATGGCCTTTTTAATTAATTACTTGAATTATTGATGTAATTGTTCATGTGTCCTTGGTGGTTCTTCTAACTAAACATTCATGAGATAGAATATAGAATCCTCTAGATCTATTTTCATGTTGTGAGCATCTTCTTCCAGAGTCTTTATTTCTTCAAGCATTGCTCTAAAAATATACATGCAAAGAGATATGATGTATTCTTCTTGTTTTAATTTTATCACTGATCCCTCTAGAACAATATTTTATTCGATAAAAATATTTTCACTTATAGAATTTATTTATCTAAGTCTATCTTATTACAATTTAGATATTCCACTTTCATTTTCAATCTCCTTCATCATTATTTTTAGTTGCGTTAATTTATTCTCGATATTAGCTAAATTGTCTGTAACCTCAAAAAACTATTTCTGTGTAGTTTGTATCATTTTATCTATCTATTCATCAACTACTTTCATCTTATCAAAGTTTATTATACCAAAGTTATTATTTAATGATCAATTATATCTCCTAAAAGTAATGACTGTTGGAAAGCAGATCTTACCACTTTGGTAATTATTTCACATAGCTTAGAAATTTGTTTCTTTAGTTTGGCTTTATCAATTTTTTATTCATCAAGCTTTTGAAAAAGGGTATTGATAAGAGTTTTTGTGTATTAATTCAAGATCTATTTAGCGAATTCTCCTAGGGATACCTTTCTAATTTCCACGTCTTCTTCAATGATTTCACTCTTATACTTATGCTATGGAGAAACTGATATTTCTACAAATTTTTGACCTGAAGGCTCAATTATTAGTTTTGAAGTCACTATAACATTCTTGGAATTTTTATCCTTATGATCAAGACTTTTCAAAAATTGTAAGTCTATCTCTTCCAAATTTATTTGTTCTTTTGATTAAGGAGCTATTTGTAATGTTAACCATGAGGAGAAATCTGTACTAGTGGAAGTAACTAAATATATCACCATTTATTGCTGATTATCTCCCACCTCTATCTCTTTAGTAGGAAATTTTTATGTATCTATAATACCTTCTATATGAAAAACATTGAAATCTATTTGTTCATCTTTCTCTTTCTTTGCATGCTTGTCAAAAGTTTCCTATTCTTTTTCTTCTCCAATAGTTTTATTTTCAAGTTTAACTATTATCTTTTGCTTTGATATCTCCTGAGATGAGTTCACCTCTCTAGTAGTTATCTATTATAGATATTTTTGGGTAGGAATAGGAGGAATGGTGGGCTGATCATCAGAAGGAGGTGGGGGTGGAGAAGTATGTGGAGAAGATGATGGAGGAGGAGGAAGAACATCAGTCTCTTTCTGAATAGATTTATCAAGAGGTTTGATACTAGAAGACTTTAGAGGTGGCATGAGTGTGGATAGATCGACATATTTCACTAATGGATGTATGTTTTCCACTAGTAATGAATATGAAGATGTGTTAGGTATGGTAGAAATATGAGTGATAGGAGGATTAGTGTCTATGGAAGAAACCAAAGGATATTTAAATGTAACTAACTGAAATGGCACCTTTTCTTGTACTAGAGAATATTTTTCATTAGTATTCTTCTTGAAATTCAACTTCTTCATTAGTCCTTGACTATCTTCTCCTTGCATCATTTTATTTTTATGACCTACTAGGCCAATTTCTATCATTATTAATTCCTTCATGTAGTAGCCTTTACTAAAAATCCATGTTGAAGTCATAGCAAGAACCTTTGAAGTTATCTTAGCAATAGTCTTTACCTGATTCTTCTTGTAATTAATTTGTAGGAATGGAACATTATCTCCTCCCATTCCATGATAAGAATAAATAATTACTTGTGCATCATCTTCCTAGTCTTCGAGAATTATATCCAAAACAAATGAGTGAATTTGTTGAACAATCATCCTTGTATTATCTCTTCTTCTTACTTCAAATTCATCTCTACAATCAATCCAAAAGTATTCTAGGGTAGGGATATGCATATATTCAAGAGAAACTATACTTTGTGCTATGCCTCTATAATAAAAATTTGATCTATCCTCAAAATATGAATGCTTATAATTATGATACATCTCTATTTGTATATTTTTGGCCTTATAAATGCTTGCATAATGATATTGGATAATAACAATAGGAAAACCAACTGAAGAATGGTGTAATTTTGACTGAAGGTCATGTAATTTCACTAGATGTCTACATAATTTTCTTAGAATCCATTTATCACAAGGGTGCCTTAGCAATATTATTGGTTCCCATATGAAACCACTAACTTTGATGTATGTGAAATTCAAGAATTGAATAAAAATACATCCAAAATGAGAAATTACCTCCCAAGCTTCTCATATACTCTCTTAGACTTTAAAGCAACATTTAATTTATGAATGAATTCATATAAGAGTGAATCATTTACCATTTTATAGTACTTTAAGTATTAAAAAAAAGTCAATTATGGGTAGTATTCATAGATGGGATCTGTTGCCATCAACCCTTTTGTAGTCAGCCTAGAAAAGACTCTATTAGATGTTGCAACATATACTAAATATGAAGTCATTTTGAAATTAAAAGTTTTTAATACATTACTCAACTGATGATCAATGTTATCACTTATCATTATTGACCATTTAATCTTAGCATAAATATTATTGACATTAATAGCCCTTATGTAGACATACATCTAGGTGGAAAAGTTCTTGGCATTTTTATCTCCATTGATTCTACATAATAATTATGTGATGTCATTAAATTCTTAGACCAAGTTAGACCTCACTATTTTCTTTGGAAACCTTAAGGGATATTTTGGTTTCTTTAGATAAGTAGTATTCATTATCTTTATACAATCTACTATTTTACTCTTCTAAAGATCTTCATATTTTTTCATTGATAAGTCTAGCACTTTAGGTCTTGCTAGGATCTTCAAACAATAGTCAAACTACTGAACATCTAATTTGATCACCACATTGTCTACATTATCTTTTATTATTCTAGTGAGAGAACCATAATACTTAGCATATTCTAGAATAAATTTAGGCAGTTGTGTAAAGCTTGGAAAAACTATAGCTTACATGATTCCATTATTTATCATTGCTAGCATGAGTTGTGTTTTGATTGTGGCTTTAGATCTTTCCAACAACTCAGTTATGACAACATGTCCCATATTAGTTTCATTAATTTCTGACACTTTGGATGTAATGCAAGACTCAATGGGATATCCCTTGTATTCATACTTCATCCCTGCTTCTTTTGATTTCCTAACTTTCTTTGCTTTAGTCTTCCCTTTCCTACTTGGCCCTACTACTTCTTCAATTAGAGTTGATATTCTTCTACTCCTAACATTTGTTGTGACTAACACTAAAAAGGCTTGGTAAATGCTCTTGAAAACTCAATAATTGTTCCTGTTGGTTTTAGAAAAGGTTGAACAACTGAGTTAAGTTGTTGTTTTATGTAAAAATCCTAATCAAGATTTAGGTATTAGGAACTTTGATTAATAATAAACCTTAAAACTCTAAAAAAACTCATTCTAAGTAATAGGGTGTTGCAATACTAGGAAGGTCTAGGTATTTCTCAAGTCTTTAGGGTTGAAGACTCCAAGTGAGTGACATGCATTTACAACTCTAGGTTTCTTTGGGCAAGTTACTAGAGTTAGAAAACCTGATGAAACAAAATAAATATATAGTTATAACTCTATATAAGTAACCAATAATTGAAAATTTGAATAGGTAATACCCCTTGATAAATTTGTGTAACATAAGACTAGTTGTTTGGGTTTGGGATTCTGAGTAATAAGTCATGAAGAGTTCAAGTAGATAATCTAGGTCAATTTCTAGCTATTTGCAAAAAGATTTTATCTTTTAGAATTTTATTTGAAAATTTCATATGAAAAGTATTTTTGAAGAATTTACAAGGTTTTAATAACACAATGTATGCAAAAATGACATACAATTGCAAGCAAAGCAAGAAATGATAGATTTTTTTTCAAAATGATGCATAAAATTTTACCAAAGAGAAATGATATATATAAATAGAATGGGAGAATGAAACCAAAGGGGAAATAATATAAATACCTTGATTGCAAATGGGTTGTGTATATTTTGTTCTAAAATCATTCTAGAAGCTCAAACAATGTTTTTCAAGATTCACAAGGGCAATAACTAGGCTAATTTTTTTGAAATCTAAGTGGAAAATGAGGTGGAATTTTTAAATATTTATATTAACCTATGCATTAATGACAACTAAGTGACACATGTGAGGGTAGACACGTAAGCATTTTGTTGACTATCGAGTTTCATGAATTACTTCACTTAATTTGGTCTACAAAGTCATATAACTTCATAACCCCGATTTGATCTAAGCTTATGAAGACTTTGGGTTTATGAAATTTTATTGATTTTACCTATGATTTAAGAAAGTGAAGTAATGTAACTTCAAAATCCTGAATTATTCTAATTAATATTTTTTAAGTTTACAAATCTACTTTACTTAGCTTTTATGATTTTGAAAAGTAAAGTTATTTCACAATTTTGATTTAATTTGGATGGTGTAACTTAGGTTTACTATGATAACTTACTTCACCTTTTTCATTTTGAATAAGTAAAGTAACCTAGATAACCCAAGTTGGCCTAGAAATGAGGCCAAACACTTAGTTTTTTGAATTTCTTGGAAAGATGGACAAATGAGTTTTATGATAATGACCGAGACAAATATTTTCTAAGTTTTTGGAGCAATTTAAAGAAATTTTGGTAATAAAGTGATTATAGTAAAAATTACTAAAGTCTAAGTCTTATTTAAGGGAATGAGCTTTGACAAGGCTAACTAACTCTCATAAGATAAAAGACAAAAATTTCAATAGGGGTAACCTAATATTTTCAAGTGTGAAATTTTGGGGACACCAGATGGCTTCGATTAGGGACATATTTGTTTCTATAAAAAAGAATGAAATAATAGTGAGATATTAGTATTTTTGGTTTTGATTCTTGTCTATTAGGTATGGAGTCATGTAAAACTCAATCACAAAAAACTTCAAAACAAACAAATAAAAAATGAAAAACAACTATACATGTAGGGGGAATCCAAGAACAAACACACCTGTTTTGATCCCTCTTGTTAGGATCTTGCTCCTCAGAAAGAGCACAATATGATTACCAAATATAAGCAATTAAACATGCTGAAATAACTAGAAACACAAGTAACTAGAATTCACCAATAGCACAGAATATGAGAGACAATACACTATCTTGTATTAACACTTTACAAAAAAGAATACAATAAAGAGCCATCACACTCTTCCACCTTATAGAGGCTTCCCACACCTCAAGTGTACAATAATTCTTCTTTAACACTCTCCTACCAAAAATGGTCCCAACAACCAACTCACAAACAGAATTGGTGTTCACCTCTCCAACTAGTCAGTAATAACCCTGCCATTTCACCAAGCACTCTATAGTAATTCAAGTTGATCTCCCATGAACCTGCAACCTACAATTCAACAGACCATACTCACACATGTAGATCTCCTATGAGCTTGCAACAACCTGCAACTCAATGATCTTACAATGAAAGGAACTTCCTTGCCTTCCTTTCTAGCTCATACTATACAATACATGCCAATGGGTCTATAAATAGATCCCAGACTTAAACAATAACTTAGACTCTTAATTTAGACAATTATCCACACAGCTCAAGACTCTAACTAGCCTTTACATGCAAACACTTCATTCACTTAACTAACTGTCCGTGCAATGAATAGTTCTGGAACACACAGGCAACCGACGTCGGTCCCTGCTTGTCTGGTGCTGCCGACGTCGACCGACTCCCTACCATCGCCGGTTGCCTTCTACACTGGTAACCACCGACATCGGTCATGCTACCGACGCCGGTGCTTATCAAACTTCAGCAACCTTCTATTCCCATCTGCAAAGTTTGAAGCTTTTAGCTCCACAACCTAACAATACAAAAGAAAAATAGAGGTTTTATTTATATATATATACAAGTGTTACCTTGCTACTCAGTTCTTGTAAAGCTTCAAGTGCTACCCATTTTAAGGCAATGATAGTTTAATTCTATCCTAGTAAGCTAGGATTAATCTATATTTCCAATAATTTTTTTATTGTAAAAGGTCCTTTCCACAATGAATCAAATTTACCATGCATCCCTTTTAGTTATTTTTGTTTATCCCACAGATGGACCAAGTCACCAACTTCAAACTTTCTTTTTTGAGCCTTTTTTTCAAAAATATTATTTACTTTCATTTGATGATCAGTTAAATGGTCAAAAACTTGAGTATGAACTTATTTTAGTTCAGATAAAAACACAATCCTCTTATCACGTGAATCTTGATAAGTTGTGTCTTCAATAGCCTTATATAGTTGTAAAGTTGGCAACTCTATGGTGATGGGTATTTCAACATTTGTTCCATACAACAATTGAAATGGTGACATGCCAATGGTTTTCCTTGAAGTGTTTCTGTTAGCCCATAATGTGTCAAATTACTTGATTCATCTTGGCCATTCCCCTAAAAATAGTAATTTGAAGAATGAACTAAATCTATTTTATATAAGTAATAGAAATAAGTTATTTTAACTTAAGAAAAGTTAGTTGCATTATCTATTACTATCTTATGAGGAACACCAAACTTTACTATAATATTTTCTTTGATAAAATCACATACAACTTTGGAAGTGGCTTGTTAGACAAGAATGGCTTCTACCCACTTACAAAAGTAATCAGTGGTGGTTAAGACATGAAAATGTTTGACACTTGAAGAGGGATTCAACATGCCAATAAAATCTATGCCCCACTAGTGGAATAATTCATTTATTATAACTAATTTTAAAGGCAGTGCTGGAAAATTTAGACATCCCACAAAATGTTGACATGCTTAATATTTAGAAACCCAATCCAAACTATTCTGGAAAAGAGTAGGCCAATAATGCCTTGATCATAGGATTTTATGTGCTATAACTCATGCTAAAAAGTGACCTCTACATGCTTTATCATGGAACTATTTCAATAGTCTCTTTTGTTCTTTATCCATGGAAGACACCATCAATTACTCTTTTATACAAACCATTGTTACGAAGGACAAAATCCTTTGACTTCATCTTGGTGGTACCTTTTTTATTATGTGTAAGATGAGCAAGACATTCTCATAAGTTAGGAAAAAATAAATCTTACTGTACCATTCATCAACAAGATCAATAAAAAGAACCATGGATAGATTTTCATCTGATTTAATTTGAAGTAAAGATACCATAGTATCTGTGTCATATGGTTTACTTTCTATCATTAATTGGTATAATCCTCTTCCTCTCACTAGATTTGTTGGTTTGATATCAAGATCAATTTTTTGAACTTTAACTACCTAGGTGCCTCTTAGCAATCCCAACTCTTGCTGTGTTAGAATAGATTTAATTACAATGTTAGGTACATATACTTTAGTATGTGAAGATAAGAAATAGTACCTGAAGGCTTTGCATGATTTGACTATAACAAAGGCATGTTTTTCCATCTATGTATACTTTAGTTCATAGCTTTTCAATGGCTGGCTCATGAAAGCTATGGGAGATCAATAAAGAATGGCTAACATGGTATATTCAGAAGAATAACAATAAAGAATAAATTCCTTACTAAAATTTGAAGAAACTAGCACTGGAGCTTTAACTATGGCTAATTTAGTCTTTTTAAATGTCATCTTACCTTTAACATTACAATTGAATTCTTGCTTCTTCTTCATCATGTCAAAAATGTGGTGAGTTAACTCAACAAAGTTAGAAATGAACCTTCTGAGTAAGTTAACCTTACCAAAAAATGAATGTACCATCTTCTTATAAGTAGGTATAGATAGATTTTGAATGGATTTCACTTTTTTTGGATTAACCTTCATTCCTTCCTTTAAGAGGATGCGACCAAGAAATTTCTCTATAGTAATGACAAGTATTGATTTCTTAGGATTCAAAGAGATCCTATTTTTCTTGCACTGGATGAGAATCTCTTCTAAATTAACTAAATGATTACCTCTTTTTTTGGAGAAGACTATCAAGCCATCAAGATATAAAACTATACTCTTGTTCTTTAAATGTGCAAATGCCAGATCCATCACTTGTTGAAAACTTGCTCCAACATTAACAAGCCCAAAGGGCATCTTTTGATAAGTAAAAGTCCCCTATGGTGTTGTAAAAGCTATCTTATATTGATATTATTTTTACACTTTTATTTGATTATATCTTGAAAATACATCTAACATGGACAAATTTTTTGAGCTTGTAGCTACTTGTAAGGTATGATCCATAATAGGCAACAGATAGTTATCTTTCAGAGAAGTTTGATTAAGATTACAGAAATTAACACACAAACATATTTCTTCATTCTTCTTTCTTACTGGGATAATGTTATCTAACCATACTGAATGATGAATGAGATAAATGATCTTAGTATCAAGTGGCTTCTATATTTTAGAAAAGATAGTACCTATGATTGTTGGGTTATGATGGTGAAGATTTTGCCTCTAACTGAAGTGGAATGTAATATTGTACCTCTTTTGGCTAAAAGGTATTTAGGTCTTTGTAAGAACAAGCAAACACATCAATATATTTTTTGAGAACTTAATGAATGCTTCTTTTTCCTTTTGAGAACAACATTTTCCAATGTTGACCATCTTATATTTTTATTCAATACCCAAATTAACTTGTTGTACTTCTAGAGAAGAACTCTAATCATACTCTTTCTTTTTGTTTAGAAACTTATCATGCTTATCAAAAATTTATTCAAAATAAACTAACCTTTTAGGTATTTTATTTCCCTTCAATTGAATCACATATTCACTATCATCATGCTCAAGGTCAATATTACTTATTATTGTTTGGTGTGGAAGTGAACTACTTCTTTCAAAATATAGTTATTCAAAATTATCTTGACGCTCAAATAAAATAGCTATCTATTTGTCATCATTAAAGACATACCACTGATCAAAATTGTCTAAAACCTTTAGATGGAAAACTATCTCAAATTTATCAGCACCTTCTTGAAAAAGTAGTTAATTTGGCATGAGTAGAGCTGTAGTAACCACAAGAGAATTAACTCTATATTTTTGATCAAAAGGAATGAAATTGATTTAAAAAGCCACAAAATCAAGGTTGAATTTAGAACTCGACCATGGTAGTGCCTTAGATTATCCTTTTTTACTTTGTATTGGCCATGAATTTGCCTTACAATCAAATCATCATCTCCTTATGCTTTTAAAAATATCACTTTTTTTTCTTTTAATTATTCTAGTCCTAATAATAGTGCTTCATACTTTGTTGTGTTGTTAGTATTTTCAAACATTAGTTTATAATAATAAGGATATACCTTACCATTAGATGATATCAATACAACCCCAACACCCAAACCAAGGGAATTACAACTATCATCAAATCCTAACATCTATATTTTCTCTTCTTCTGATGTCTCTAGTTTTTTTATGTCCTTACTAGTAATAAACTCCATGGTCTGATTCTTCAAAAAGAATCCATGATCTTGGATCATCTGATTTAGAAATCATATACTTGGATTTTTTCTCAGGTTCAAGTTTATGATTTACACTTTTGATTGGAGTACGAGCACAATACCAATCCATCTTGACATTTCCTTTTAGTTATTTGCAAAATTTTCTACTCAACAACATTTCATAGAAAATAAGAATATATGCTATCAGAATTCTCATTTTAAGCCTCTTATCTAGAAAAGCTGTTAGAATAATTTAAGCATATTTGATTTATCCAATCAAGAAAACTTGTCTTTCTATTGAGTAACATATCCCTATTGGCTTAGTTAGAGTGAGGCCAAAGGCATAAACTAATTTAGTTGGCATGACATTATCAGAAGCTCTAGAATCTAGGATATAATTGCTCAACTTGAACCCATTGATCAAGAGAGATACAAAGAATGGCTCTATTCTTTCAGATATGGAAACAGATGTGGGAGAGGTAGTTGTAGCATTGTTTTGGAAAGATACCTATTTGGGAGTAAGAAAGATACATTTTGAAGCATTAATTATATTGTTTAGTATTTTACTTTGAATATACTTAATTAGTTTATTCATCTGATCTAGATAGGACCTCAAGTATTCAACTTTTGACATTTGAATCTTAGTTTTCTTGATGTAGTCAATAATGTCAAAAGAAGGGATGGCCATAAACAAAGTAGGATTAGCTTCAAAAGTATGAGTGACTAGATTATAAGGTTGAGAAGAAGATTCTACATATTTATCTTTTGGATCAAGAGAAGAGGGTAAAGGACTACCTATTTTGAGAATGCTAACATCTAACTTGGAGTCTTCTTTCTCTTTCCCTTATTCTTTATAATATTTTTTACTAACTTGCTGAATTTGTGATCTTATAAATACTAAAAAAGAGTGACTATGATCATCTTCAAGCATTTCTTCATAATCACTTTCTGATTTATATTCAAGGTAGCCTATATTGGATTCACTAGTAGGATCTACAAAATTATCCTTATTAGAAAGTCTTTGATCAAAATTAGCAGCCATATAATCTTCTTCATTCATTTCAATGTGATTTTTTTGAACATCTTAAAATGCCAATATTTTTGGAGGTCCAACAATATGATTTCAGTTCTGATTATTAAAATTTCATGTAAGTGCATTTTTGATAGGAGTAAAATGAGCACCTTGAGTAATTTGCCTTTTAACTTGTAATAAGTCATTAGCCAATTTCTACAATAGGGGATCATTAATGGTTTATAATGTTATCAAAGTAGAAATATCAACCTTGGAAGTTATTATCTTAATATTTTTTAGCCATAATAAGGTCATCTTCAACCTCTATACCAATGTTTTGAGCTATTGATAAATTAGCAGGATGTGTTCTACATAGATAATAGCTAACTTTTGGTAACTGAGCATTGATGAAAAAACACCTCTAATTATCACTAGTGGGTTGAACAACCTAAGGTATTTTATAGAATAGTTTATTAAATTTAGTAGTGAAATCCTGCATGTGTTCATGTGGTTTTTTTTAAGATGAGTCAATTGGGTGAGAAATATGTGTGAGTCTTCATCAACTTTAAATCTTTTTACAAATTGCTCATGCATAGTGGCCCAATTGGTTATGGTTACAAGAGCTAAATGGTATAACCATTTTAAAACTAAATCATGTAAGTTTTTAATAAAGAGTTTGAATGACACATCTTCATGATCAATGCCAATCACTCCACAAGCTACAAAAAAAAGTAGTTAAGTGCTCATCTAAACTTTGTTTTCTATCCCCTATAAACTTAGGAAAGTTCTTTGTTGACCCCTTAGTCAAGTTGTGGAAAGGAGTTAAATTTAATGAGCCAATTGCTACCCCCCAAGGGATAAGAAGTTGTTTTTGTTTCACCATTCTTCTAAAAATGAGGAATTGAGGATTAACGGGTTGGATTATTCTTGAAGAATTATATTGTAGTTGATTCATAGGATTTTGTATTTGTCTGATAGGTAAAAGACTTGATTTTATTGTTCTAGTTTAGGGAGGGAAGCTAAAATTAAACTATTCTTACAATTAAAAGAATTCATTAGTTTGGCCTTGAGCTCTTCTTACCCTAGTGAAAGGTTGATTTTCTAGATTTTAGTGCTTATGATTCTCTAAAGATTTATTTAAATTACTCCAGGTTTATAAACAAAGACTTGGTAAGAGATTACTTGACATGTATCAACTTAAGATAAAAAGAGCATTTCTTTTAGACAAGTAAAGTTATATCTTCATAAAACATGTGTTTCTATTCACAAGTGTGTCTTTATTTTGCATGTATCATTTGACATGACAGTGTGAAAAACTTGTAATTTTAGAGAATTGACCACTAGTCTATGTCTATCTTACCCTGGTGTGGATAATCTAATTTAGTTCTGGTTAAGGACCTGGCACTAAATGTGCTTGGATTAATTTTGTGAAAACTTCACAATTTGAACAAGTTTGTGTTCCCCAGTGGAGTCACCAAAAACTATTGGTTTTGTAGGCTAGCAAAAGATACATAGGCAGTTATGGGATTAAATCCCCTTTATTTAATGGAGAAGCTCATGTATGATTATGTTTATCTATTATGACTATTCACACTTTGATTTCTTTAAAACTTATACAAATTATGCACATGATATACATAAGTTATCTTATTTTTAGGTATTAATTTAATTACAAAGTTCATGAACTATAATAGAATAATTTTGGAGCAAGAAAGTAGTTGATTCAGAGATTATGCAAAGAAGTACTTAGAAATTAGAGAATAAAAAAAATAGAATCTATGAAAAATAAGGAAAGTATACTTCACAACAAGTAGTTTTTGTAGAGCTTATTATATTCGTACAAACATATAAAATTACAAGATGTGATAATTATTTCAGAAAATGATTAATAAAAATTTGAATTCTCATATTTAAATTAAATGATAACAAAAAGTTTACCATTTTAATCCTCACAGAAAGCACCAAAATATATCCTTAGATACAAAGTTCCTCAGAAATCAACTTTCTTCTTATTCACTTTGAACAAAGTTCATACAAAAATATCTAAAAATCTAAATGTAAAGTTTTAGATTGCTTAGTCTTTTTTGTATAATAGTTACAATTGATTTTCCAAATTACCCCTCCATTTCATTCAGATCTTCTCCTATATTTATACCACTTTCAGATATCAAATATAATTAGGAGAAAACCCCTTGAATTTCCCATGTGTTACGTTAAATTCTAAAAATTGTTACGAGACATCTTCCTTGAATTTATCATGTGTGGCGTGCAATGGCTAATGACATGTAACTCTTATCATTTTTATTGTTTGTATCAAATACAACTTCTTTGCATGTTATGCTCAGCTCACTTAAGTAATTTGTTTTTACAAAATGACTTCAAGTAATGACATCTAACCAAGTTACTTGAGTCTTTCATTTTGTAAAGAAACTTACTTTTATAATTAATTTTTATGAGTGACATTACTTATAAAGCAACTAATTAAAAAAAATTTACTTTAGATACATTTATCAAGTTGTTTGAAGAAAATAAAAGAAATTGAGGAGAGAAGTAATAATAATAACTCTAATTCATGAACTTTTGTTATACACTTTTCCTTGTAGTTGATGTGTTATGACAATATAAACTAAATGGATGTATCATCCATCTTGGCAACTAATTGCCTTTTTATTTCAAATCTTAGTAGCTCATTTTCTAGTTTCTTACAATAACCTTTCACTTTCTCAAGATTGGGTTCCAACATTTTGAATTGTTGATGACTTTTCATTAACTCCTTTATTGATTTCACTATGAATGGAGTCATGGCCTTTTTAATTACTTGCTTGAATTTTTGATCTAATTATTCATGTGTCCTTGATGGTTCTTATAACCAAACATTCATAACATAGAAGATAGAATCCTCTAGATCTATTTTCACATCATGAGCATCTTCTTCTAGAGTCTTAATTTCTTCAAGCATTGCTCCAAAAATGTGCATACAAAAAGATATGATGTATTCTTATTATTTTAATTTTATCACTAATCCCTTTGGAACAATATTTTCATCAATCAAAATCTTTTCACTTAAATAATTTATTTATCTAAGGCTATCCTATTACAACTTAGATATTCCATTTTCATTTTAAATCTCCATCATTATTTTTAGTTGTGTCAATTTATTCTTGATATCAACTAAACCTTAGGAAACTATTTTTTTGTAGTTTGTATCATTTTCTCTATCCATTCATCAATTGCTTTGGCCTTATCACTAATTTCTTCTACCAAAGTTATTATTTGATGATCAATTATATCTCTTGAAAGTAATGACTACTGGGGAGCAGATCTTACTACTTTGGCAATTATTTCACACATCTTAAAATTTTATTTGTTTAGTTTGACTTTATCAACCTTTTCTTCATCAAGCTTCTGAAAAAAGGTATTGATAAGAGTCTGTGTCTTACTTCAGGCCCTCTATAGTGAGTTCCCTTAGGGATACCTTTGTAATTGCCAAGTCTTTTTCAATGATTTCACTCTTATACTTACCCTATGGAGGAATTGATATTTCTATAAATTTTTGACTTGAGGGCTCAATTATCAGTTTTGAAGTCACTATGACATTCTTGAGATTTTTACCTTTATGATCATTTTTTTTAGAAATTACAAGTCTATCTCTTCCAAATTTATTTCTTCTTTTGATTTAGGAGCTATTTGTAATGCCAACCATAAGGAGAAATATGTACTAGTGGAAGTAGTTGAATGTATCACCATTTTTTGTTAATTATCTCCCACTTCTATCTCTTGAGTAGGAAATTCTTCTGTATCTAGAATACCTTCTATATGAACAATATTAGAATCTATTTTTTCATCTTTCTCTTTCTCTACTTATTTGTTAAAAGTTTATTATTATTTTTCTTCTCCAATGGTTTTATTCTTAGATTCAACTATTATCTTTTGCTGTGATATATCCTAAGATGAGATCACCTCTCTAGTAGTTATCTACTCTAGATATTTTTGGGTAGGAACAAAAGAAATGGTGTAATGATCATAAGAAGGAGGTGGGGGTGGAGCTGTAGGTGGAAAAGATGGAGGAAGAGGAGGAAGAACATCAATCTCTTTCCAAATAGATTTCTCAAGAGGTTTGATGCTAAGAGATTTTGGAGGTGGCATGAGTGTGGATAGATATACATCTTTCACTACTAATAATAAAGATGAAGATATGATAGGTGCAGTAGAAATAGGTGTGATAGGAGGAGTAGTGTCTATGGAAGAAACCAGAGGAGATGCAAAGGTAACTGACTGAATTGACACCCTTTTTTTACCAGAGAATATGTTTCATCAACGTTATTCTTGAACTTCAACTTATTCATTAGTCCTTAAATATCTTTTCCTTGCATCATTTTCTTTTTATGATCTACTTGGCCAATTTCTATCATTATTAACTCCTTCATGTAGTAGCCCTCACTAAGAAGCCATGCTAAAGTCAGAAAAAACTATTGAAGTTATTTCAACAATAGTCTTTACCTAATTCTTCTTGTAATCAATTTTTGGGAGTGGAACATTATCTCCTCCCATTGCATG
Organism: Torreya grandis; assembly: GCA_037957365.1. Lineage (NCBI taxonomy): Eukaryota > Viridiplantae > Streptophyta > Pinopsida > Cupressales > Taxaceae > Torreya > Torreya grandis. The sequence goes on from JARHVA010002162.1 coordinate 1,119,674, forward strand.
ATAAAAATCAAGAATTACTTGTCCATCATCTTCCATGTCTTCAACAAATGTATCCAAATAAAATGAGTGGATTTGTTGAATAATCATCCTATTTTTATCTTTTCTTTTTACTTCAAATTCGTCTCTACAATCAATCCAAAAGTATTCTAGGGTAGAGATATGCATATATTCAAGAGAAACTATGCTATGTTATGCCTCTGCAATCAAAATTTGCTTTAGACTTAAAATGTGATTGATTATAGTTATGACACATCTCTGTTTATACAGTTTAGGCCTTATAAATACTTGCACAATGATATTGGCCAATAAATATAGGAAAACCAATTGAAGAATGATGTATGTTTGACTGAAGATCATGTAATTCAACCATCTATCTACATAATTACATTAAAATCTATTTATCACTAGGGTACCTTAACAATTTTACTGGTGCCCCTATGAAACCACCAACTTTGATGTATGTGAAATTTAAAAATTGAATAAAAATACATCCAAAATAAGAAACTACCTCTCAAGCTGCATCAGATACTCTCTTAGAATTCAAAGTAACATTCAATTTACAAATGACTTCATAGAAGAATGCATCATTTACCATTTTATAGTACTTAAAGTGTTAAAAAAAATTAATTGAGGGTAGTATTCATAGATGGGATTTGTTGCCATCATCCCTTTTGTAGTCAACCTAGAAAAGACTCCATTAGATGTTGGAACATATACTAAATATGAAGTCATTTTGAAATAAAGAGTTTGTAATACATTACTTAACTGATGATCAATGTTGTCACTTATCATTATTGACCATTCAATCTTAGTATAACTCCTATTCACATAAATAACCCTTTTGTAAGCATACATCTAAGTGGAAAAGTTCTTGGCATTTTTCTCTCCATTTATTCTACATAATAACTATGTGATTTCATCAACTTATTAGACCAAGTCAGATGTCATTATTTGTCTTAGAAACCTTGAGGGATGTTTTGGTTTCTTTAGATAAGTAGTATTCATTATCTTGATACAATCTATTATTTTACTCTTTTAGAGATCTTCAACTTATTTCATTGATAATTCTAGCAATTTAGGTTTTGATAGGATCTTCAAATAATAGTCAAAATACTGAACATCTAATTTGATCACCACATTACCTACAATATATTTTATTGTTCTAGTGAGAGAATCATAATACTTAGCACATTATAGAATAAATTCAAGCAGATATGTAGAGCTTGAAAAAGCTACAGCTTGTAAGATTCCACTATTTGTCATTGCTAGCATGAGTGGTGTTTTGATTATGGCTTTATATATTTCCTACAAATCAATTATGGAAATATGCCCCATGTTAGTGTCATTAATTTTTGACACTTTAGATGTAATGCAAGACTCAATGGGATATCCCTTGTATTCATACTTCATCCCTACTTCTTTTGATTTCCTAACTTTCTTTTCTTTAGTCTTCCCTTTTCTACTTGGCCCTGAAACTTCTTCAATTAGATTTGACTCTTCTTCTACTCCTAAAACTTGTTGTGACTAACATTGGAAAGACTTTTTAAATGCTCTTGAAAACTCAATAATTATTCCTATTGGTTTTATAAAAGGTTGAATAACTAAGTTAAGTTGTCTTATGTAACAATCCTAAGCAAGATTTAGGTATTAGGAACTTAGAGTAGTGGTAAACCTTGAAAATTCCAAGAAATTCAATCCAAGTAATAGGGTGTTACAACACCAAGAAGGTTTGGGTATTTCTTAGGTCTTCAAGGTTGAATACTTCAAGTGAGTGACATGTATTTACAAATTTGGGTTTCTTTGGGTAAGTTACTAGAGTTGGAAAACTTGATGAAGCAAAATAAATAAATAGTTAGAACTCTAGGTAAGCAATCAGTAATTAAAAATATGAGTAGGCATTACCCCTTGGGAACTTTGTGTAACATGAGACCAGTTGTTTAGGTTCAAGATTTTGAGTAAGTAATAAGTCATGAAGAGTTTGGGTAGACAATATAGGTCAATTGCTAGGCATTTGTAGAAAGATTGTATCTTTTGGGATTTAATTTGAGATTTTCATATGCAAAGTATTTTTGAATAATTTATAAGGTTTTAACAACACCATGCATGCAAAAATGACATATAATTTCAAGCAAAACAAGAAATTACAGAAACACTTTCAAAATGATGCATGAAATTTTACCAAATAAAAATGAGATACACAACTAGAATGAGATCATGAAACTGAAGGGGAAAAAATCTAAATACCTTGACTACAAATGGGTTGTGAATATTTTGTGCCAAAATCACTCCAAAAGCTCAAACAATGTCACTCAAGATTCATAAGGGCAACAACTAGGCTAGAAAATTTGAAAGCCAGGTAGGAAATAAGGTGGAATTTTTAAATATTTATATTAACCTATGCATTAATGATAACTAAATAACACATGTGAGGGTATCTAGATAAGCATTTTTCCAACTATCAAGTTTCATAAATTACTTCACTTAATTTGGTCTACGAAGTCAGATAACTCTGTAACCTCAATTTGGTCTAAGCTTATGAAGACTTTGGGTTTATGAACCTTTATTTATTTTACCTATGATTTAAGCAAGTGAACTAATGTAACTTCATAACCTTGAATTGTTCTAATTAGTGTTTTGTGGGTTTAAAAATCTACTTTACTTAGCTTTTATGATTTTGAGAAGTAAAGTCATTTCACAATTTTGATTTAATCTAGATGGTGTAACTTAAGTTTGCAATGATAACTTAATTCACCTTTGTCATTTTGAATAAGTAAAGTAACCTAGAGAACCTAAGTTAGCCTAGAAATAAGCTTAAACACTTAGTTTTTTAAATTTATTGTATAGATGGACAAATGGGTTTTATGATAATGACCCAAATAGACATTTTCTAACCTTCTGAAGTAATTTTAAGAAATTTTGGTAATGAATGTGATTATAGTGAAAACTACTGAAGTCTAAATCTTATTCAATGGATTAATTTTGATAAGGTTAATTGAATCTCATAAGACAAAAGATAAAAATTTTAGTAGGGCTAACCCAAAATTTACAAGTTTGAAATTTTAAGGACACCAACTCGCACATCATGAGCTTTTTCCATGATATCCTTAAGAAAAGCAACTGAGTCCTTATTAATGTGTATGCTCAAAACTACAAGAATGATAGGAGTAAATTATGGAATAATTTGAAATATATTAGAAATATTTTTAAAAATTAGTGATGGATGGTGGCAGGGGATTTTAATTCTCCTTTGACCCCTGGGGAAAAGAAAGTGGGAATTTGTTCCCTTAATGATAATATGTTGGAGCTTAGTGAGTTTATCACTGAATCAAGGTTAATTAATGTGGAATTAAAGGGTAATACTTTCACATGGTCAAATAGGAGATTGGGTGACAACCTCATCCAAGTAGACTTGATAGGTTCATGATCTCTTTGAATTAGAACCTCGATTTTACCAGTTCACTTTCTTCTCTTCCCAAGATCAGCTTTGACTATAACCCGCTGCTGTTCCAAAGCAAAAAGATGTTTAAATATTAAATTATTACTTTCATAGTTGAGAAAATGTGTCTCTCCAATTAGACCTTGGAATATTTTATTAAGGAATGATGAAAATTCTTTGTCAAAGGATTTGCCATGTACATTCTGGCCATAAAGCTCATACATGTCAAGAATAGACTCAAAGTTTGGAATAACGAAGTTTTTGGGAACATCTTCTTTCAAAAATGTGCCATTAGGGAGGAACTTAGTAGAATAAAATTAGAAACCAATGCTTTCAATTTCACCCCATCTCTGTAGGCTAAAGAAAAGGAGCTCCTAATTCTTTTCCATAACTTGGAAGCTAAGGAAGAAACTAACTGGTGACAAAAATCTAGGAAGACCTAGCTAAAAGAGGGAGACAAAAATACTAAGTACTTCCACACCTCAGTGTCCAAGAATCATTAGGATTCATTCATTTTAGAAATCAAGGGGGAAGATGGAAGCTGATACAAGGAGGAAAAAGACATTAAAACTCAAATAGTAAAAATTTACAAAAAATTACATGCATTTATCCCCTCTCAGGATGCTCAGCTAAAAGATCAGGTGGTTAGCCTTATAGAAGGGGTTATTTTCTAGGAAGACAACATTTTCATCCTTTCCCCTCCTTCAGATGATGATATCAAATCCATTATTTTCTCATTACAAGGGGACAAAGCCCCTAGACCTGATGGTTTTCCTCCATTCTTTTTTCAATATTTTTGGGATATTATTCAAAATGAAGTCTATCTAGAAGTTTAAAAGTTATTTAAATCTAGAACTATGCTACAAGACATAAATAACACCTTCATGGTTCTCATCCCAAATAAATAGGGGGTCATTTAATTGATGGAATTTAGACCCATCAGCTTATGCTCTACCTTCTACAAAATTTGCCCAAAAGCTTATCTTTAAGAATCCAATTACTACTGGATTAAATGATCATAGAAAAACAAGGAGCCTTTATCTTTGGTAGACAAATCTAAAATGGTATTATCATCACCCATGAAGGCATCCACTCAGTGGCTAATTACTCCAGATAAATATTATTTTTTAAGTTGGATATGAATAAGGCTTATGATCGGGTCTCCTAGCAATTCTTGATAAAATCCTCATCAAACTTAGATTTGATTAGTCTATTAGAAACTTGATTACCTCCTACATATCAACCCCCATGTTTTCTATTATCATTAATTATGTTCTTAGGGTTTTCTTCTTGACAGGAAAATGTATTAGATAAGAAGATCCCATTTCTTTGTACCTATTCATCATTATGGTTGAATCTCTGAGCAGAATCTTTGACAAGGCCAAAACTTCCAACATTATCAAAGGAAGCAAAGCATCCCCTAACACTAGTCCCATCACTCACTAGAAATTTATGGATGACATGATGATGATGGGAGAAGCCTCAATTTTAGAGGCCAAGTGTTTCAAAAAAATATTAGAAATCTATGAGATTATTTATGGCCAAAGTGTCACCTTGTTCAAATTTTTTTTGTTCTTCATTAATACTCTGGTTACCCTACAAGAAAAGATCTCTAAGATTCTGGGATGAGTTATGAAGAATCTTACCTCCTCTTACCTAGGTATTCCTCTTTTTGATGGCCCTATGAAAACTAAAATTTAGAATCCTCTCATAGATAGAATTCAGAAGTTATTTGGGTGGAAAGCTTATATGTTGTCATAAGCTAGAAAATTGCAACTTCTCAAGAGCTCATTAAAAAGTATCCTAGTTTATTTCATGTCCTTATTTTTCATCCTTGGTAAAGTGGTAGACTAGATCAAGCAAATTAAAAAGAAATTTCTTTGGAGAGGATCAGAGGATAGATTCAAATTTCCACTTATTTCATGAAACTAAGCTTGTTTTCCAACTTCAAAAGGAGGATTGGGGTTGAGAAGGGTGAGATCCATGAACGAAGCCCTTGTAGCTAAACAAGGTTGGAGGGTGATAAATGAAGAAAATCCTTGGACTAAAATTATTAGGGCTAAATGCTTAAACTCTGGGGAAGGACATTTTTTTCCTAATAGAGGATGGCCTAAGTAATTATTCAACTTTTTGGAAAAAATTGAGAGAACGTAAGGATATCCTCAAGAAAGGTCTTAAATGGAACATTGGAAAAGGCAATAAAGTTTATTTTTAGTATGATTATTATATCTAAACTCCTTTGGTATCCATTTTTCAAGATATGGAGTTGATCACTTTTTTCAAAGAAACCATTAGTCATAAGGTGTGTGATTATTGAGAGGTCATTAATGGCATAAAAAGGTGGAAATTTCTATATAAAGAAGACTTGAATCAACACCAAGATCTTCTATTACAAGACTTAAACTTAACTCTTTAGAACACTCACATCAGTTATTCCCAAAAGAAGATGTGTTTATTTAGAAACAAGACTCTAGTGGCTTCTATTCATTTAAATTTGGATATCTTTCTCTTTGGGAATAGGTGGAACTTGAGGAGAATTGGAATGATCTTTAGATGAAAAATATCATCCCAAATATTAATGTCTTCTTCTAGTTGGCTACCCAAAATAAGATTCTAATGGTGGATAATATAATAAGGAGGGGTATCCCTATCTCCAACCATTATGTGCTTTGCAAATAGGAGGTTGAATCCACTGAGAATTTATTTCTCTCCTATCCTTTTTCTTCTTTCATTTTTTAAGCTTTCTTTAGCCTTTATAACTTATCATGGGTGACCCTATGAACCATCAAGGATCTGATCACCCAATGAAAGCCACCCTAGGATTCCCCTTACTAAAATTCTAGTGGGACCTAACCCTACCCCATATATTTTGAGACATTTGGATTTTGAGAAACTCAATTATTTTCAATAACTATAAACCTAACCTCTCCTCTACCTTCAAGAGAATCATGGCCTTTGTGAAAGAAAACTAGTTTTATTTTTCTTCAACCTTTGATTAGCCTACTTCCCCATATTTATTTTAGATTCTCAGTCAACTCAATCTTATCATCCTAGGCAAACCCCAAAAGTAGGGTGTCAACAGATCTAAGGTCAACTAGTCTCTTCCTCCTCCCACTTGGTTTAAATTGAACTTTGATGGGGCTACCAAATGTAATTCAAGACCAACAAGAGTGAGATGTGTCTTTAGAGATTCTCACAAGAATTTTAGGGCCACATATGTAGGTCCTCTTGGGATTCAAATAAATCATGCCTCTAAAGCCCAAACTACACTATAGGGTATCGATCTCATAGTAAATCTTGCTATGGAGTATCTCTAGATCGAGGGTAATTTAATAAATATTAAATTACTTAAAAGGCTTGACTCAATCATCCTAAAGTATTTTTAGGATTATTAATGATATCAAAAGTCTAATATCCCAATTTAAAGGGGTGATAATAGAGCATGTGTATAGATAAGGGAACAAGAGCGCTGATAAAATGACCATAGGGGTTCATAAAATCTCCTTTACTAGTTGAAGAGATAATAATTTCTCCATTGATATCATTCCATTTATCAATTTAGATAAATGACACCCCACTTTTCAAAATGATGGTGTTATTAAATATTATTCAAATCTAGCTTAAGAGATTAGATGTCGATACATGTAATGAAATCATAAATCAATCCTTTCTCAAGGCTTTGCATGCTTGTCTTAATTTTTCCTCCCTTAACAATAATTTATTTGGCTTCATTTCCAACATACACTCAAATTCTAAGGGTTTGAATAGGGAAGTTTATAGAATAAGCTCATAGAAACACATTATAGGTGGTGACCATGATCGATTCAAACCCATATCCTATGAGGAAGTCAAGGGGGATGAATATTTATAGCATAAGATTGTTAAAGGAGGTCTAATGACTTTCATGGAGTAGCTAGTAGGACATGATATCGAGATGTCAAAGGATTTTACCTAAGGGTGGAAGGATAGGGAAGTTCATATGCATGGGTTAAGAATTATGATAATCGAGGAGATTATTAGGGAGATAACAAGCATGGAATGTTCAGTGGTCAAAGTCTTTAAGGATAAAAAGAGGAAGGAGGAACTCATCAACATTTTCTTTAGCAAGGAGAAGAAGAAACCCAAGGCTGTGCCCTATAAATGGTTTGTGAGGACTGACCTATCAAGAAAGTGCCTTGATATTTTCCTATAGATCATGTGTTATATCACATTGGAGGGTAAACACATGGTAATATTTTCTCACCACTTTCTCTTTGTTAAGAACTTTAAGGGACATACTATCAATCTTTTTTTATTCATTTTGAAATCCATAGAAGCTACGGTTATGAATTTCAAGTGAAATCCCTTGGTGGATAATATCCACCAAGGGTGATAATATTAATGTTTAAGAGGGGGAAACCGTTATGGTCCAAAATTGTTACAGAGGCAATTAACATCTATAGAGAATAGGAAGAATCTGATAGGTAAGAGGATTTCTTCACAAAGTTTGAGTCTGATAAAGATGGGAAGGAACATATTGAAGGAGCTAGAGATAAGTTGTCACAGGAGGATTCCAAAGTGAGAGACAAAGATAGGGGGATTATTGTATATGTGTCTCCCATTGCTAGTAGAGGCTAGCAGGTTATATATCCCAAGAATAAGGAAGAAATTGAGCAATCCCTTGATAAGCTTTTCACCAAAATTTCAATCCAAAAATTACTTTACAATGAAATTATGTATGAAGTTGACAACCTAAAAGGACTTTTGGCTCACAAGATGGAAGAAATGAAGTTCAATAAAAAACATGCAAACTTTAATGTGCTCACTCCCTAAAGCAACAACACCTCTCAAAGAAATGGAGTGGAGGATAATAAAAAGGAGTCCAAAATGGAGAAGGAAGAACCTAAGCTTACCATTCTAAAATGCAAGAGGTAGGGTGGGTAAAAAGATCAGTCTATTCGGAACCACACTAGAGGAAAAATGAGAAACAAAGAGGAAATTATTGAGGCCAATAAATTGTTCATATATTCTGAATCTAATTAGTTGGCACTTTTCTGTTCTCTTTTATCCGTCTTGGGTTTTCTGCTGAAACTTAACATCTTTTAGGTGGTAGGGGGTTTTTCCTATCGAGTCCCTATTTTATTATTTTTTGTTTTGCTACTCTTCATGCTTATCTTCTGGATCTCCTTTATATGGGTATGGGTCCCTCTTAACCCAATTTTAAACCTATCTAATAAAAAACACTAAAACTTAATGAAAGAAACTAATAATTTAATCAAACTAATTACTAAATTACATGAAAAATAAAATAAATAAAATAAAATATTATGACTTTATAAAGAGAGTCATCTTAGCAAAGATCAAATGAATTTTATTGAGAAACAAAATATTCAGTATAAAAATAGTTGATATAAAAACCAAAATAATCTGAATAGATCAATAATATGTCGTATATAACAAAGTATTCATCAGTATTTGGGCCAAATAGTTTGGATTCTGCTCATATGACTATAAATTTACAATCATCATAAAATTTTAAGCCTAACAACTTTTATATAATTGGTTTATAAACTACATAATGGAACCTAGATATACCTATGTTAATTAAGCATATAATTTAATCATCATATAGTGTGTCCTTAATCTATCTGAAAAATTTGCTTTATCTCATACATGTTTCATAGAAATAAGTATTATGATGAACTTTGAAGCAAATCAGAGTCTTCAAAAATACCTATGTAATGTTCCTCCTCTTCAAATGTCATTTTGATCTTCTTTCATAATCCTCCTCTCAAGATATGGTTGAGGGATAAGTTATAATTAACCTTAGTTAGTTATTAGTTAAGTCTTAATTGAATTTAATTAAGTAAATTAAATTTCATTTATAGCTTAACTTGATGTAAGACTTTTAAAATAAGTCCTAAGATCAAAATAAATATTTAATAGACCAAGGGGACAAAATCTAAATGGGTGGAGGCCCTTAGACATCACAACTTATAAATAAACCTATTATGCAAAAATATTTAAGAATAACCTAATCCAATTTAAATAAAAATTACTACATCTAACATTTATCCATATGCATTATATATAAGTTCATATATATTCCACATCAAAAACTATCTAATTTTTTTCAAATACTTTCAAACCACTGTAGAACCAGTATAAAATAAAGTTTTAAACAATTTAAAAAATATATAAAGTATCTACTAATGAGATGTGGGTGAGTTGGTAAAGTGACTTGGTTGCTACAAACACCATCTAGGCTCAAATTTTAGATGGTATTGGAGGCTGGTTGTGGCCAATCATTGGTATTGGGTTAGTTGTGGCCATTAATGGTATTCTCATGCTTGTTATGGCCATTTGTTGGTATTCTTAGGTTGGTTATGGCCATTGCTAGTAATTTTAGTACTTGCATACTTAGGGATCTGGGCCCCTGATTATGTCCCAAACTAGTTGGAGCTTCGGTCAAAAGCATATAAGGATAAAGATCCCACCAAAATTGAATCTATCTAAAAAAAATTTAAAGTATCTTAAAATGTGTCAAAATAAAAAGAGTAAACACAACCAAACATCTTATTCCTCATAAGGATTTCTATCAGCAAATAACCCTTGTTAATCAAATATTCTATGTAAGTCATGGTGGTAAATGGAAACTTAATTAGCTTGACAACATCCTCATTATCTTTGTCATCCACTTCCATCTTAACCTTCTTTACCATCTTAGTGATGGTTGGTGATGCTAAAGGACTAATTTATTATCTTTTGTGGTTAAGAGGCACCGTACTTTCTTTTTTAAGAAAGTGATGAGTAAAATACACATGGATTAATCTTGAATAAGTTTAAATAAGGTTCACAGGTTTAGGTGATGGGATTTTATGATTTAATGGCACTAGTGCATGAGAATGCAACTTAGAAACTTGTTGTAGGTTATTTTCAGGCAAATGGTCATGATGTTGAGGTAGGTGATGAGAAATTAAGTTTTGTTTAGACTATATGGCTATTTACATTCATTGTGTTGAACCACTTGGATTCTTTCATCTATGAGGATGAATGATCTAATATGGTCTCTTTAAACCTCAATTTCCTCTATTATTTATAGATGGAAAGGCATCCAAGACATCTCAAAAAGTGGGATATGAAGCATCAAAGTGAATAGACATCCGAGTTCCTCTATTAAAAAATCTAGGAAAATTTCTCCCAAGCCTTCTACCTCATGAAAACTAACCTCTAAAAGTAAAACTATGAGAAGATGAATCTTCTCTATTCCAAATTTGATTATTCTTCCACACATTACCATGAGAATTATTAGTGTTATGAGGTGTCCACCCTAACATTTCTAAAAAAATGAAACAAATCAAACCCTGATTACCTTCTTGCAAAAATATTCTTAACCATATCAAAATTTTTAATAAACTGATTGAAATTTGAAACATTATTTCATCAACATAGTCTTAGAAATGACCAAGGGTCTTCTTATGAAATCAAAATAAACAAAATCTATTTGAAAACCTTTTGAATAAATAACATTATCCTAATAAGTGAAAAAATATTTCTTCAAAATAAATTAATAGTGCTAAAAAACCAATTGATATACAAATATATTTAAACCACTAATTTTTATTTTGAAACTGACATCAAACAATTCTAAAAACTAATTAAATATAAAAATCTATATCTCACTTTGTAAATGACTGTGAATAACAAACTGACTTAAAAAGTCAATGTTACTAACTGAATAACAAATTTCCTATTCAACTTGATAACCAAATTGAATCAATAATTATTTCAACCCATAAATGTTTACTAATATTATATGTAAACCACAATATTTTAAGAAAGTAATATTTCTTATATTGAAAAATTTATACACAAATTTAAATCAATTATCTAAAACCCTGTATGATATCAAAATTGAAAATCCAAAAACTCCTTCAAAATTAACCATGTAGCACCCACAAATAATTTTTATCAACCGCAAGTTTTTCAAAATAAACTAGATAAGAAATTCATATTTTCAAAACCATTTTCAACTTATACAATGAAAACAAACTTATATCTTGAAAAAAACAATTTCTCATGCAACACGCTTAAATCATATCAACTTTCATCTAATATTTCAAATCAAACCAAAGAATATACCAAATATATGAAGCAAGTCATAACATATAGCACATATTTCTATTTAGCATCTACTTACTATCAAAATTTGCAAAACTTGACCAGATAGTAACCAAATCTCAACACTATCCAAACATAATCAATAAATGGATCTCAAATAGAATGGATATGATATTTGAAATAAATACAAATAAATAACCTTTTAATATTAAAAAACCCATTAGAACTATCATATGACTTGCCAAAAGCTTGATATCAACAAAACTGACATGCACTTCCCAAATATTATCTCATATTCACTGACAATCAACTAAAACAATTTTTTTTCCAAGCACGAATGACTGTAAATAAAACTCATCAAAGATCGACTAACTCAGAACCAAGTAAGCCTTTACATGTGTGTGTGTGTGTGTGTGTGTGTGTGCATGTGCGTGCACGCATGTATCTTCAAAAAAAAAACAAATGAAAAATACACTGCCAGATTCTATATTCTTTTAAATTTACAATATATAGGAAACCCAACTCTATAAAAAACAAACACAACTTTGTAGCATAATTCATACATGTATCATCTATGTGTCATACAAATTATTAGTCACCAACCACTTTCATACTAACTTGTTGAGAACCCTAATATCAATTAATCCATAAATCGTACAAACAAAATAGTTTTTTGAAAATGGATACTAAATTTTCAATTCTTGAAGTAAATAGAATTGGTGCAAAAATATTGGATTAAGTGAAATTAATCAAAGAACTTCATAAACTCAATTTCCACATTTTAAACATTATGAGTTTATGATATTCCCAACTTTCCATATTTATTACTAGTATTCTATCAATCCATTTGCAATTGAATTAAAACAAAATAAAAAATAAATCGAAAGGAAAAGTGATATCAAAAGTGATAACGGAGTTCACCCATCATTTGGGATATGTCTCTAGGTTCATGAAAACAACAAACCATTCCATTTAATAAGATGAAAATATCAACAATTACCAATTTACATCATAATGGATTTAAAATCTAAAAGTTGCACTATAACCTATTGATGTGAAGATCCTGTAATGCTCAAAAATCCATCTACCATTCATCCACTATACATGTATTCCTTTTCCATGCTCATGGGCAACTTTCTCTAGTAAGAATATCTATAAAATTATTGAAAGGGTATAAATTAAATAGAAGTGCCTCTGTCTTTATCTTAGACCTACAACTCCTTGACAAAACCCTATAAATATATCTACATATACATCCTCTTGACCAAGAGCCTTATAGAGGCATTAAAGATATAGTCAGGGTTCTCTATGTATTATTACACAGTCACATATACATTGTTCCTTGTCTTTCACTATACAAGTATAAGGGGAAATGTAATAACACAAGACTCGGGTGTTCGTATCTGTGAACACCCTATAAGGTAGATAACATCTGCCTATGACTAAAGGCCCCTTAAAAACTATGCATGTTACTTATGAAAACCACTCATATATTTATTCATGGTCATAAACCATTCAAAAATATAAGAAAATAAAATATCAAAAGCTCAGTCTGTAAAGATATACATACCATACATCCATGGCCAATGACTTAACCATAATAAATGCATCCACCTTTTACGTTTAGGACTGTATATGTGTTCTCATCTTGGTTTGTACCCTTCTCCATGGTTTAAACAAAGTAGGCATATTAATCTACAAAAACCTTTTAATTATCCTTATTAGGCCCAAAGACTTTTATACAAATAGGCGATCATTTATTCGCTCATGGTCTTTTTCAATAGGAGCAAGTGTCTAAATCCTAGGCATGGTTTACTTGCCTATCAATCTTGAATTCATGCACAACCAAAATAAATTAGGCTTGTAAAAAAAATATACATATATTCCATATCTATCTTTTGGATCAAAAAAAGGTGTCCACTCCTTAACGATCATGATTGTCTCTTTCCCACATTTTAAGGCCATACTGAATAGGAAATAAGAAACATCCATGACTCTATCTATCTTAACACAAACTCTATCAAACCCATTTGTATTATCCTTTAAAAATATAAGCATTTTGATGTTGGTAATCTCTATAAAGCTAAAAAGAGGATTGATCAATATCGATACATAGTCACCATATCTAATAGAGGAAAACTCTACATGATTCGAAACTCTATGTGCTTCGATATAGTCATAATCTTCACCATCACCCTAAACTTATACAACATTTTAAATAGGTGAACTCCCTCTTTATCTAAAATAATGAATTTTCCTCTTTTATCTCCCTATAGGATCTATTTATCAAATAAACTCACTCTAGTTTTGTAGATAGATGATGACCCTCACCAAGATCTTACAGGATTCATGTTGTCAATGCCATTAACAACTACCTCGAATGACACATACTTTTCATCATCATTTTGATAGATGATTTCTCCTTCAAATACCCTCAAAGGCTTGGCCTAGTCAAAATTGACTCTTCCTATTCTCCATAGCTAAATGTGCAATGTCTTTGTGACTTAAACACTCATGCCAAAATGCGTACAGATAGTTCAAGAGTCTTCTTTTGTCGATTCATATTCGGATCTACCCAAGCTTACACACCTTATAAAAATAGGTGAGATCCCCATGAATTTTCCATATCCAACTATCCTTTTATGTCTTCCATGGATCTCATGCCATATGAATAGGAGAAAATGTTTGTTCTTTCCTAGATACTCCAACAATGAGCTCCCTTATTTTACATCGAGCTTCTAACATACCAAATCAAAAAAGCCTTATACCATTTTTTGCCATCTTTAGGTAAATGGTTCCTCCATTCTAACCACAAAAAACCATTTACTAAATAAAGATTATTTTCCCACATTTGTGGGATAAGAATATTAGTAAGCCTTTAAATAAGCTTTTATTTCAATATAGACGCATGGATTTGACCACATATTAAATGGCCTTCTTTTGTTAGAGACTTGAACCAATACCAAATATGAGTTGGTTATTTGATGATGAACTCAGAATGTGAGTTGCCTCATAAATCAGGTTGGGTTGGCATCTGAGTTGGGGTGAACAATGAGTTGGGGTGTCAGGTGAGTTGGGGTGCCAAGTGGATTGGGTTTCATTATGGCTTAGAAGAATAGTAAGGAACTAGTGGCAGGACACATGGTGGCATAAGGACCCACCACATGGGCCTCTCCAATTTCTCCTCATCCTAGCACATGTCATAACTAAAATCATGGAAATAATTGTATGGTAGAAATAGTGTAATTATGAAATTAATAAAACACCATTACCATACACGATGATAGAGTAACCCTCCATCATAAAAGTGGGATCCACTAGATACGATCTCCATAGCCATCCTTTTAGCAATGAAATAGTGATTCTAATAGTCCTCTAGATCAAACCTCCCCATAAATAGGATTTTATCCTCAAAAGTACCAAGAATCTAATTGCACCTATTACATAGATTTTTGCATCACACCAAAACTCTAAAAAAAGTCAACTATCCAACTATAATTGCAACCTATAAATGGAGAGTAAAAATAAACTTTGTATCCATTCTACCAAATTACCTATTACCCAAAATAGTCATAATCTTTGGTAGCTTATCTCAACCCTACACTGCATGAAGGTTTAGGTAATCTCCTTGTTATCACACAAGGTAAATACATTGTGTTGTATACGTGTATGAGATTTACAAACAAATACATGTGTATACTTGTATTTTTACAAACATTACCCATCTATGGGTCTTTAAAAGTACACCTACATGATGTGACTAAGAAACATACATGCATGTACAGAAAGTTTCTAATACAAACATTGCCCATATTACTATGGGACTTAGATGTATATGCAAGTATAAAAACATGCAAAGAATTTATCTATCCTAAGGTGACTAATGCACAATACATGTTACTTAAGGGTAATCAAGGGAACTAAAAAAAATAAAATTAGCTACTATGTCACTTGAATCTTTCCCTATACCTATCAAACTCCAATGTTAACGTGGAGAGTTTCCACAATAAGAGCTTCTTTACAAACTCACAAATCTGCAAGTAACTATAAGCAAATATCATTTACAAAGTGAGAAGAAACCAAGTATTTTAAACTTGTCTCAAGTTTTCTTTCACCATCTAACTGCTCCCTAATTTATACATCCACAACTCATCCAACTGAGTTCATTTCCCCAAAAAGTCTATCACAATGGAAATCTAAAATAGGAGATAGCCAATATAAACCCTTCCAAACATAACTTTATCAAATTTCCTTCCCAGATTCAATAAGTAAGAATTTCTCTGAAATAAATGTGTTGAAGAGAATAAAAGGATACTAATCCAATGCTATAGTCATGGTTATCAAAACTATTCAAATAACCATTTAACCATAAGGTTTGTTCCCTCCTAATGGTTTTCATAACTGAATAGTAAGTGGTTTCATATTTTATAAAGCTCTATCTCAATAAGAGTTAGATGATCCACGTTATAGTTTCAAAAGTATTTTAAAAACAATTATGCATAGAGGTATACTTTACTTCCAAAGTAACCCACAAAAAGGTTATCCAAATTTAAACCAAAATTGTGCAAACATAATTACACTAAAAATATCTCATACCTCTTTGAGAACTATGAACTGCACTTATTGAGTACTAGCTAATATACTATTGGTATCTTAAACAACTTCCTATTTACATCCTACAACCCTTAGCAAAGCTATAAGACTTACCAATCTCTGAATTAGTTAAAAACTCAAAATTCAAAGTGGAATATATTATTCAATACTGAATCAATGCCTTGTTTGCCATTTCCATATCTACGATGCAACTGGTATTTTCACTTATTCCCATAATCAAGGACATAAGAATCCATAATATAGTTAATAATATAAAATAATAAGGCTACATAACTAGCTAGATAGACCAAAATATTGTGTTAATACCAATATGAAATTAGATCATAACACACCTCAATCTGTGCTTTGTATAAGACAAGTAATCAAACTGCAACTGATTCCTCTTGGAGATGCATTACTGAAAATGACTTGCATTTTATGTAAATGCTTCCAAAGTAAGAAAGGTTGTTACTTTCACAAAACCATCTCACACCTCAAGTGTTGTGTTCTTCATTTGCATTGATCTTTCAGGGCTAGTGGTTCTAGAATCTTGGTTGTCATAAGTCTTTCTTCTTCTAGTGAATTAGAACACCTTCTAGTTCCCCTTCACACTAGCCTCTCTGCGTGGTCAACTCAAATAGAAGAATCAAAACCAAAATTTGATATTTAAAAAATTCAATCAAAAGTATATCTCATTGTAGCAATGTCCTTTAATCACTTACTTTGATACCAAATTAGATCTGCAAACCATACAAACAAAATGGTTTTCTACAAATAAATACTAAATTCTCAATTCTTGAAGTAAATAGAATTAGTGTAGAAATCTAAGATTGAGTGAAATTACTCAAAAAGCTTCATAAACTCATTTCTTGCATTTTAAACTTTCTAAGCTTGTGCTATTCATAACTTCCCATATTTATTGCTAGTATTCTATCAATCCATTTATAGTTGAATTAAAACAAAATACAAAAAAAATTGAAATGAAAAGTGACACCAGAAGTGATAATAGAGTTCACCCGTCATTTGGGATATGTGTCCAGGTTGATGGAAACAATGAACCATTCCATTTAATAAGATGCAAATATCAACAATTACCAATTTAAATCTTAATTGATTTAAAATATAAAAATAGTACTATAACCTTTTGATGTAAAGATCCTATAATTATTATAAATCCATTTACCATTCATCCATAGTACCTTTATTCCTTCTCTATGCTTACAAGCAGCTTTATCTCGTAAGAATATCTATAAAATTCTTAAAAGGGCATAGATTAAATAGGAGTGCCTTTGTCTTTATTTTAGACCTATAACTCCTTGACAGATCCCTGCAACTATATCTACATATACATCCTCTTGACCAAGAGCCTTATAGAGGCATTAAAGATACAATCAGGTTTCTCTATGTATTATTACATAGTCACATATACATTGTTCATTTTCTATCACTATACAAGTAGAAGGGGAAATGTAATAACATAGGACTCAGGTGTTTATATATGGAAACACCTTATAAGGTAGATAACATCTGCCTATGAACAAAGGCCCCTTAAAAACTATGCATGTTACTTCCTTATGACAACCACTCATATATTTATTCATGGCCACAGACCATACAAAAATAGAAGAAAATAAAATATCAGAAGCTCATTCTGTAAAGATATACATACCATGTGTCCATAGCCAAATTAACCACATTAGACACATCCACCTTCTAAATTCAAGACTGTATATGTGTTCTCATCTCAGTTTATACCCTTATCCATGGTTTAAACAAAGTAGGCATACTCATCTACAAAAACCTTTTAATGATCCTTATTAGGCCCAAAGACTTTTATACAAATAGGCGATCATCTATTCACTTGTGGTCTTTTTCAATAGGTGTATGTGTCTAGATCTAAGGCATGATTTATGTGCCTATCAATATTGCATTCATGCACAATTAGACTGACTTGGGTTTATAAACAAATATACATGCATGCCATATCTATCTTTTGGATTGGAAAAGGTGTTTGCTCCTTAACGATCAAGACTATCTCTTTCCCATGGCTGAAGGCCATAATAAATAGGAAATAAGAAATAACCATGAATCTATTTATCTTAACACAAAATCTATCTAACCCATTCATATGCTCCTTTAAATCTACAAGAATTTTTTCATTAGTAAGCTCTGGCATGCTAAAAAGAGGATTGATTGATATTGATACATAGTCATCATATCTAATAGAGGAAAACTCTACATGATTTGGAACTCTATGTGCTTTGATATAGTCATAATCTTCACCATCACCCAAGCCTTAACAACCTTTTAAATAGGTAAAGTCCCTCTCTATCAAAAATGATGAATGTGTCTTTTTTATCTCCCTATGAGATCTGTTTAGCAAATAAATTCACACTAGTTTTGTAGATAGATTATGACTTTCACCCAAGGCCTTACAAGATTCATGTCATCAACACCATTAACATCTGCCCAAAATGACACAAACTTGTCCTCATATTTTTACAAATGATTTCTCCTCCAAAGACCCTCAAAGGCTCAGATTGGTCAAAATTGAAACTTCCTTTTCTCCATAGATGAATGTGTAGTGTCTTTGTGACTTGAACACTCATGCCAAAACAAACACATATAGCTTAGGAGTCTTCTTTTATTGATTCATATTTAGATCCACCCAAGCTTACATGCCCTAGAAAAATAGGTGAGATCCCCATAGATTTTCCATATCTAGCTATCCTTTTATATGTTTTCCATGTATCCCATGCCATATGAATAAGAGAAAATGTTTGTTATTCCCTAGATACTCCATCAGTGAGCTCCCTTATTTTATGTCGAGCTTCTAACATACCAAATTGAAGAATCCTTATACCATTTTTTTCCATCTTCAGGTAAATGGTTCCTCTATTCTAACCTCAAAAAACCATTTACTAAATAAAGATTATTTTACCACATTCATGGGATAAGAATAGTAGTAAGCCTTTAAATAGGTTTTAGTTTTAATATAGACCCATAACTTTGACCATGTATTAAATGGCCTTTGTTTGTTGGAGACTTGAACCAACACCAACTACAAGTTGGTTATTCAAAGATGAACTTGGAATGTGAGCTATCTCATAACTCAGGTTGGGTTAGCATTCGAGTTGGGTTATATAGTGAGTTGGGGTGCTAGGTGAGTTGGGTTGCATTATGGCTTGGAGGAATAGTAAGGAATTAGTGGTATGCCACATGGTGGCTTGAGGACCCACCACATGGGCCTCTCTAATTGCTCCTCATCTAGCCACATGTCACAACCATAAGCATAGAAATAATTGTATGGTAGAAATAATGTAATGATGAAATTAATAAAACACCATTACTATACATGGTATTAGAGTCCCCCTCCATCATAAAAGTGGGATCCACCAGCTAAGATCTATGTATCTAACCTTTTCTGACGAAATAGTGATTCAAATAGTCCTCCAAATCAAACCTCCTCACAAAGAGGTTTTTGTCCTTAAAAGTACCAAAAATCCAACTACACCTATTACATAGCTTTCTGCATCACACCAAATCTCTAAAAAAATTAAACTATCCAACTATAATTATAACTTGTATATGGAGAGTAAAAATAAACTCTGTATCCATTCTGTCAAATGACCTATTACCCAAAATAGTCATAATCTCTAACAATTTCTCTCAACCTTGCACTACATGAAGGTTAAGGTATTTTTCTTGTTATCACACAATGAAAATAAGCTATGCTATATACACCTATGAGATTTATAAACTAATACACATGTGTATACTTGCATTTTTACAAACATTACCCATCTATAGGTCTTTAAAAGTACACCTACATGACATGACTGAGAAACATACATGTTTGTATATAAAGTTTTAAATACAAACATTTCCCATGTTATTGTGGAACTTAGACATATATGCAAGTATAAAAACATGCAAAGAATTTGTCTATCCTAAGGTGACTAATACAAAATACACATTACCTGAGGCTAATCAAGGGAACTGAACAAAAAAAAATTAGTTGATGTGTCCCTTGAATCTTTCATTATACCTATGAAACTCCAATGTTAACTTGGAGAGTTTCCACAATAAGAGCTTCTTTAAAAACTCATAAATTTTCAAGTAACTATAAGCAAATATCATTTAAAAATTGAGAAAAAACTAATTATTTTAAACCTATCTTGAGGTTTCCTTCACCATCTAACTACTCCTTGATTCATACCTCTACAACTCATCCAACTGAGTTAGTTTCCCCAAAAAGTATATCACAATGGAAAACTGAAATAGAAGATAGCCAATATAAACCCTTCCAAACATAACTTTATCAAATTTCCTTTGCAAATTCAATAAGTAGGAATTTATTTGAAATAAATGTTTTGAAGAGAATAAAAGGATACTAATCCAATGCTATAGTCATGCTTATCAAAATTATTCAAAAAACCATTTAACCATAAGGGCTGTTCCCTCCTAATGGTTTTCATAACTGAATAGGAAGTGGCTTCATCTTTTATAAAACTCTATCTCAATAAGAGTTAGATGATCTATGTTATAATTTATAAAGGATTTTAAAAACAATTATACATAGAGGTAAATTTTACTTCCAAAGTAACCCACACAAAGGTTATTCAGTTTTAAACCAAAATTGCGAAAAAATAATTACACTAAAAACAACTCATACCTCTTTGATAACTATGAACTACACCTATTAAGTACTAGCTAATATACTATTGGTATCTTAAACAACTTCCTATTTACATCCTATAACCCTTAACAAAGCTATGAGACTTACCAATCTATGAATCAGTTAAAAACTCAAAATTCAAAGTGTAATATCTTGTTTAATACTGAATCAATGCCTTGTTTGCCATTTCCATATCTACGATGGAACTGGTCTTTTCACTTTTTCCCATAATCAAGGACATAGGCATACATAATTTAGTTACTAATCCAAAATAATAAGGCAATATAACTAGTTAGCTAGACCAAAATTTTGTGTCAATAACATAATGAAATTAAATCATAACCATACCTCAATCTGCTCTCTACATAATTATAGTAATTGAACTGCAACTGATTCTTCTTGGAGATGCATTACTAAAAATGCCTTGCATTTTATCTGAATGCTTCCCAAGGATGAAAGGTTGTTCCTTTCACAAAACCATCTCACACCTCAAGTGCTGTGTTCTTCATCTATATTGATCCTACAGGGCTAGTGGTTCTAGAATCTTGGCTATCAGAAGCTTGTCTTCTTCCATCGAATTGGAACACCTTCCAATTTCCATTTGAACTAGCCTCCCTGCATGGTCAAATCAAATAGAAGAATCAAAACCAAAATATGATATTTAAAAACTTCAGTCAAAAGTATATCACACTAAAGAAAGGTCCTTTAATCACTTGCTCTGATACCAAATTTGATCCATAAACCATATAAACAAAATGGTTTTCTAAAAATAGATACTAAATTATCAATTCCTAAAGTAAATAAAATTGGTACTAAAATCTAGTATTGAGTGAAATTAATTAGATAACTTCATAAACTCACTTCCCACATTTTAAATTTTTTGAGTTTATGCCATTCATAGCTTCCCATATTTATTTCTAGTATTCTATCAATCCATCCATTTACAATTGAGTTCAAATAAAATACAGAATAAACTAAAAGGAAAAGTGACCCCAGAAGTGATAATGAAGTTCACCTATCAGTTGGGCTACGTCTTTGGGTTTGTGGAAACAATGAACCATTTAATTTAATAAGATGCAAATATCAACAATTATCAATTTACATCATAATGGATTTAGAATCTAAAAATAGTACTATAACCTATTGATGTGAAGATCCTGTAATTCTCATAAATTCATCTACCATTCATCTAAGTACCTATATTAATTCTTCGTGCTTAAGAGAAACTTTCTCCAATAAGAATATCTATAAAATTATTAAAAAGGCATAAATTAAAAAGGAGTGCCTCTATCTTTATCTTATAATTGAAACTCCTTAATAGAACCCCACAACTATATCTACATATACATCCTCTTGACCAAGAGCCTTATAGAGGCATTTATTTCTAGTATTCTATCATTATACAAGTAGAAGGGGAAATGTAATAACATAAGACTCAGGTGTTTGTATCTGTCAACACCCTATGACCAAAGGCACCTTAAAAACTATGCATGTTACTTCCTTATGATAACCACTCATATATTTATTCATGGACATAAAGCATTCAAAAATAGAAGAAAATAAAATATCAGAAGCACAATATGTAAAGATATACATACCATGCATCTATATCCAATGGCTTAACCACAATAGACATATCCACCTTCTATGCTTAGGACTATCTATGTGTTCTCATCTTGATTTGTACCCTTCTCCATGGTTCAAAAAAATTAGGTGTATTCATCTATAAAAACCTTTTAATAATCCTTATTAGGCCCAAAGACTTTTATATAACTAGGCGATCATCTATTTGCTCGTGGTCTTTTTCAATAGGTGTAGGTGTCTAGATCTAAAGCATGGTTTACGTGCTTATAAATATTGCATTCATGCATGAACATACTGACTTAGGTCTATAAATAAATTATACATTTATACATGCATGCCATATCTATATTTTAGCTCAAAAAAAGGTGTCTAATATTTAATGATCAAGACTATCTCTTTCCCATGACTGAAGGCCATACTAAATAGGAAATAAGAAACAACCATGACTCTATCTATCTTAACACAAAATTTGTTAAATCCTTTCATATGATCCTTTAAAACTGTAAGCATTTTATCATCGATTAGCTTTGGCATGCTAAAAAGAGGATTGATTGATATTGATATGTAGTCGCCATATCCAATACAAGAAAACTTTGCATGATTTGAAACTCTATGTGCTTTGATATAGTCATAATCTTCACCATCACCCAAGGCTTAGACAACCTTTTAAGTAGGCCAAGTCCCTCTATGTATAAAATAATGAATTTGTCTTTTTTTATCTCCTTACATGATCTATTTAGCAAACAAGTTCACACTAGTTTTACAAATAGATGATGACCTTCACCCAAGGTCTTATAAGATTCCTATCATTAATGCCATTAACATCTACCCAAAATGACATAGATTTGTCCTCATCATTTTGACAGATGATTTATCCTCTAAAGACCCTCAAAAGTTTTGCCTGGTCAAAGCTGACTCTTCCTTTTCTCCATAGCTAAACGTGTAGTGTCTTCACGACTTAAATTCTCATGCTAAAATTGATGCAGATAGTTTGAGAGTCTTCTTTTGCTGATTCATATTCATATCCACCCAGACTTACACACCTTACAAAAATAGGTGAGCTACCCATAACTTTTCCATATCTAGCTATCCTTTTATATGTCTTCAATGGCTCCCATGCCATACAAATAGGAGAAAATGTTTGTTCTTCCTTGGATACTCTAATAGCGAACTCCCTTATTTTACATCAAGATTATAACATACCAAATCAAAGAATCTTTCTACCATTTTATACCATCTTTGGGTAAATTGTTCCTCCATTCTAACCTCAAAAAACCATTTTCTAAATAAATTTTATTTTCCCACATTCGTGGGATAAAAATATTAGTAAGCCTTTAAAAAGGCTTTTATTTCAATATAGACTCGTGGTTTTGGCCATGTATTAAATAAACTTTTATTTTTTGGAGAATTGAACTAACACCAACTACAAGTTGGTTATTCAGTGATGAACTCAAAATGTGAGCTATCTCATAACTCAAGCTAGGTTGGCATCCAAATTGGGTTACATGTTAAGTTAGGGTGCCAAGTGAGTTGGGGTACTAGGCGAGTTAGGGTACCAAGTGAGTTGGGTTTCATTATGGCTTGGAGGAATAGTGAAGAATTGGTGGTAGGCCACATGGTGGCCTAAGGAGCCACCATGTGGGCCTCTCCAATTGCTCCTCATCCTACCACATGCCACAACCAAAATAATGGAAATAATTGTATGGTAAAAATAGTGTAATTATGAAATTAATAAAACACCATTACCATACATGATGGTGGAGTCCCCCTCCATTATAAAAATGGGATCCACTGGCTACAGTCTTCCTAGCTAGCCTTTTACTAATGAAATAGTGATTTGAATAGTTCTTCAAATCATCAACAAAACAAATGGTTTGTCATGCATGCATTTAAGAATATTTATCTCATATTCACCATCATCAACCAAACCAAAATTTTGACAAGTAACATACAATTTGATAATTTAAACTTAACTCATAATAAAAATAATTGATGCATACATTTCAAATATTTCAACAAATAATAACACATAATCAAGTCTGCATCCCTTTTCAAACTAAAACTTAAAACCAAATTGCATCCCTTATCAAACTAAAACTTAAAATCAAATTGCATGATTTGAATATGAAAACCAAACTCCTTTATATGATTGTAAAATTCATCAAATAATTTAAACCATTTGAAACATACATTGTAAATGACAAGTTTAAAAAACTTACCCAATTTTGTAAGTTATCACTACAAGTTACCAAAGCTTCTCATCACTTCCAGATTTTCACTTCAAGAATTTTGATTCCACTCCAAGCTTGTCAAGCTTGACAATCAACCAAATGAAAAAAAGCCATTTGTATTTTTTGAGCTATAATAATTGCCTTGGTAACATGTCTCAATGACATTGGATGCTAAATTTGTTAGTATATACCATCAATCCTACCAAATTCCTTGGTGACTCTAAAAAATTGGAATATAAATAAAGGTTATACTTAATTGATCACCAAATTTCTTCAACCAATGCACGTACCTCAAGCTTTAATTCTATGAATTTTTTGGGCTCTACACAATCTTCAATTTAATCCCGATAATATTAAAGCAATAAATCTACATAATGTCCATGTAAATGATATCAACCACTACTTTGAACCCTCAATCAACATTAAATACTTAAGTCATAATTAATTTTCATGTCCACCACCCTAAGTTGTATTATCACTTTTAGATAGGTCGGCCAATGTTCAACCTTTAGGTATTTATTCCAATTAATCAACATTTGTCCCTAGTATCATACCACTCCTTATGTCTAGTAATATTTGGACCTTTTTAAAACATATTACATTAATATCATAATTCATTCATGAACTCTCAACATTTATCCCTTAGATCTTAGGTTAAAAACATATAGGTTTTGATACAACCAAAACCTAAAATATTGAAACATTATTCAATATAAATAATGTTATAACTAACTTATATTGAAACTTTAACATTATTTAATATAGATAATGTTACTCACCTATTATTCCACATACTCTTTGATGATCAAAAATACCACTTATCAATCATCATGTGCATCCAACTATAACTCCTTACAAACTTGATAACAAATTTAATCATTAGCATTGTACTCATATGATTCATATGATCAAAAAAATTATTTCTGCACTGATTTATGTACATGCTTATTTTTTAATTAAATCCATTAAATGATTTTGAAACCACTTATAATGTAGAGTGATAATTTCACTAAATGCAAAAGTCATAATAAACATTCATCATAATAATCCATATTCAAATGATTTAATGAACTAAGACCCCTAATTAGTAGTTTTAGATGTTACAAACAAAATTGTCAATATGACATAATCAGTTAAAAACTCTTGACTTTAGAAATGAAAAAGATGGGTTGTCAAAAATAGGCTCAACATTATTTAGGATTTAATGATGAATATTTGAGTTGATCCTATTTTATTCTAAACTATCCCACTAATCCTCAAAGACAAGTATACTACATGCATTATAGAATGGAATGACAACACCAAATAGAAGATTTCATGGTATTAGAGAAGAAAAGAAAATAAATCTAGTGTGTAATGTGAGCATGATTAATGCATATCCTAAATAAAATGAATTTATATAAGTAGTTACTAGAAAACATCATGTAGAACAAGGACTGCCTACATTAGAAATACCATAGGATCATAGAATTATAAAGGTATACATGATAAATATCATGACACTATAATAGAGAAGGGATTGATATAACAAACTACATATGTCCTTCAAGATATAAAATAATAGAGTGTGTTATAAGGATATACCACAACAATTAACACATAAATGTATGGGCAAATTGTGTGGATTATGAATCAAGAAGGTGTTATGATAACACTGATAGATTTGTTATAATTGCTCAACATGATATGAAATGAAGATATATCCTAGAATATTAAAAATCTCATTCATAATATTATATAATACATACACATCAATAAGTTGGTCTGGTATGTTAAAACTAAGAAAATATGGGATGTGGACTCATGAATGGACATTGATCTTGCATGATATGAAACCCCTAATGAAATATATGACTTTAGGAATATTGTTAATATGATTCATAGATATACATGGGAGGCTATTAATAGGTTATACTTGAGCTACAATATTGTCACCCTCAGTCTCACAAACTATAGGCAAGTAGAACTAATTGGTCACCTCAAAGATGTGGATATTAGAGTTATTGAGTTAAATCTGTGAGGTGATTTTGAATTCATTGACATGAAGACATTGAGATCCATTACCATACCTTTATTGGTAATAAATGGCATTATTATGCTCAAATTACTATTAATATAGTGCATAATCAATTAGAGGCTCATCAAGGAGATACAATAGTTGTCATCCCTTTGAATAAATTAGAACAACAACCCTATATTATTCCAAAGGAACTAAAGTCACCATATGTCTACAGTGATAAAAATTGGTTCAAAGTAGGCAAAAATACATAGATAAATGATTTACAAGTTATGGAATGTCAATTTTTGAACCCAAATCTAGAGAAAAGCATACAAACATAGACAAAAAAATAACTACTTTATAATATAGTAATAATAAAATCTATAACTCCCTAATTTCAACTTGAAGGTTTTACCTCTCCATCAGTGTGATTTCCTACTAAGTCAGAGCTATATTTCCTATATAATATAGGATTAATAATAATATATTATACATAACCTATTCTAGAGGGTGTTTTATCTTAGGAAATAACATCTTTAATAAGTGGTGACTCAAACACCCATATGTTGAACTGGGCTAGGGGAGATCATGAGATATGACATCTACATATGGTGTTCACCATTGAATATCAATTACCTCAAAACTTTTTGACAGAGGATTTTAATCCATTTATATTAAGGTTAGAGCACCATGTGTTGGATGTGGATCAAAGAGTCAACACAATCAACTATGCATTGAAAGGAACTTCTATGACTTGGTGGGAAGTGCATAGAGAATAAAAGATACACTAGAAGGAAGCGTGTGAATTTTTATGCATGTGATTTTAGTTATCACCTACTGTAAAATTAGAATGGCCATTCTTTCAAGAAGGATAATTTCTCAAATTACACATTCATAAATGTGTAGATATAGTCTTCACAAGGAGCTGAGCCAAGGTATTGGGTGAAAATTTATTCACACACTAGCACCACTCCTAAATAATTGGTACATACATCAAGGGTGAAAGAGATAGACAAAATATTGGGCACAAGGTTAGTAAGACTTTACTCAAACTTCTATGTTTCAATATGATAATACATTGGTGAAAAATGCATTGATGAAACTAAAAACTTTTCTATGTTATGGCCAAGCAGAAGATTTGGGAGTTGTGATAGAGTCATCATCACAACAAGAAACACCTAAATATTTAAATCTTTTGATTCATGATTATAATTTCAATAGACAAGAACAAGCTCTTAAATAAAATTATAGATGAGCTAACAAAATATAGTGATAGTGATGGAGATCTAGATTTAGAAGTCTTATTTATACTAGAATGAGAAGCCAAACCAATAATTGGCCAAATCATAGAACAAGTTGAAGAGGAAATATTGTGCAATGTAAACATTCCATAACAAGAAGGGGAATACACTATGCTATAGGTTCTACCTAGTGGTTTGAACAAAAAATATCAAGACCTACTAAAAAAGATTGAAGAAAACATTGAAACAAAGTTTATGCCTAAACTTGTGATTGTAGGAGATTCATGGGGATAAAATCCAATATTGGAGGCATTTCAGATACTTAGAGACTATTAAGATGTCTTTCTGACCAAAGTCTTATAATTCAAAGGTGTGGATCTATCATTGGGGGAAATGCATATAAAATTGAAATAGTGCACTAGACCCATTAAAAAGTTCCCATAAAGAGTAAATCCCAAATGAAAATGAAATTAAAGGTTGAAATGAATCACATTTAATAAGCAAGGACCATTTATCTAGTTGAAAATGTAGATTGGGTGAGTCCCATAGTTGTGCATCAAAATACGTCTAGTGAGATTTAGGTCTGTGGGGACTACCATGCACTAAATGATACATGCATCAATGATCCATTTCTAATATAATATATAGATGAAGTTCTTGATTTAGTCAAAATTCATGAGGTGAACTCATTCACAAATGTATTTAGTAGATACCATCAGATTATGATCATAGAATAGGATCAAGAGAAAATAACATGTATAATAAAATGGGGGCATTCGCATATAAGGTAACACCCTTTGGTATTAATAATGGGTTAGTAGTTTTCTCTAGGGCTATAGTAACTGCATTTTAATATTTCATTCATGATTTTATCAAAGTATATTTGGATGACTAGGTTGTCTTCTCTTTGTTTAAAGAGCATCTATCTATTCTATGACTAATGTTAGAATGGTTTCGATCACTAAATATTACATTCATGATTTTATCAAAGTATATTTGGATGACTAGGTTTTATTCTTTGTTTAAAGATCATCTGTAAAGTCTATGATTAATGTTAGAATGATTTTGATCACTACACACTAATTTACATCTAAAGTACTGATTGTTTTTCACATTTTTCATTATTATTCTAGGCCACATCATATGTAGTACTGGAATATTGGTTGACCAAGATAAGATTGTAGTAATAGTGGGGATGCAACCCCCAACTAGTTTTACATAAGTATGCACCTTTATGGGCCATATAGGATACTATAGAAAATTCATCAAAGGATACATATCCATATCTACATTGATGGAAAAACTATTACACAAATATACAAAGTTTGAGTGTATATTAGAATGCCAAACAACATTTATTGATCTAAAAAAAAGGTTAATAACATCACCTACTTTAGTTTTTTCTGATTGGAAGAAGCCATTTCACATACATGTGGATGTTTATGGTATTGCAGTAGGAGTTATCTTAGCACAGCTAGGGGATAAGGGGTTTGGATCATCCCATACATTTTTCTAGTAGGAAACTACAAGCATCAGAGAAAAACTATATGACTACATAATGAGAGGCCTTAGCTATGGTGTTTTCATTATGACTTTTTTGACATTATCTATTGACTAGACCATTTGATATTTTCACATACCACCAGGCATTGTGATACTTGATTAACAAGCTATTATTAGGAGGACAAATTTATAGGTGCCTAATTTTTTTTAATAATTTCAATTGTAAATAAATGTGAATTTAGGTCGATAAAATGTCAAATCGAATCATCTAGATAGGGTCTAAAATGGGGAAGAACCAAATAAAATATAGGATGAATCTCTATATGTGCACTTTTTAGGGCTGATATGATCCCTAATAACATGCAAGATATTGTGAACTTTCTTGAACAAGGAATGATTACTACAAACTATGTTAAAAGGGATAAAAATCAAATGGTCACATGAGCTATTCTATATAGCTCCATTTATCAATTTCTATATAAAATTAGAAAGGATGATGTGTTGCACAATTTAGCTTTATAAAATGAGTGATAATAGCTTCTTTAGGAATCACATCAAAGAGCCATAAGAGGTCACCTCATAGGATAATATATTGCAAGGAAGATACTATAGAGTAGTCTTTGGTGGTTAAGTTTGTTTTAGGATGCACACAAGGTGGCTAAACTATACGATGGTTGCTAGAGAATGGGAAAACCCAATTAGTGGGATGAGATGCCATTGGTCCCAATACTATTGAAGTAACCATCTGAAAAATAGAAAATCAAATTTGTAGGACTTATAACTCTTGTAAACAAAAATAGTCATGCACAATATATCATTACCACAACTGACTATTTTATGAAATGGGTGGAAGTTACTATGATACCGAGCTATAGTGCAAAGGATACCATTAAATTATTGTATGAGAATATCATAACAAGGTTTGGATGTCCAATCAAATTGGTTAGCGATAGAAGTACTCTCTTACTCAATAGCATAATCATGAATCTTATTAAGGAGTTTTTGATATCACATCGTAAGATCATGACTTAGCATCCACAAACAAATGGACACATATAAGCTTTGAACAAATTGTTGAGTAAAATACTGAAAAAAATATGCAATGTTCAAAGGGATGATAGGGAGTATCACATTTATATGATTATTTGGGCATATAGGACAAATTAAAAATGTGCTATAGGCTTCACTCCATTTTAGCTAATTTATGGTCTTGAGGTAGCTATGCCTATGGAGTACATTGTTCTTAGTCTATACATTATAATGCTTATGAGTTTGGGCACTCAAGAGTCTCTAAAACAAATATTAAGGTATTTGGTCAAAATGGAGGAAATTAAGTAAACATGAGATCAAAAAGTTAAGTAAACAAATGGCATGATCACAACTTGTGATCTAAGTAATTATATCCTGAGTAAGCAATATTACTCTATGATAATAGATTCAAAGTATTTCCGAGAAAGTTATGCATCAGATGGAAAGGACCATAAATTATTCATGATGTTTCATAATAGGGTACAATTATTTTAAAATATTTACAATGAACCATTTTTTAGGGTGTATTAATGGTTGTAGGCTTAAGCCTTATTACCAATAATATCTATCATGCATCACTATAAATGAGAGAGGGCACTGAGTAACACCATATAGTTAGTAATTTTATTTAATGTTGTTTTTTTTCTATTTTGTTATTTAGGGTTAGTGTGTTTTTATAGTGTGATCTTTGGATCATAACACAAAGAAATAAAGTTTGAAATAGTCAATATTGTAGACTGTGATCGATATGCATAGGTAGCCTGAGAGGAAGACAACTAAAAACTAAAACACAGTGGTCAACAATTAAATTTGGGAACATGGTGATGATAAGATAGGTATGGAGAAAGGATGATGATTGATCATTCAAAACTATTAATGATAATGCACTTGGAAGATTACATCTTTTTTGAAGTAGATCATGAGGTAAAATGATAACATGGACCATAAAATGAATGTGTTGAATGAAAGGATGGAATATCACATCAACTACCTGCCAATGTTTTAATAGAATAACCTAAATGAAGAAGACTAATTGTCATGTCAAAAAATAGTCAATTGACATAATTATTGGAGACACACTCATACAGAACCATCTTAGAGAATTTAAACTTGATGCCTTGATGGATTTGGGTGGTAAATGATATATAATAGAGGATACAAACAATAAACTAACATCAAATACTCATGTAACCAATATAACTCTATGATCTACTTTATATATACCTTATTATGCACATATTTCATACTAGAGTTGGACCAAGTGAAGCAAGTGTTCAACACAGGTCACAAAATCAACCATGAATAGAGAAAAACTATTTATCCCACTTATATATGTGTATAAATATGAAATTGGGATTATCTTAGGCCTAAGGCAAACCAAGTATCATGATCTAGACCCCTTAAATTTCATTGATGCAATTAAAGCTATTTTTTTTCTTAGGATCCTCAGGAAACAACACAGGTAGGGGAATTAACATTTTAACATCCATTACATGGTTTAGATTCCAAAATATTGATCAAACTACCTAATTTTGGCCAACTAGATGAGGTAATTCTCACTCTACTAAGAAAGTATAATGAAGGAACAATTCAATTCTCACAAGATGTGACCATATTCATCACCCCTATGAGTATGGTGAGAACAAAAAGGCTTCTAACATGTATTAAATTTATCCTGCCATATAAATCGATAGCTCCACTAATCCACTCTAACAATAGGGATAAATACACTACAAAGGTAAGTAAGGAAACCCCCATTGATTCTATAGATAATTATTTAGCTCACATTCTTATGGAATACATCACTGAGATATTTTAGCAAATAACAAAACAAACAAAATAGGCAATAAAAAGAATGATAGACATTGCATATTACATGATGCGCCTCCATGAATATTTTAATTGGCCTAAGTTTTTAGCATTTGAGCTAATAATAAACATAAATAAAATCCTAATCAACATTATGTAAGCCTTCCATTAC
This sequence comes from Torreya grandis, assembly GCA_037957365.1. Classification (NCBI taxonomy): domain Eukaryota; kingdom Viridiplantae; phylum Streptophyta; class Pinopsida; order Cupressales; family Taxaceae; genus Torreya; species Torreya grandis. The sequence goes on from JARHVA010002162.1 coordinate 1,152,049, forward strand.
TAATTTATGGTACTTATAATCTATTTCATATAATAAAAATCACTAAAATGCCCAATCAATACTACTCCAAAATTTTGGCCTTATATGATGTCCACCAACATTGCATGGGCAAAAATAGGGTAATACTATGGGAAGATTGGGAGGTTCAACACATGGTGGATGGAAATCTAAGCCATGATCAATTTGCACCCAAGTGTACCCCAAGATGTGATGTTATATCTAGCGGAGGATGTGTTAGTAAGCAAACTACATGATGTTATACAAATAAAGGTGCATGGATTGCCAAAGTAATAGCCACACCACTATCATTCTTCATCTCCATGTTGGATGCACATATAAAAGTGTTAAGGCAGAAAGTTCTCACAACTAGATTAATATAACCTTTGCAGTTCATGACCCTAGGTGCACATTAAATAATGAAACTAAAGGTATAAACTCAATCATAATTTCAATTATAGCCACAAACACAACCATATTCAACATTTTAACCAACAACATCTCCATCACAAGTGGATAAATGAAAGCAGAAGGCACTAATGTGATGAGCTTCACCATTACCACCAAAAAAGGAGATCCAACACACAAAGTCCTAGCTTGATAATAAACACATTCCAAATATTATAGTTCAATATGACCTGGTAGATGTTGGAGTTGAATATCAAGAATATTTATAGTCCATGCTTATAAAAATCAGTAACAAGGTCTCTGAATGAGAGGAAGAAAAATATTTTTTCTTTTGGAAATTAGTGTGCACCTACCAAGTACAAAATTAGGTAAGGAAAGAACTATGGGTAGACATCACCCAACCTAATTATTCTATAATTATTGATACTATAGGTGAAGAAACATTCATACAATGGTTTCAAGCCCAACCATTCCAAAAATATCTAGCTATAGGATCCTCTATTGTGCAGGAATAACTACCACCATAAGCAATCCCAATTCCACCATTATTGTGTAAACCTCAGATGCATGTTATAAATTAAACTAATCCAACCATCAAAGATATGATGTGTCTTTTATATAACTAGCTAAAGAGATTGGTGCATAATAAGCATAAGATGTAAAACCATAACTGCATGTCCAAGATACAAAAAGGCAAAATAAGAACATTATTCCACCTTCAACCTCCAAAAAGAAGATGGATACATGGTGGGGTAATGTCTTAGAATCATCTTATTTAGAATTTTGAGTCAATCATAATATTAAAATCATCTACCCCCATGGATATACTTGAATAAACTAGTTTACCACAATCAAACCCATAACACCAAGTTACATGTGAATGACAAGATCCATCTTAAGTAAAAAGGAAGATGTGGGGAAGATGAAGAGGAGGAAAGAGGAAAAGTGTAAGGATATAGAGGAAGAATAGAAGCATAAATAACATGTTGTAGATGATAATTGTAGAAATAAAATTGAAGAAGTAGAAGCTCAAAAATAAAGAGCCTAAGAAGTAGAGGCTTAAAATAAAAAATCCAAAGAAGCAATGGATTGAAAGAAGAGACTCAAAGACATAGATGCTAAAAATAATAAATTTGAAGAAGTAAAGGCTCAAAATAAAAGAGTTGGCAAAGCAGAGGTCAAGAAGAAATCATAAGAATTAGAAAAGAAATGATAAGAAGCACATGCTATGCAAAATAATAAATAAGAAGCAATGGCAATTATGAAGGCTTAGGTAGAGGAAAAAGCTAAGCAATAAGCTATAGAGAAGGAAACTAAATCCAATTATAAGGATATAGTAGATTCTAAGGCTAAAGATGAAGTAGATTCCAAAGCTAAAGTTGAGATTGAAGCCAAGGCTAAGGCTGAAGTTGAATCTAAAGTGAAGTAAGAAGTAGAGGAACAAGCCAAGCAACAAGCACAAAGCATAGTGAAACTAGAATTTACACATAAGGAGGTGCACAAGAGGAGGTTTCTTAGCCTACACCACAAATAAAAATCCAATGGCTATGGGATCTTCCCACATCATTCCCATGACACACCACATTTTCACTACCACTAACATAGTTCAAGATAGCCCCTATAATAACTGCAACAACATCCATGTCTTTGACTATGACTATGTAGGAGACATATTTGGATCTATCTCAGATACCAATAACCAATCAAATCAAAATTCAAATTACTTTATAAGATTAAATTATGTAAAAGGATTCAGTCTTAGAACATGAAGTCTAGTAGCTCTGAGAAGACAATGTAGAATTGATCCTTCAATTTACAAACACATACTAGACCATTGATACCATATACCCTATGCTGGTGACCCAAGTCTTAGGTAACTAGATCATGTCTAAAGGCAAGCCATTCTTAGATTTGTTGGTATAACTCATGAAGGACTGGGTCACTACACAAAATTTGAAAACACTACACACACAATGACATAATATCAAGGCTTAAATAGAGGTCATCTATAAGTTATTGGAAGAGTATGAATAGGTGCTGGACACAACTATGTTACAAGCCAAGAAGATAACACAAGGTGTGATAAATGGGAAGCGTCAAATGAATAAAAAATTGGCCAAAACTAAGACAAAGTTTAATATGACAAATAAATCCAAATATATCATGGAAGATCACACAACTACTTAAAATAATGAGGGATGCACCCATGAAAAAATTAAAGACCTAGCACAATGAGACTTTACATAACTCATTTATAGGAATCATGCACAAAGGCACATGAATAGGTTGGATGAACTATTGTAAGACATCATAGTGAAAACATCAAATACTAGGACACTCATCACTGTAATTGAGAATAAACACATTTAGAACCTAATGGTGATTCAAGTTCCAATATGCATATTACTAATGATGGTGTGAGAAGTGCTGAATGATTGGAAGATGTTAAAGTAATATTTATCCCAAATTGATGCTTTCATTTCACAAATTGTTGATGAACCATAATACATTCCCCCACAGTAGTTGCAACAAGTAACTCACCAAAATAAGATTGTTGCAAGTGCACATCCAGCTCTCCAACAACCAAAATAGCCTCCACCAGTAGTTTCTATAGGACCAAGTGTTTCAAACACTCCTCCATTAGGTCCATCAATGCAATAAACTACTACATATCAAACATATAGTATGACACCATCTACATAATAGGTAATGTGCAGTTCCAATTTTGTAGTTTTCACAACTTTTTAGCACAATTTATAGGTTAACCTTAAATATTAGGAGTGGGGCCAGGTTAGTTGATAGCCCATAAATGGAAGCCACTTGGTTAAGCTAGTCTATTGAAAACTTAAAAGGGTGGTAAGTCAGTACACTACTTAGTTTAAAACCTAAAAGGGTGGCTAAGTAATGTCCAAAGGGTGAAAACTAGTAAATGGCACCTAGAGCAATGACTATGACTTTTATTTTTAGTTAAATTCTTTAGCTAGAGCTTTAGTTCAAGATCATGTGCTATGACTTTCTCTCAAGATGAGACAAATGTTTAAATTTAAGAAAGAGTTGAGTGTAGAATAGGGCTATTAAAATCATAGAGTATATATGCTGGACACATATGTGATTTGCACTCATTTTGTCTTTTCTATAATATTTTTGTATGTATTTGACCTATGTAAGCATAATGATAGATGACATTGTGTGAAGAGTCACTTCTTTTAGGCATATAAAAAATCTAGAATATGAATAGATACAGCTAGGTAAAACTCTATATATAGTGTTAAATTGTATTTTTATATGGTTTTAAAGTGATAGAGGTTATTACATACTATTCTGAAACGATTTTCTTATGTATCTTTTATGATTGTTTTGTGCACAATGAGTACTTTATTTGCTTTAATCTGTTAATTATGAATTTAACCATCTATTAAGATTCTAAAAGACCTATGTCTATCTGCACATCTATCTATTTTATCTGATTAATGAATTATTAAGTTTGAATATGGTATCGACTGTTTAATTTTATTACTCCATGCACAAGCTATCCCTGAATTGACATGTTTTAAAGGGTTTCCAAGAATCTCTACTAACAATCATGTGATAAATAACATAAAAATATAATATGAATAGAACACATCTCATGCTTAGATCTTGGTTTTTGATATTTTAGAATATTATATTTTGTGTTTTTTAAATATTTTACTTAAATAAGATGCTCTAACCTAATAACCAATCTATGGGATGGTCATGTGGAGTTCCTATATCAAACATGAGAATGGTATCCTAGAGATGACAAGTAGTATCATATGTAACTATATTTTAATTTGAAAAATGATCTTGTTTTATAGTGTAAAAATCATCCTCATCATGACTCTTAAGATCATGTGTATTATGGGTAGTTATAGGAAGTATAGCATCATGTGAAATTTGATGTATAGTAGGAGAAACATGTGCCTATGTTTGTTGTGGAACAAAGTGAGCTATACGTAACACTAGCTTAGGACATGGAGTAAATAATGGTTTTCATGAGCCTTGAATGACTTGCTGATGTAGTGGGTGTTGAAGTGTTATTTATCTATGAAAGTCAACTAGATTCCTCTAAATTGTCTACATAGTATGAACCTTAGTAATATGTATAACTATATGTGTAGAATGATCTCATATATGTGGAGTAAATTCCTATGTAGAATGATGTATAATAGGTGTAATAACCAATAGTGGTTTCAATGGGGGTGGAGAAGGAAATACCTCTAGATGAATATGATACTCATATGGAATACAATAAATTGTCACCACTTTGGTTGAATGTATATAATTGACACATCTATCCACTAAATATTAATTTCAAAAATCTTTTTCATCCAAGGGCATCCTAAAAACATGTCAAATACACCTATGCTAAATTAAAATAAGAATAAAGTAGAAAATGTTACAAGGTCTACCTTAAGAGGTACAAAAATACATCCCAAGTGTTTCAACTTTATCCATTAAATTCTTTAACTATCTTGGCTGTATCCATCAAATATTTATATGTATGTCTGAGAGTATAAGAAGTGTCAATTTATAAAATATATTTTCTTGAACCATTATCGACCATGACACTATGAATAGGCTACAAATAAATGCAAGTTTGTACAAGTAATGAATTAAAATCATAGTCATCTTCCAAAATATCATTGTCATCAAATGTAATTTTAGGTGTTAGGTTATGGTTAAGATTAATATAATTTATGTATTTTTATATTATGTAATATGAGAAATCCATTATGTAAAATAATAAAAACCATATGAAGTAGAAAAGTCACTTGAGAAGATGAATAGGTTGTAGAAGTTGAAAATCCATATAGGGTGATAAAAGTGGGAGGAAACAAAACATTAAGGGAAATAATTGCATGATTGAATATGTACCCATGGCCTCTTAGCCATGGGAATGAGTATCTGAGCTATTTAAATGGATATCTCCATAGTTATTATTATTTCATACTTATCACCATAAATTTTATCATTTTAGTTTCATGGTTACCTCTTTCATTTATTTGGTTCTCATATTTAGTAATTATCATGCAAAATAATTTGTTCTTTTATTCTAAAATCCATGGCAGGGTCAGCTGGGATATTTTGTTCCCAACAATAGGTCATTATACTGATATGCTTATAAGTTTACCAATAATACTATGCAATGGGTGCTCATATGTTGAAGGATGAGGATGTGTATCATATATCATATGCACCTAAAATTATCCTTAGTTTTCATTTCCAAATGATTTGGAAGGGGATTGGAAAATATTTTCAACTTTGCATTCCCATTAGGTTGTGTCTTGAATCATCTATTGGTGTGTTGAGTTTAAAGATGCTATCATAAATTAGATCATGTATCATATGCCTTGACTTGAAGAATTTATTCTTAGATTGTCTATCACATTGGTGATAATAATAATATGCATTACTATAATATATTATAGGAATAGGCATACTCATATCAATCTATTAAGGTGGAGAGAGAGTCATAAGACTAAACTTTGGTAATCAGATATGAGGAGGTTGAGGTAATCATAAAAACTACCTCCTTTGTAGAGTGGATAGGACAAATCAATTAGTATGTTATGGTACTAAATTAACTATTGTATTTACCTCATTATTATTATCATTTGATTTAAAATTATAAAATAGTTTACTTTGAAACTTTGAAGTTGAAGGATTTATAACATTAGGCTTAGATTATGTATCTATAACTGTATGACATAACTCATCAAATGATTTTATTTTCTTGAACATAATGGTCTCATGGAGAGAAAATAGTAGAATTTTATTGAAAATATCTTCTAACTCATTGTAGATTATAGTATTCATCATCTTTGAAAGCATGGTCTTGTACTATAGTACACATCCATTGATAATAAATTGGATCATTGTTTAAGTTTTACAATTTGGGCATAAGAAATTTTATAATTGATATTGATTGAAACATGTGTTATAAAGTGATCTACCAAAGAATATAATGCCTTGACTACATGGAATGGGATATCATAGATACATTCTATAGCATAGTCATTAATACTTTATGGAAATACCTTAATCAATAATCTTTCATTGGATACATAATCCAAACATGTTGTGTGGTCTAGATCACCTTTACACTCATAAAATTTAATATTAGGAGTTACAAACACATAAGTAAAGCATAATTTGAAATCTTTGGGGATAATGGATTATGAAGAAATGTATGAGAATATATTAAATAATTGTTTCTAGAAGCATCCTAATCTAATTATGATAGTCTACTTTATGGATCATATAATTGGAAAGTCTGATGATGCCACGTGTAGTCATCTTAGGATGTACATAGGTTGAATGTGTAGGAATAGGAAAAGTAATATAATGGAAAAAATATGTTGCCTCCATACCTTGGGTGGGTATCACGTGTGTACTATAAGGTGTAGATGTATAAATAGTAACAATAATAGTAGTATGAACACTTATGTTGAAATTAGTAACTTGAAAATGTTGATAAATATTATTTAAGGAATCATACTATTCCTTAGATGTTATAGATGATGAGCCCCATAAATGTCCTAATCTTGTCCTCATCTATTGTGCTCATCTTACTTGTTAACCATGCTTTTGAACGCTTTTCTATAATTTTCCTTCTGCATATAGCCATAATATTGCAAATAACATTATGTTTCTATAATATTTTAATAGTTAGAATTATGTATTAAAATTAAATATATGATAGTTATCTATTGCTTTAGGACACTTTTTATATAATGTGTTTTAAGGATGTTTTGGAGAATTAGGTATATAGCACGGAACATCCTAAAGCAATGAAATCACATTACACAGATTATCCTACAACCACTACATGACCGCAACCATTAATAAATAGATTTTGATTCCTCTTTTAACTGACTCACATAAACAACCATAACCTCCTTGGAGCCCAATAAGGAAGTGGTTGAAGAATGAAATAGCTATTTGTCTTACAACAATGTTTTAAAATTCATATAAAGATGACTATTAGCAAAAGGAGCCAATTTTAGTTATCCAAAGTTGAATGTTTCTTAGATTAGAATATATATTGTTTTGTATAAAACAATCTACTCTAAAGTGTGTGTGTGTGTGTGTCTATATATATATATATATATATATAGCAATAGAGTTGAGAAATAGTAGATGTTGATTAGAGATTATTAAAAGTACATTTTGTCAAGAAACTATTATTTTAATTTCTTGCAGTAATTCATTGCTACATTTTTGATTAATATGAAAAAGCATTTATGAGTTCAATTAAGTGTTGCAAGAGGAAGGATTGAAGTTGGAGTTAGAAGGAGGAAATGCCCCCTTTAGAAGTTTGCAGTAACAATCTAACCCATTTAATTAGTTAAGCATGTTATTTGATTTCTTTATGCATTATGTGTTTTATTTTTGAATTATGTGATTTAAATTCTTTCTTAGATTTGTTTAAGGAAGCTTCCAATGTATAAGCATTTATTTCACAATATTTTGTGCATGTTTAAATTCAATCATTTCATTTACTACATAACTTCAACATCTTAGATAACAATTTGTAGAAGGTCAAATTAGAAGATTGAATGTCCATATAGTGTGATATTATCCTATCAAGTCTATGTATTTGGGTTGACATTTAAATAAAGTAGAAGGCACAAATCCATGGTAACTCTCTTTGTTAATTTTTATCAAGATAAGTATATTTGATTATGAATTGACTACTAGTCATTTTTGGCATCATTGCTGGGGAAGGGTGTCACATACTTATAATATTCAATCTTGATAGAAATTGTTTCTAGATGTTTGTTATTTTTATTTACAAATATTTCTATTATTTATATTAAATATTTCTTGCTTTCATAGTTTAAATTTCCCTTTTTGTAAGTAGGATAGTGTAAATTTTCAAAAACCCCCATATTACTAACCTTATGCAGGTAGGGTGGGCAAAAAGTTAAAACAAAAAGTGGTTGACATATGAAAAGTGAAGGGAACTATATAGGAAGATTTTTTATTGAATCATTGAATGTTGTTGAAATATTTGAAATTCATCCTATATCAACTAAGGAACATGAAGGAATTCCTAAAGATCACTCACAATTGTCAGTAGAAGAGGTAGAGAAGAAATAATTTTTGGCTGGATTGGTAGCAGAAGTTGGAGACCTTGAGGAGGTTCATACCCCTAGAAGAGACCCACATGTACCACCTTATCACCTCATACTTAGGAATCTAAAGTTTGCTTCCTTCTATCACCCAAATTTTTTGCTAAGGAGGCATTCAAGGCTATTCTTTCTCCTAGAAAAAACATCAGGTCAATAAAATCTTTCAATTTTGAGAGACTCTTTATCGAGACACTAGATGAATCTTCTAAAATATCTACACCATCCCCATTGTATAGGAATCCATATATTCTTAAGGATAAATATAAAGGCTCCATCTTCTACATCCTATGAAATAAAATAATTGATAGGATTTTTGAGTGATGGGTAACGACAACATCTCATCTACCAACACAAAGAGTATTCATGGGGGATCACTAGGAAGAAAACACTACCAATGAGTCTACTAATTTTGAACTTCTTATCCTTACTCCTGATAGAAATGCACCCATAAATAATATCCCTCACTCTACCCTCCCTAATTTTAGGATAAAATCATCTGAGGATACAAACACATTTATTTTTGAGTTTGACATCTTATGTCATAGCTATGATTATAATCAAGACACTTAAAAACTCAAATTATTTTTAGCAACACTCAAAGATGCAACACTTAGATGGTTCATAGGACTTGGAAAAGATGCCATTTCTACTTGGGAAGAAATGAAGAAGTTTTTGATGAAATACCAAGACTATTTTAGGGATATGAACTATAGGAGAGATGACATATTCCAAATGACACAAGCTGATGATGAGTCATTAGATTAATATATGGAAAGATTTTTATTCAACTTGAAAAAATCCAAGTAGACTACAATGGACAATGAATCATTTAAGATAATATTCCTAATAGAAATTAAAGATGATTATCTAGAGGTATTAGATCTAATGTCTGGTGGTGATTTTTCTACACTGCCCTTTGATGAAATAATAGTTTTATGTACAAACTACTCTAGATCAACCATGAACAAAAGTAAGGGAAGAACCCTTCTTACAACATTTGTATTAAGACTATCTAAAGATGAAGTTAGAAACCTATTTTAGGACATGAAGCAGGACATTATCAGCCACCTAGCTACTTATCTTGATACATTACATACACAGAGGAAGCAAGAAGAAACTAAGAAATCCTTAGCCGCTTATTGCCCTAAATGCCAAAAAAAGAAGGTAGATTACACATGCCATTCTATAAAAGCTCAGGTAGCCAGCGTAATCAAGGATAATATTGAAATGGTGGAGCTACATGTGATAGGATAAGTTGAGAATCAAGTGTTTTTTGTGGCTCAATAGAAACCATGGGTACAAATACTAGGTATGCCATCAAACTCTATGTTTACAAATTCTCACTTCTCAAATAGTCCTCAATATGGTTCTTGGATGAATATACCCAATAAAAATTGGTCTCAACTATGTTGATAGCTACCCCAAGATCTATTATGGATGCAACATAATAGATAACAACCTCAACTATGATAATTATAAAACCAACAATGGTTCTATCCCTCTAATCTATGACAACAACAATGGAGAGGTAATCAAAGATTTACCTAGTAAATTGTTAGGTTGTGGAGCTAAAAGCTTCAACCCTTTGCAAACTATGGAACAGAAGGTTGCTGAGATCCAGGAGCACCGGCGTCGGCAGCAGGACCGACGTCAGTAGATACCAGTGCAGAAGGCCACCGGCGACGGCAGAAAGTCGGCCGACGTCGGCAGAACCAGACAAGCAGGGACCGATGTCGGTCGCCTGTGTGTTCCAGAACTGCTCATTTCATGGACAGTTAGTTAAGTGAACGAAGAGTTTGCATGTTGAGACCAGTTAGAGTCTTGGGCTGCGAGGATAATTATCTAAATTAAGAGTCTAAGTTATTGTTTGAGTTAGGGATCTATTTATAGACCCATTGGCATGTATTGTTTAAGGCATGAGATAGAAAGGAAGAGTTCCTTCTAGTTGTAAGATCTGTGAGTTGCAGGTTGTTGCAAGCTCATTGGGGATCTACATGTAAGTTTGGTCTTTGAATTGCAGGTTGCAGGTTCATGAGAGATCAGCTTGAAGTGCTATAGAGTGCTTGGTGTACTGGCAGGGTTATTACTGACTGGTTGGTGAGGTGAACACCAATTCTGTGTGTGAGTTGGTTGTTGGGACCGTTTTTTGTGTAGGAGAGTGTGTGTGAGAAGAATTACTGTACACTTGAGGTGTGGCGAATCTCTGTAAGGTGAAGGAGTGTGGCGGCTCTTTGATGTATTCTTTTCTGTATAGTGTTAATACAAGATAGTGTATTGTCTCTCATATTCTGTGCTATTGGTGAATTCTAGTTACTTGTGTTTCTGGTTATTTTTGCATATTCAATTGCTTATATTTGGTAATCATACTGTGCTCTTTCTGAGGAGCAAGATCCTAACGGGTGGAATTAGAACAGGTGTGTTTGTTCTTGGATTTACCTCCACCCCCACCCAATAAGTGGTATCAGAGCTTTTGGTTGGGATACTAACAGATTAGTGTAGATTTGGGTAGTGTGTTTTGATTACAGGTTACTCACAGGGTTTTTGTTTGAGTGGGAGTTGAGCAATGGCAGAAAACAGTCAACTACGAATGGAAAAGTTTAATGGCAAGAACTACCAATTATGGAGGATGCAGATTGAGGACTATCTATATCAGAAAGATTTGTACTTACCATTGGGTGGGGTTGCTAGCAAACCCTCGGATATGAAAGATGAAGAATGGGAGGTTCTTGATCGGAAGGCTCTGGGATCTATTAGATTGAGTCTTGAATCATCTGTGATTTCCAGCTTATCACAGTGTAAGACAACGGTGGAGTTGATAAAATCTTTGGCAAATTTGTATGAAAAACCCTCGGCTTCTAATAAGGTATTTCTTATGAAGCGTTTATTTAATTTGCAAATGTTGGAAGGTGGATCAGTTCATAGCCATCTTAGTGATTTCCATGGTTTGGTAAACCAGTTAAGTTCAGTCAATATTGTATTTGATGATGAACTTAGAGCTCTCTTAATCTTGTGTTCATTGCCTGAAAGTTGGGAAGGTTTGGTAATGGCAGTTTCTAATACTGTCTCTCCTTCAAAAGTCTTAAAAGTGGATGATGTTGTGAGTGTGATCTTGAATGAAGAGATACGCAGGAAAAGCACAGGTGAATCATCTGGAGATGCTTTGAGTGTTGAAGGAAGAGGAAGGCCAAGAGAGAAGACAGAGCGTGGGAGATCAAGGTCGAAGATGGGCAAAAGATCCAAGTCCAAGTATGGCAGAATAACCTGATGGAAATGTGGAAAGCAAGGGCACTTAAAGAGATATTGTAGATCGGGTGAAGATTAGCATGAAGGACATGGAGAAGAAGCAGATGTTGCGGGTTACGTTGCACAGGATGCTCTGGTATGTTCTTTGGATAAAGTAGAATCTTGGGTATTAGATTCTGGTGCCTCTTTTCATGCATCCCGACATAGGGAATTTTTTCATGAGTATGTCCAGGGAGACTTTGGAGAAATTTGTGTAGGGGATGGTAAGCCTTGTCAGATTGTTGGCAAAGGTAAAGTGAAGCTGAAATTGCAGACAGGTGACACATGGGTGTTAAAGGAGGTCATGCATGTCCCAGTTCTGAAGCGGAATTTGATTTCTGTTAGAAGCTTGGGTGAAGAGGGTTGCACAGTAACTCTCACAGCGGACTCTTGGAAGGTTACCAAGGGTACACTTGTTGTAGCTAGAGGTAAAAAAGTAGGTACGCTTTATCTATCTACTTGTTTTACTGATTCTCTTTCTGGGTTATCTACTTCAGCTGTAGATTCGGAGATGTGGCTTAATAGGCTTGGTCACATAGAAAAGAAGGAGATGCTTGTTCTTGAGTCAAAGAGTATGCTTTCAGATTTGGAAGGCATGGATCATGGTTTCTGTATGCAGAAGAAGAAGGTGAGGTTTCTTGAGGAATTCGATGTTAGTGACAAGAACAGGAAAGCCTTGGTTTTCAAGGAGAAAGTGACAGACAGAGTTCAGCACAAGGTGTAGAGGAATTCTGAGCAGAGCAAGGGTGATTTGGACAAGGGTTTGATCCAAAAAGAGCTCACGGGAAAAATTCAGGTCTCACAAGAAAAACACAGAGACCGACGTCGGCAGGAAAACCGGCGTCAGTGTCCAGACAGGGACCGACGTCGGCTATGTGCAGCCTGACGTCGGTGACTCGGGGCAAACAGAGACCGGTGTCGGCCAGGGGAAACTGACATCGGCAAGGAGGTAGTCGCAGGGAACCGACATCGGTCGGCTGTAGACTGAGATGTGACCGGCATCGGTTACTGAGATGAATTTTGGGTGGACAGCTAGTTGTCATGGAGTCTCAAGCGCCCATATGGAGGACTGAAGGTGTAAGTTCTTAAATTCGTCATTTCCCTTCTTTACACTACTTGTTGCTCACTTATGGCATAGGACCAGGAAGTTGTTGAAGAAGCAGAATAGGTAGATTCAGGAAACAGTGGGAGCTTGGCATGGATGAGGATGTGATTCCTTGGAGGAGAACCAAACAGGTGTTTTGGGTAGTGTTGCCAGCTAGAAGTAAGCACTGAGAGATGAATGGATGTTAAGGATGAAGAAGAGCGGAAATGGATACGTGAGATGGAAGATCAGGGTATATGATCTTGTTTTAGCTGCAGGGCAATGAAGGTTTGATCATTGTGTTTCTCTTTACCAGGTTGGATAATATTAGCTACATTATCCTATTTTCTGTATGATGTGCTTGTTGCAGGGTTACATATACAGGTATTGCTGAACTAAAGGTAAAGCTAGTTCAGGTGTTTGTCATGGAGAATCTGGGAGCAGCAAGATTCTTTGGCATGAGTGTGATCTAGAGACATGGAGGTCTTGTTGACTTTATTTCAGGATGATTGTGTGAAGCTGGTTAGCACGCCGATGGTTAGACAGTTCATAGAACAGGTGTCTTGATTCACATAATGAGGTTGAGTGCATGGTATGTACTAAACCTGAGTTTTCCCAAGCAGTGGGAGTTGTCACAAGTTTGGAGTCATTCTGGGAGAGTAATACTGAAGGGCAGTTCAGTGGGACCAGCAGCAGGTGCACATGCTATGCAGGGTTAAGTTATTTTTCTACATGGTTGTAGATGCGGATGTGGCAGTTAATTTGGATGACAGTTTTTTGCACCATGGATTTTGTGGTGGTTAGTCTTCAAGAGTGATCTTGAGGAGGGATACAAAGCCAAGGGAACAAACTAGATGGTGTACAGGTACAGGTACAGGTTGCAGCTGTTTATCTCCAAGTGGGAGATTGTTAGGTTATGGAGCTAAAAGCTTCAACCCTTTGCAAACTGTGGAACAGAAGGTTGCTGAGATCTAGGAGCACCGGCGTCGGCAGCAGGACCGACGTCGGTAGATACCAATGCAGAAGGCCACTAGCAACGGCAGGAAGTCGGCCGACGTCGGCAGAACCAGACAAGCAGGGACCGACGTCAGTCCCCTGTGTGTTCCAGAACTGCTCGTTTCACGGACAGTTAGTTAAGTGAACGAAGAGTTTGCATGTTGAGACCAGTTAGAGTCTTGGGCTGCGAGGATAATTGTCTAAATTAAGAGTCTAAGTTATTGTTTGAGTTAGGGATCTATTTATAGACCCATTGGCATGTATTGTTTAAGGCATGAGATAGAAAGGAAGAGTTCCTTCTAGTTGTAAGATCTGTGAGTTGCAGGTTGTTGCAAGCTCATTGGGGATCTACATGTAAGTTTGGTCTTTGAATTGCAGGTTGTAGGTTCATGAGAGATCAGCTTGAAGTGCTATAGAGTGCTTGGTGTACCGGCAGGGTTATTACTGACTGGTTGGTGAGGTGGACACCAATTCTGTGTGTGAGTTGGTTGTTGGGACCGTTTTTTGTGTAGGAGAGTGTGTGTGAGAAGAATTACTGTACACTTGAGGTGTGGCGAATCTCTGTAAGGTGAAGGAGTGTGGCGGCTCTTTGATGTATTCTTTTCTGTATAGTGTTAATAAAAGATAGTGTATTGTCTCTCATATTCTGTGCTATTGGTGAATTCTAGTTACTTGTGTTTCTGGTTATTTCCACATATTCAATTGCTTATATTTGGTAATCATACTGTGCTCTTTCTGAGGAGCAAGATCCTAACGGGTGGAATTAGAACAAGTGTGTTTGTTCTTGGATTTACCTCCACCCCCTCCCAACATAAATGAAATAACCAGAACAAAAATAATAGGCCATAATTCTAAACACTCAAAATTATATTTTAACCACTCAATTACCCACCCAACCCATCCCCAATCCTGCCAATAAGTCAGTTCAACCAACACAATCTACTAAAATAATTCAATATCCAACATACACCTTGGATATTAATCAAGTTCAACTTCGCTTAGGTCATGTTCTTCCATAGCCCACCTCACCCATAATCATAGAACACTTTGAAATAGATCCTTTCCATACTAATCCATAGCCACCCATAGCCAATCTTGAGCCAAGTCCATCCAAAAATAAAAAAGAAACTGACAATCCTCATTTTTTAGAGAGATTGAACATATCACATCCTAAACCAGATCCTAAATTTGATATCTTAGGACAACTCAAAAATATGTGCATAAAAATCCCACTCTTTCAAGCAATAAAATATGGTCCTATCCATAACAAGGTTGTTAGAGAGTTATGTTTGAAAAAATTGAGAAGAAAGACGAAGGATCCTAAAATAGTCTAGGTCATTAGCCAATTCGTAGATATTATGTTGGAAAATATAGTTCCTCTAAAATATTTTGATCTAGGAAGTACTATAGTTAATGTTAACATCCATGGCCTACCCATATCCAATACTTTAATTTATTTGGGCACATCCATCAATCTGATGACCATGGAGACCATGCAACAACTGAAACTTACCATTCTCCATCCAACACCCACCATCCTCCAAATGGCTAATAAATCAATTGTTAAGCCTGAGGGGATTATTGAGGACCTAATTAACATTGGCAATTCTTGGAAATATCTAATAGAATTTATTGTACTATATCTAAAGACCAATTTGGAGAGTTATCTTCTCATCCTTAGTCGCTTAGAGTTGGCCACCCCTAATGCTTTTATTGGCTATAGGTTAGGAAAAATGCTAATTTCTAATATAAATGACACCAAGAAATTGGTTCTATATCTACTATATCAACCTTCCTAGAATGATGGCCCAACCCTTTGGATTGATGACTTTGAGGAAGCTATCTCTTTGTACACTTTCTACATAGTTGATCAAAGTCCAGGTCTGTAAGCACAAGAAGAAGACACTATCCTTACTAGTATCCTACAAAACACCTATCGATAGGATCCTGTAGTCATCAACATGTTAGAATATACACCATGCCCTCTTCAAAACACCTTTATTTAGAATGATCTTACTAAACCTATAAGAGACATTTTGGAATTCCATCAATTACTTCCCCAACAATGTAGCTATGCTCCTTTAATCACCAACCTAGAAACCATGTTTTTTTTAACAAAGCAAGTAGATATTCTACCAAACAAACCTCTCAACATCAACACCTTCTTAACACCCCAGAAAGAAAGTCATTTAATTATAATGTTAAGAAAGAACACAAAAATATTTGCCTGGGATTACCATGACATGAGAGGGAATACCCCTAGATTTATGCACACATCACATTTACATTAAATAAGAATGCAAACCTATTCACCAACCCCAATGATGAATGAATCCTGTAATTAAAGATATTGTCAAAATAGAGTTGCAACAAATCTTGGATGTAGGGTTTGTTTATCCTATTTTGGATATCTAGTGGGTCTCTCACCTGGTCATTGTCCTTAAGAAAGGGGGCAAATGGTGTATTTGCATTGATTACTGAGAATTGAATGTTGTTACCAAGAAAGATCACTTTCCCCTTCCATTCATTGATCAAGTGTTGGATACATTAATATGGAAAAAGTACTTTTCCTTCCTAGATGGCTATAATTGCTATAATTATATACAAATTGCTCCATAAGACCAAGATAAAACCACTTTTACTTACCCTTGGGGAACCTATGCCTATGTCATCTTACCATTTGGCCTTTACAATGCCTTAACTACTTTTTAAAGGGCTATGTTGAGCATATTTTCTGATCTCTCCCATTACTATGTTGAAATATACATGGATGATTTCATTTTCTATAGACAAACATTCAAAGAAATGCTTACCAGCTTGGAGAAAGTTCTTCAACATTGCCACCAATTATCTTTGAGCATTGAAAAATATTACATGCTTATGACTAAAGGGATTGTGTTGGGGCATCACATACCCCCTACTAAAATTAAAGTTGACCCAACAAAGATAAGTATCATTAAGGATCTATCCACACCAAAGAAGCATAAATATGTTAGAAGCTTTTTAGGACATGCTAGTTATTATAGATGATTCATCAAAGATTTTAGTAAAATTTCCACCTCAGTGTTTGGATTGCTTACTAAAGATGTTGAATTTACCTATACCATTGATTATTAAACTACCTTTTAGAAACACAAAGACCTTCTCATATCATCTCCTATTCTAAGAGGGATTGATTGGAAGGATCCATTTCACATCCACATAGATGCATCTAACAACACTTTAGGAGTTGTCCTTAGCCAAAAAGATGAATCTTTGAGTTATGTAATCTATTTTATCAATAAGAATATTCAAGGGTATGAACTCAACTAAACTATAATAGATAAGGAATTTATCACCATCATCTATTCCATCAATAAATTTTGAAATTAAATTATTGGTTACTAAGTATTCATCCACACAAATCATGCAACAATAAGGTATTTAATGAACAAACCTACTATAATAGGTAAAATAATTCATTGGTTGCTTTTCCTGTAAGAGTTTGATATTACCATTGTGGATGGATTACACAAGGATAATGTAGTAGTAAATTTTATATCTTGGTTGAAAAATGATGGGCACAGTCCTATTATTGATGATTCTTTTCCTGATGAACATTTATTTGATGTAACAATTCAATCTCCTTGGTTCACAGATATTACTAACTATCTTGTTATAGGATCACTACCACAACATTTTTCACCTAGGGATAAACATCATCTAATCCAAAAGAGTAGACATTATTCCTAGATTGTAGGATATCTCTTTATCACAGGACTAGATTTAGTTATGAGAAGATGTATCTAAGAAGATGAAGCTTATAACATTCTCAAAACCTACTATAATGAACCCTATGGGGGTCATTTTGATATCAAACAAAATACCATGAAATTACTCATTGCCTGATATTATTGGGCCTTATTTTCATAAGTATTCCATGATGTATACCTATATATGTGATCAATTCCAATGTATAGAAAAACCTACTTGATTTGATGAAATTCTATTACAACCACAACTAGTTACATAACCCTTATTTTATAGGTTCCATTGATCCTAAATATAACAACAAGGAATATAAACTAGTATGCACTGATTATGTCATAAAATAGGTAGAGGTCAAAGCCTTAAACCCATGCCCAAGATGAGAAAGTAGCTGAGTTTTTATATGAAGAAATCTTCACCCGCCATGGAGTACTAAGAGAAATAGTCACAGACCAAGGCCCATAGTTCACATCAGACCTCACTGCTTTTTTGGTTAAAGAATATGAAAGCAAACACAAAAAGTCTACCCCTTACCATCCTCAGTCAAATGGTCAGGTGAAAGTGAAAAATAAAAAATTAGAAATTATCCTCACTAAGAGTATCAATTTGCATATAAAAGATTGGTCAACTCATCTTATAGAAGTATTTTGGGCTTATAGAATCACCTAGAAAACCAAAACTAGTTTCACTTCATATGAACTAGTTTATGGTAAAAAGCCAGTTCTACCCAGAGTTTAAACATAAAAAATTAAGGATAACACTTGATTTGGGCTTGGATCTTTCCTAAGATCAACTAGATAGGATCATGTAGCTGAATGCCCTTGATGAACTAAGAAAGGACACATTTCATCACACTAAAATAACACAAAGACAACATGTGGGTTGGCATGATAGGAACATTAAGACTAAGAATTTCTAACCTAGTGACTAGGCACTCTTTTTTGACTTTAAATACAAGGATCATAGAGGAAAGCTATAGTCCAGATGGCTTGGGCCTTATGAGATCAAACAAATTTTTAACAATGGAGATGTAAAGCTCATGACCATTGACTCTATTTAGTTTTTACTTATTGTTAATGGCCATAGGCTCAAGCTATATAAGAAATTATTTTCTAAGGAAATTTTAACTTGAAAAATTCTTGAGGAACAACATCAATCTCTTCTTCATGAAGCAAATCAACCGTTCTTATGGCTGACGAACATTTCTATGAACCCTTTAATTTTTTTCAAGAGTAATAAAGCTTCCTACAACCAAGAACAAGTCATTCAGAATGGCTTGGTTCAGGTCGAATAAAATCTTACCTCCTAGATTCTTATGATTCTAGTTGAGTTTGGACAAAAAAAATCAACAAATTTAGCAATGAAAAACTTCAGGCATTACTGTTGAATGTTGTTTTAGAGACCAAGTCATTGGCTGATCAATATTCATTAAAAAAATAAAAAAAATTAGCAATGAAAACCTACAAGTGTTACTGATGGATGTTGTCTTAGAAAAATAGGTCACTAGCTAATTGACATTGGTTAAAAAAATAAAGAGAGAAAGACACTACTGTAATAAAACTTTTTGTTTTCATTTCTTTTTGCTTGTAGATTTATTCCCTTAGAACAAAAATACATATTCCTTTTTGCTATAGGATGAAAAACTTCTTGTTAGATGATGAAAAATTTGCTACTATAGGAAAAATTTCTTGCTACATGATGTATTCTTATCATTCCATCCTACGTAAAGCATTTTTCTCCTAATTAAATAATAACACATACTAGACTGCCACTTTAAATCATCATTTGCCCATTAATGCAAGGTATTCCTATAAGTAACAAGGTAATTATTTTATATTTATTTCATGTCATATATTTTAATTATTATTAAGATGATTGTACCTAACGCTATTAACACACTAACATATCTTTTCATTATCACTTCAACTCACCATATATTATCCTTCGCTAATTGATGTGCCTTTTGATGCATTTCTACCACTATCCTTTGTTATTACCATGAGCCATTTTTTGCATGTCAACTTTGTCCCTCGAAGATAAGTGACATTTTAAGTTGGGGGGGAGATTTTTCATAATTCAAATGGATTATTTTTCTCCCAAAGCAAAAAGTTGTAAACATTTTTCCAAAGCCACAAAACCCTTGCTACAAGAACATGAACTTGCAACTCAATTTTTATCTCAAAATATTGGAGGGGACTTGCTAAAATATGAACCACTTGATATCACCTCTTTAACCAATAGCCTAGACATCTTGGCCCTATTATATAATGTAGGATAGGCATAGTATTTTGAGAAGATATAAGCCCTAGATAATGGAATTGTAGAAAATTTATTGGCTTATTGCATAACAACCTAGAAAAAATAAGAGGAATGGATATAAATTTGATAGAGACTATCATTAGCAAAGTAATAGGACTACTATGAATAGGGGAGACATGGCAAGAAAAATTTGATGTCAAGGCAAATAGGCAAAAATTTATCAAAGGAAATGAAATATTGAAAACTTCAAAGTAGTGCACTAAATGGTTATCTTTATCAGGAAGATAGGCTAAAGCTATTGAGTTTATCTACAAATATTTCACTTATGAAGGGAGGTATTCCATGCTATATGGCATACACTTCAAGTTCATGAATCATTTATGGCATGGTATAGAGATAAACATTCCCAACTTCTTGCTCTACATGATCACAAAAATGTTGGAGGCTTTTCAAAAAGGTATTCCCAAAGCTCTTTCCCATCATTGTCTAATCTAGTTGATTGTTCAAGACTATTTACAAAGGACTAAACCCAACAGAAGTTGGGAAGAATGTCTCCAAGTACTAGAAAATGCATAAAGTGATAGAGAAGGAAATGAAATAGAAGAGGAAATAGAGGTATAATAACAAAGGATAAAAGAAGCCTTTCCTATAGCTCCACATAAACTTGCAGCAAAAAACCTTCCTACAACTCCACAAGAACCTACAGAAGGAGACCTTCCTACAACCACACAAGAACCTATAAAAGAAGATCTTCCTAAATCAACACAAAAACCTATAGCAAAGACTGAAGAAAGGACTTCCATAGGCAGGGAATCTAGAATAAAAAGGAAGAAACTCATTCTCTAGCCTGATTTAGAGGAGTCTGAAGAGGAACTTCCACCTTCTCCCAAAAAGGCCAAGGTAACCTCTACTCCTTGAAAATATCATAGACTGAGAAGAAAAATGAGAACTAAATCTTCTTCTATTATTTAAATTAATGAATAATCTAGAGAAGAAAAGACTACCAGTAGTGATGAATACTTAGAGGTTGAAATAAACAAAGGAGAATGTTCTCTAAAATACAATCAAGAGGCAAAACAAGTAAAACACAGTCTTAAAGAGTTGCATGGTGAACCAATGTAGGAGGAAGCAAAAAAATAGAACAACATGATGTAAAAATAGAATTTTCCACTCTTGAATAAGCCCTACAAGAAATTAAGAGGTTAAGAAAGTAGATTTAGGATCAGTTTGGAGGAGGATTGAATGCACTTGCTGCAACAGCCTTTCAGCTGTAACCCTCTATCAAAGACCATCTTACAGTAATTATTTCACAATCTTCTATAAAGGTATATCGATAAAAAGAACCTACAACTACCCAAGAAGTTAGGCATCATTTCTCATTTGTAATATCTTCTAAATTGATGAGTTAAATGGATAGTCAGTCTAAAAGTTTTAGGGAATTAAGAAAAGAAAATAAGAAATTGAAAGAAGAGAATAAGTTGAAGAAAGAAAGAATATCCAAACTGAAGCAAAAAAAATGAATATATGGCTAGTCTTACCCAAGAGATCCTTGAATGCAGGCCTCTTATAAGAGTTTATTCAATCTACCTTAAGGAATAATGGCATTGCTCAAATTTATGATAATTTATTGTGACATGACTCATGAAGTCATTGATCCCCTCTCCTTCTTTTCTATCTATAAAAAAATTTCACAAGAAGAACAAGTATAATTGTATGAGTTCTACCTTCACAATTATGCTATTCCTTATGATAGAGAGTAGAACCCTAATATATATGTTGGAGATGTCCAAAAAAATGCATTTTCATCATATTTGTTGAATGAGAATAGAAGAGAAAGAGAAGTAGTTGAATATAAGAAAAATGAGAATGAAAGCTAGTTGCTTATCAAGAGAGAATCAATGGCACCTAATGTTGTATTGACTGAATGGGATAATATCATGTTGAATAAATAAGTCAAAGTTTAGTTTGTGAATAATTGTGATGAATTCCAAGATTTTTATTTAGGATTGAGAACTTTTGCTGGTTCTACTATAAGAAAATATTGTAATGAACAATGGAGTGAGATCACTCCTGCACTAAAAAAGAGAGACCCATATTCCCCTTTTAACTTAAACACATCATTAAATAGGATCATAAAATATATTTTTCTTGTAGGAGAAATGAGATATCAATTGCTAAACCTAAAAATCTAGCTCCCTCTATTATGGTATCCTATTCTAGATTGGTAGGATAAGGCCCCATTGGATGAAGCTAGAGAAGTCAAAATCTGAAAACTATTTGAATAGGGTATGAATTCTATGCTCACCTTACTAGTGGTGCCATATATCCCATGGATTTTGGAGTTCTTTATGAAATGGAAATGAACAAGTTTTTTACTCAAGGTTGAGCAAGATCTTAAGTTGGGGGTGTGATGAGCCCCAAAAATGTTCTACTTTTATCTTTATCTATTACACTCATCTTTCTTGTTAACCATGCTTTTGAACACTTTCCCATAAGTTTTCTTCTACATATACCCATAATCTTGAAAATAACATTATGTTTCTATACTCTTTTAATTGTTAGAATTATGTACTAAAATTAAATATATGGTATTTATTTATTGCTTTAGGATGCTTTTTATCTAATGTGTGTTAAGGATGTTTTGGAGAATTAGGTATATAGCACAAAACATCTTGCAGTAACAAAATCACATTACATAGACTATCGTGCAACCACTACATGACCATAGTTATGAATGAATAGATTTTGATTCATCTTTCAATCGACTTGCAAAAACAACCATAACCTTCTTAGAGCCCAATAAAGAAGTGGTTGAATAATGAAATAACTTGTTTGTCCTAAAACAATATTTCAAAATTCATATGAAGATGACTATTAGCAAAAGGATCCAATTTTGATTATCCTAAGTCAAATGTTTCTTAGATTAGAATATATATTGTTTTGTATAAAACAATCTCCTCTGTGGTGTATATATATATATATATGTATATGTATATATATATATATATATATATATATATATATATATATATATATATATATATATATATATATATATATATATATATATATATATATATATAGTAGCAAAGTTGAGAAATAGTAGATGTTGATTAGAGATTATTAGAAGTACATTTTGTCAAGCAACTGTTATTGTAATTTTCTGCAGCAATTCATTGCTGTATTTTTGATTAATATGAACAAGCATTTATAAGTTCAATTAAGTGTTGTGAGAGGAATGATTGAAGCTAGAATTAGAAGGAGGAAGGGCCCCCTTCAAAAGTTTACAACAATAATCCAACCCATTTAATTAATTAAACATGTTATTTGATTGCTTTATGTATTGTGTGTTTTATTTTTGAATTGTGTGATTTACATTCTTGCTTAGATTTCTTGAAGGAATATTCTAACATATAACCATTTATTTCATAGTATTTTATGTATGTTTAAATTCCAACATTTCATTTACTGCATGACTTCAACATCTTAGATAACAATTAGAAAAAGGTCAAATTAGAAGATTGAGTGTGTACATACAGTGATGTCATTCTATCCAATCTACATCCTTAGGTTGACAATTAAATGAATTAGAAGGTACAAATACATGGTAACTCTCCTTGTTCATTTTGATTAAGAGAAGTATATCTGATTGTGAATCAATTGCTAGTCAATAGCCCTAGCTAATTGTTTTTGCTTATCTTTTGTTACATATAATAGTGCATAATGCATTTATGGATTTATGTCAAGATATTAAGAAAATTCACTTTCATCTATGTCATCAAATATATCAATAAAGTCTACATATTCATTTATTTTAATAACATCCATAACACTTATTTCATGAGAAATGCCAAATTTAATAATCATATAAAGTAAATTAATATGGTTTACTCTATCTCTTTTGGTAGTGATAACATGGACTACAAAATACAATATAATCCTTGGATGAATAATGAGTAACAGAAAGAGTCATATACACTCTTTAACACCTAGTGGTAACATGAAGAAATTGGATTGAATATTACAATAATATGAATTGAGGAAGGCTAAAGATTATTCATTATTAATTTCAGTCTTATTAGTCTACAATAAATCCATCCATGTGATGGCTCTAGGAATGGGTGAGGAAACTATAAATTACATCATGAACACAACATCTTACACAACATAAAATTATTATTATGTCAGCTGATATTTTAAATTAAAGGTTAAAACTTATAAAGCTTTCACAAGTGGTTATAGGATTCAACTAACCCATAAACCAACTCTTTATTTATAAACATAAAACAAGTAAATAAATAAACTAAACATAACCATGGATCATAAGTGACCTAATAAACTGCTCCTTGATTGAAAAGGGTATGGAAGATGAAACTGGCACACTATATATCTTGGTACTGACCAAAACCAATGCCACTCCATACAAAATCCCACCTCATGATTTATGGCATGAAGGCTGATGAACATGATCAAGGATTGATCATCCCTTGTGATCATCATAGTGTACTATAGTAGAAAATGATCAAGGCTTGTTCAACCACATAGATCCACATAAGGCATCACATAGAAACCCATATAAGTGACTATTTAGTATTATGTATGGCACATCTTCATAATGTCTAACAAACACTAATGACCTTTTCTTAACACTATAGGTGATAGTAACCCTTTTCAACTCATACAATCACCAAAAATTGATTAAAGGGTCCATACAATAGCTTCCCCCCATCAAGGTAAAGGTGAGAAGCCCATGTAAAAAATCAAATTAAAACTAATTTATCTAGTCCTCATCATGAATATAAGTGGAATGAAGAAAATAAAAAATGTAACTAAAATAAGCAAACTACTACTACCAAAATTTCCATTCAAATAGTTAACACAAATTCTAAGCAAATAAATAAATAGAGAAGGGAATAGTCCTCCAACCTCCAATAAATCCTCCAACCTCCAATATGACACTTATATTTTATCAATCACAAGGATCTTGGTAGACTTATAAAGGATGATACATTCTCCAATAACACAAGCATAGGATGAAACCTTAAAAATTTTCATTTTAAAGGTGTTAGTTTCCATTGAAAATGCACATTTATACATCATTTTCAAAAAAAATATTTTAAAAAACCATAAAAATAAGTTTAAAATCATATAATTTACCATTCTAATGTGTTTATAACATTCAAAAACCTATAAATTAACTGGTCACTCGATGACCTTCGAACAAAATATCGATTTGTCCAAAAAAGTGTCATAAGGCAAGATACTCAATGAAGAATATGACAAAGCTTTTGACCAATAGAAATTTAATAAAAAATATAATTTTTAGGTTTGAACTCTTGACCTCTCTTTAGAGAGTCTCTTTAAAAAATCTTATCAACCAACTTGTCTTCAACAAACTTGAGAACATAAAGGGAAAAAGTTCTATTTATCTCTAATTTTGTTGAGTTGAAAAATAAAAATAAATAAATATTTACATGTAAAATTAAATGTGAAATCAATTCACCAGCTTTTTCACTTGATTGTGAAAAACCGAATGTACCTTTCTTTCCTTGTGGTCTCCATAGAACATAGGAAACTTTAGAAAAGCAAAAATTAAAATCAAATAAATCATGTATTTTACTTATGCACCATTGTTTGGATTGAAATGCTCTCAGATTATATAATGGCCATGATATTGTAGAATATATTCTTTAAGCTTTCAAATTGAAAAAAAAATGTACATTTTTGCTTGAGGTGATTTCAAAAGTGAATCAAGATTGATTTTTACTTTTGAATTCTATACATAAAAATTAAAATTCAATTTCCCTAAGGTGAAGACTATATAAGTTCTACATGGATGATGAGGAACACCAAAAATTCACATAAGGAGAATTTTTGATGTGATTTTGACCATATAATCATCTAAAATGAGTATTAAAAAAAAAAATAATTTATAAGGGCACTATATTAGAAAAAAATGTTGTTTTGGACATAAAGAAGTCCTACAACATGCCATTCAAACTAAAATTTAAATTACTTGGTTGAAAAAATATGTTTGGATTATATAGATCAACAAATAGGGATGAAATAAAAGATGAGGCCATGAAAATCTATTAAAACATCATACATATATGTTTTTGTTGATTTTAGGGATTTGAAGACTGTATAATTATATTCTATAGGGCATATAACTATCTTGAGGCAAACTTTGAAGCCATAAAATTTAATTTGTCAAGCTTTTAGGATGTATAATGGCATATAACACCACTAGTATTGGAGATTTACCAACAAAAACAAAAAAAAAATGGAAAAGTGAAGGCTTAAAAAAAAACATACCATTGGACAAAACACACTTCAAAAATATTTTCACATCTTGAATCCTCTATTACCAAGATTTGATACCACTGATGGCTTTAAGAATGGAGAGGAAACTATAAATTACATCATGAACACAAAATTTTACACAACATAAAATTATTATTATGTCAGATGATATTTTACAATAAAAGTGAAACCTTATAAAGATTTCATGGGTGGTTACATGATTCAACTAACCCGTGAACCAACTCTTTATTTAGAAACGTAAAATAAGTAAGTAAATAAACTAAACATAATTGTGGATCATAAATGACCCTACACCATGGAATTACATAGTTGTTATAGATTTGACATATCAAGAAATAAAACAACATGTAATGGTTATAATCATAGCTTAAGTTAATAAAATATAAACTATGTACAACCATTATAGCCATGTGTAATTTTTGAATGAGGAAGAATAAAAAATTAGGTTTGAAAATTATATTTATATAAAAAAATCTAAAACTTTAGAATGAAGGATGAAATTTAAAGGGAAACCAAGGGTTTGGATACATTCAATATACAAATGGGTTTACCAATATGTTTACCTTATTTTTTATAAGTGTGAAATAATAAAATATAACTTTGAACTAATTAAATTATGTGATATATTACAAAAAACATGAATTTTAATGTTAAAAAAATAATTTAATTATAAAATTATACTTATAATAAATATAAAATAATTAATGGAATAAGATAACTAAATTTTTTCTATATTGTGCAAGTTGAGATTGAATGCAGATGAGAAGAATGATTAAAAACTAGATTGTGAGTCACTCAAATGAATGATTGAGTATCGAGATGCGCTAGATAGAATCATCTCACTCTAGAAAATACCAACACATGTTAGCATTTTGAAACATGATAGTTTCATCTGAGTGAGTTTAGCTTCTTTATCTATGCACAAGCTACTACACCTACTTGTCAAATATTCAAAAACTATTTGTGCATATGATTCCAAAAAATTGCCTCCTTATATTTGAAACCCTAGGTCCACTTTTGACACTAGGTTTTGGTTTGTAAAATGGGAAAGAAGGTAGGTTGAGATGAACCCAACCACTTCCTAATGAATGGATAAATGTTACCTACATATCCAATACTCTGAAGTGGGAAGTCAAATTACAAGTAGTTCTCATTAGGTGTATGCATTCAATAGTGATCCTTTTATGAGTGAAACTATGATCTATATTTTTATACTTGAAAAATGACAAAATTTAACTTGTTTTTGAGGTACTTTAGACTTGGATAGGACCTACTCCTTGTGATTGATGGCTGAAATTGAAAGAATAGGGCAGTCCCTTTGAATGTGTAGATGTGTATAATAGGCTTTTTAAAAAAATGTTAGATCATTAGTATTATGCCTATTACGTATTTATATAGAACTCTTTGGGTACATTATCATGCTATATACATTAAAAATGTATAGACCAACCCATAATAAGGATTTAAATATGAGAAGTAATTATTTCTTAGCATAAGATGAGTTTATTAGGTTTTGATGAGTCCATAATTATGGAATAGTTTGAGTTTAATGGTTCTATCCAAAAGATAAGAATACTATTATGATGATTTATAGATAGTTTAAATATGAATTTGAATAGGTTAAATAAACTAAGGAATATATGTAGATGATTGATCATAAATCAAGAAGGTCAAACACATGGACAATATGTAGATGTGAGAGAAGGGTGAATAATATACATATGTGTATGCAAAAGTCATTTAAGGTGAAGGTAGGTCAAAACTACCATTTCCAAGTATATAATATATAATTTTAGATTCTACATATGGATGTAATTCATTGTATGGGGATAAATTAGCCCCAATTATGTATCAAATCCAAATAAATACTTCATTGGTTATATAAGGTTTGCATTCAGGGCCAACAAAGCCCTAATTGACATTAGATAGAAAAAACTAATTTTGGGGGATTGATTGGACATAATACCTATCATATTGAAACAAATAATTGATTAGTTCAATATGGTGTACACTTATGGCTGATGGATCCCTAAGTGAGACTCTATGGGAAAAAATAACTATAGGGGAACAAGTGACCCTAATTTTGTATCAAATTAAGTCAAATACTTGATTACTTCTATAAAAATATGCATTCAGCACCAATAGATCCCAAATGGACATTAGATAAATGTAATGTCTTATAAGGGGATCAATTTTCCCCAATTACATAACAAAATAACTAAATACCCAATTAGTTTGGTACAATGTTTATTTGGTGACAACAATGCCCCAATTAACATTAGATGAATGCCTTATGTTATAGGCACTTATTTGGCCTCACTTGAATATGAAATTGAACCAAAAATTGATTAGTTATATATGATGTGCATTTAGGTCCAATAAATCCCCAATTGAAATTAGAAGGATATAATTTATTGTAGGGCTTGGTGAGCACTAGTTTGTATGAGATTAAACCAATACTTGATTGGTCTAATATGGTGTATAATTGGGACCAAAAAATCCCCAAGTGACATTATATGGACACAATTCATTGTAGGGGGGCTCGATTGGCCTTAATTATGTATCATATTGAACAAAATACTAGATTAGTTCTATAGATGTGAATTCAAGGCAATCAAAGTCCTAATTAACATTAAATGGATGCAATTAATTACAAGGGTGTATGTTTTTACTAATTATGTTTTATATTGTTATAAATAATTTTTTGGTTCTATATAATGCACATTCGATGCCAACACATAGCCAAGTGACAATATAAGGATGTAATTTGTTTCAGGTTGATCAATTAGCCTGAATTGATATGTAATTGAAACAAATATTCAATTTGTTTAATATGGTGTGAAATTGAGGCAAATAGATCCCCAAGTGACATTAAATGGACATAATTAATTATAGGGGACAATTACGTATAAGATTGAAAAAAATATTTGATTGGTTCTACATGGTGCACATTCAGATCCAACAAAGACCCTATTAACATTAGATGGACATAATTCATTACAGGGTGTTCAATTATCTCCAATTCTATATCAATCAAACCAAATACTAGATTTGTTATATATAGTACACATTAAAGGTCAATAGAGCCCCACTTGACATTAGGTGGATCTAATTTATTTTAATGGGATCATTTTATGCCAAATGCATAAGATTAAACCAAATATGTAATTGATTCTATACATTATAGATTTGGGTCTAATATATCCCCAATTGACATTAGATGGATGAAATTCATTTTAAGGGCTCAACTGGGCCCAATTATGTATCATATTGATTTAAATTCTTGATTAGTTCAAAATGGTGTGAAATTATTGCCTAATCAGCATTAGATGGGCATAATTACTTACCCAAGGCTTGATTGGCTCCAATTTTTATGAGACTAAACCAAATACTTGGTTTGATATGATATGGAATAAAATACCTAAGGTACATTAGATGGACACAATTTATTTTAATATTATTAAGAATATAAATTTATAAGATGAGACATTTTAAAAATGCCATTTCACACTCTAGGTAACAATGTATTCACTTGACACCATATTATTTACAAGGTATATGATGGTATTGTAAAAAAATTATTTATTATTATAGATAGCTATCATTTTTTACCATTTTTTGACATGTCATCACTTGCAACTATAAAACTAGAGTTGTCAACATTTTTATTGTTAAGACAACTCTCCCATCATTTTTCAATGATATTGTCAATTCCATTAATAGGTGATACTTTCACATTGAATGTTAACTCCTAAAATGATACAAAAGGAACACTTAATGTTAATCTAACTCAAAATACACTTTTTTTCAAAAAAAAAAATAATGGTATCAAAATTTATAGATGGAATACACTTTAAGTCATGTATTTCTTTAGAAATAAAATTATGTGATGCAGGAGCATCAAGCTAGAAGACATCATTTTTGAGATATTGTTGGTAGAGGTAAAATTTGGTCTAATTTTGGATATAAAAGTGAGTGAGGAACCTTTTAAGGTCCATTTGTGTCTGTGGAGTCCTTTTTGAGTCATAGGGGTGTGTTACATAGGCTCTAGGAGTTTCCCTCCAAAATAGGGAATTTAAATATTCAAATATTGTAATTAAGGCTAAGAGGGCCAAATACATGCATGGAAGGGTTAGGTGAAAAAATTTGGTTTAAGAGGTAAATTCAAGTCATGATAAGGAGGTTTTAATACATTTCATGATTAGTCCTTAAGTCAAGTCATATGAACTAATTTAAATCACTCTTATATGTTGAAGTTGGTTATGGTAGATAAGTTGGTGTAACTACCTAAAAAAAACCAATGTTGAAGTTGGATTGGAAAATTAATTGTAGTTGGTTAGATGGAATAGAGGATATGTGTGAGAGAGAGATATCCAAGAAGAATATACAGGGATCTATGGGAAATAGGTTGATGTAACCTCTCAAGGAAGGTGGTAGAATCCACAAATCCATTCATGGACTATGATTTATAATAAATTTTGATTCATGTGAATGAGGAAAGGTATATTTTCATATTATCCCCAATTATAATTATATTTATTGATCTCTATTTATATGTGTTGTTTCAGATGATCTTTAGAGGCTATATAGATAGATAGACCCTGTGTGAATATCTACAAGTTTAGAAGGAATGTAGATTACAATCAAAGAGGAAGGGATTGATTGATTGTTTAGGTGTAATAAATAAGAATAATTCATTTAATAATGTTGTATAAATGTGTTAAGGACTATTCAGACCCATGGATAGTTGAGTAAACTTTTTAAAGTGAAGGAAACTCAAAGAAAGTGACTTTGTTTTAAGACCTTGTTTCATTGTGACAGTGAAGGCATGTAAGTGGACTAAGGTATATATAGATATAGAAGATTAAAATGGTTGAGATGGTGTTTTATGGTTGAGTGTATTCTAAAGGAGAAGACATGTTAGTTGATTGAATGCCCATTTAATAATGACATAACATTCAACAAATTAGAAGATATAAACCCTATTTTCATAAAGAACCTTGTTTTGCACAATTAGGTCCTAAGAGGAAAGTTTTAATATTATAAAATGTGAAAGAGGAATTGGATTAGTGGAAATTTAGGTATGACTGAAAGGGGATAGACCTTGAGAATAGTTTTGAGATCTTGGAGTTACTTGGATATGCAAATGACTATGTTGAAACCCTGCTAAAATAGTGAACCCTATTGTCCATTAGTAATGAGAAATTGAAGGTTGTTTGTGCTTGGTAAGAAGTGTGATTGTGGTTTTGATGGAAACCTAACATTATTATAAGGTATATTTATACTTACTAATTCCATTTGTGAAGTTAATAAACCATTGGAGTGAAATAGTCCTAGCATAGTCTTGCACAATCATCTTTTTGGTGCACAAAATTTTGTATATGGAGTCATTTTGATAAAATAAAGGTTAAGATATGGTTATAACCTAATTTAGGTGTTTAATTAAATTTAAAAAAACTTTAGGGTGTCTATTTTTGTACTTTTAAACATTAAATAACTCAAAGAATTGAATTTAATAGGCTCTCAACCTATGCATGAAGGTAACTAGGGTTTCAAGAGGAAAAACCCCATAAATAGAGTTTCAACCATGGGAAAATTTTAAAAAATTTATTATTACCTGATTTTATTTGAGGAAAGTGAATCAATAGATTTTAGTTTGGTGAGGGTCCGTACAGTGTGGATTATAGGATTGAGGGTGTGCTTAAGGGCTAAATAAGCCTAATTGATAAGACATCTACAAAATAATTACCCTCTAAAGGTGAATTTAATCCCTAAAACTTCATGAGGAGTTTTTATAAGATAGAGGGTGATGGAATCTAGGCTTAAATCCCAAGGAATATTTCTAATTTTCTTAAACTAAGACAAAATACACAAAAAAGGCTACAAGCCTAATAAGGTCCTTAAGAGCTTGAAGGGTAAAAATGAGTGACAAATTGTGTTTGATGAATTTAAGGGGGTCATACCAGGTGTGATATGATAACACAAGACCATAAATTTAGGAATATTGAGTCCTTAATGCCTATATCAAGATTTGGTACTTTAAACCTAAGATAATTACTTAGTGAGAAGCTAGTGAAAGATTGAGAGGAAGTTTATGAATGGAATGAATGGAATTAGGTAGAAAATGAATTATGAGTGAAATTATAGAGGTAAATTACATAAATAAGTTATTATAAATGTGAAACAAATATGAATTAGGTAAGGATACTAACAAGCATAGTGATCACGAGAAAGAAACTAGACTGGTGATAAAAGATTCAAGACAAGCATAATATGTGAATGAGATATTTGAAAAGGTCAGACCCAAGTGGATATTTTGGAGAATTATTAAAAATACCTATTCATCATTTGGTATCATATGCAGGTTATATCTTGGTTTACTTTTGGTTTTGAGTTTCTTAAAGTTTGTTGATTTGAGATAGACAAGATATACTATGAGGTATGCATGAGATGGCACTTGCAGGGTATTATGGGAAAAGAGAATGTTATAGGTATGATATATTAAGATTATTATAGGTTAATTTTATAATTAATAAGAGAGGAAAAATATCCCCAAAGTCCTATGAGGAGGACTAGAAGCTAGTCAAGAAAGGACTAGAGAAAGTAGAGAGAAAAGAGAGCCTTGGAGCTCAAGAAGAGTAAAGAATCCAAAAGAGAGTTAAGGAGGATAAGAAGATGTCATATATATAGGAATAAAATAATAATAAATATCCAATATAGGTCTAAGAGGTAGGATTGATAAGCTTGCTAAGAGGAAGGATTAGATAGGCCTATAAATCAAAGAAGAAGTGAGAAGATGGATGTAGAAAGAGAATTAGGAGGTATAATAAGAGATTTGGGGTAGAGTATTGAAAAGATAGATCTCATGGTAAAGTTATTGAAAGGACAAGGAAGCCAATGGAATGGCTTTAATGTGAGGAAAATGGTGAAGTTGCCACTAGATTCACTTGTGAAAAAGAGAAGGCACAAGATGAGTGCCTTGAAGAATGAAAAAAAGAAAGAGAAAAAAACCCATAGAGGCATGATGGATGAGATGTTGCAAAGCAAGAAATAAAACAAAGAGATAGAGAAGAGGGTTCTCATTGAAAATAATGAGAAAAATATATAAGTTCCAAGAGGAACACTTGAGAGAGAAGACAAGAAAAAAAGATGGAGGATGTCTATGTAAGAGAAATTTAAGGAGGTTATGTGGTCTCTCATTTTATATTCTAACATTGATTTTAAGTTTATGTATGCAGGTATGAAGACAAGTTTAGTGAAGGCTGAGCATAAGGTCTTAAACTAGTGATGGATGGGCCAACAACATCATCCATCAAGTAGAAAGAGGATGACAAAGAAAGAGAATCTCTTGTAGAAGAAAAATTAATGAAGATTGAAGGCATACTGCATGATGAAGATGAATAGAAAGAGGAATACTATGATGCATTGATAACTAAAATAGATAAAATAATAGAGATGGTTCCCAAAGAAGCCATAGAGGAAAGCCTTGAAGATATGAATGAATAAATAAGCTTAAAGTAGTCATCTTTCAAGGTAAGTTAGTGTTTGAGCATTGAATATGATTGTATATATGAATTAAAAAAGGTTGATATGTAGATTAGGAAAAAAAGGGACAAAGTACAACCTTTAAGGAGAGAACAAGGGCATGGATATGTTTGGCCTAAGTGGTTGAAGCAAATAGGGGGTAAGAAAGAAGAGGTGAACCTCAATCAAGAGGTCAATCAAAGAAAGAAAATAGGTGAAAAGCAAGAGGTCAATCAAAGCAAGAAAATAGGTGAAAAGCAAGAACAAAAATGAAAGCAAAACATAAAGGGAAAATAAAACCAAGTTGTCATGGTAGATAACCAAAGCAAGAAGTATGGAGATGAAAATAGAAGCAAGTGGCAATTTAGGCAAGTACAAGGTAGTAAGTGGGTTGCAAAGAGCATGAAAAGAGCATAAGATGATCATATTGTATGCGTATCCCAAGAAATCATGAAGATTGAGGAAGAGTAGAAGTCTAAAAAGCAAGCAAGAGAGATGGTACAAGAAAAACAAGACAAAGAGATGAAGGTTTATCAAGAGGATGAGCATGAAGAAAAAAATGGACTTAGTTTGATGTTCAATATTCTTTATGATGATTCATTTGAAACTAATTCAATTAGTGAAGATATCTTGTATATGGAAACAATTACATTGATGAATGAGTGTGTAACAAGGCAAGGTGAGGATGAAGGACTCAAAAAGTGCTTGAAAATCATGGTGTAAAGTATAATGAGGTTTATTTGACTCTCATGAAAGAGGGAGTCCAAGGACAAGACAAATATCAAGTTTCCCAAAAAAATGAAGAACTAAATGCACCAAGATTTGATGAGGACTATGAGGAGGTAGATGCTCTTAAGTTGAAAGAAAAAAAAGAGATGTTAGAATACATGTTCAATCCATAAAAGGGGCTGAAAGAAGGTGAAGTAAAATAAGCAAATATCATGAATGAATTAAAAGAAGCATTAATAATATATTAGCATGGGGAGGCACAAGAAGTTGTGCAAACAAAGATACAAACATGTAAGTTAGTAAGCAAACAAAGGTAGTATGAGCAAGTACATAAGGTGAGATATTCAATTGGTCAAGATAAATCTGGTTTGACATTTGATAAGCATGGACATGGAAAGTCAAATATTTTAAAAACAATACTGTACTATGTTGAGGATGGATGGAACAAGAAGTTGCTCTTGTATAATGAGCAAGGTCATAGGAAGAGGCATCAAAAAAGAGGATAAATGTGAAGAATAGGTAGTAAAATAGAGTAAAATAGAGAAAATGACATAGGTTGACATGTATGTGAGGACATTAAATCCTAAGGAAAAAGATGATATCATGGTTAAGGAGTAAACATCACTAAGCAAACAAGCATTAGGTGAAAACAATGAAGGAGAGGCCATGAAGCAAGCATGAAAAAGAAGAATAAGCACCATTTGGTTTTAGATAAGTATGATGAAGTTAAAGTTGACTTAGGAAAGATGGAACATTCATCATATAAAGAGCTATATTTGTCCAAAAAGAAGAACTGCAAGAGTCTAGCAAATAAAGAAGCAAGAAAAGAGAAATAACATGGAAGTGAGAATGAAAGACCCTCAAATTTTGAATTACAAGGAAATAAAGAAAGCTAGTAGCATAAATTTTCTCCCTCCTGGGGAGTATGATGCAGGAGCATCATACTAGAAGACATCATTTTTGAGATATTATTGGTAGAGGTCTAAGTTGGTATAATTTTGTATGTCAAATTGAGAGAGGGATATTTTAAGGTCCATTTATCTTTGTGGAGTCATTTTTGAGTCATAGGGGTGTGTTACATAGGATCTAAGAGTTTCCATCCAAAATAGGGAATTTAAAAATTCAAATATTGTAACTAAGGCTAAGAGGGTAAAATGCATGTATGGAAGGGTTAGGTGAAAAAATTTAGTTTAAGAGGTCCATTAAAGTCATGAGAAGGATGTTTTAATACATTTCATGATTAGTCCTAAAGTCAAATCATATGAACTAATGTAAATCACTCATATACGTTGAAGTTGGTTATGGTATACAAGTTGGTGTAACTACCCCAAAAAAAAACCAACATTGAAATTAGATTTGAAAAGTCATTGTAGTTGGTTGGATGGTGTAGAGGATATTTATGAGAGAGAGAGAGAGAGCTCCAAAAATAATATACATGGAGACATGGAAAATAATTTGATGTAACCTCTCAAGGAAGGTGGTAGAATCCACAAATCCATTCATAGACTATGATTTGTAATAAGTGTTGATTGATGTGAATGAATAAATGTCTATTATTATGTTATCTCACCTTATAGTTATATTTCTTGATCTCTATTTATATGTGTTGTTTCAGATGAGCCTTAGAGGCTATATAGATAAACATACCCTATGTGTGAATATCTATATGTTTGGAAGGACTATAGATTATAGTCAAAGAAGAAGGGATTGATTGATTGATTTAGGTGGAAGAAATAGTAATAATTCATTATATAATTTTTTATGAATGTATTAAGCACAATTTAGACCCTTGGATAGTTGAGTAAAACTTTCAAAGTGAAGGAAACTCAGAAAAAGTAACTCTCTTTTCAGACCCTATTCCATTATGACAATGAAGGCATGTAAGTGGACTGAGTCTCTGGAGATATAGGAGATGAACGTGTTTGAGATGGAATTTTATGGTTGAGTGTATTATAAAGGAGAAGAAATGTTAGTTTATTGAATGCCCATTTAATACTTATGACATAACATTCAACAAATTAGATGTAAACCCTATTTTCATAAAGAACCCTATTTTACATAGTTAGGTCCTAAGAGGAATATGTACATATTCTAACATGTGAAAGAGGAATTGGATTAGTGGATATTTAGGTATTAATGAAAGGGGATATACCTTAAGACTACTTTTGATATCTTGGAGTTACCTTGTTATGCAAATGATTTTATTGAAACCCTGCTAAAATAATGAACCCTGTTGCCCATTAGTAATGAAAAATTGAAGGTTGTTTGCACTTGGTAAGAAGTGTGATTGTGGTGTTTATGAAAACATAAAATTATTGGAAGGTATATTTATACTCATTAATTCCCTTTGTGAAGCTAAGATACCATTGGATTGAAACAGTCCTCGCATAGTCTTACACAGTCATCTTTTTGGTGCACATAATTCTGTATATGGAGTCATTTTGAGTAAATGAAGGTTAATAAATGGTTATAAAATTTTTGAGGTGTTGAATGAAGTTTAAATATACCTAAATATGGATTTTTGGTCTTTTTAAACGTTGTATAACTCAAAAAATTAAATTTTATAGGCTCTTGGCTTGTGCAATAAGGTAACTAGGGGTTTCAGTGGAAAACCCCTATAAATAGAGTATCAACAATGAGGAAAATTTAAAAATATATAGTCTTACCCAATTTTATGTGAGGAAATTTAGTAAATAGTTTTTAGTTTGGTTAGGGTCTGTACATTATAGATTCTAGGACTGAGGTTGTGCTTAAAGGCTAAATAGGCCTAATTGAGAAGACACTTACAAAGGAAGTACCCTCTAAAGTTATATTTAATCCCTAAAAATTAATGAGGAGTTGTTATAATATATAGGGTGATGGAAGATATGATTATATCCTAAGGAATATTGCTAATTTACTCAAACCAAGATAAAATGCACAAAAAAGGCTAGAAGCCTAATAAGGTCCTTGAGAGCCTGAAGGGTGAAAATGAGTGATGAATCATGTTTGATGACTTGAAGGAGGTCAGACCAAGTGTGATATGATCACACAATACCATCCATGAAGGAATTTTAAGTCCTTAATTCCTGTATCAATATTTGGTACTTTAAACCTAAGAGAATTTCCTAGTGAGAAGCTACTAAAAGATTGAGATTAAGTTTGTGAATGGAATGAGGTAGATAATGAATTGTGAGTGAAATGAGAGAGGTAAATTAAATAAAAAAATTATTATAAATTTAAAATAAATAGGAATTAGTCAAGGATACTAACAAGCATAGTGATCAAGAGATAGAAACTAGATTGGTGATAAAAGATTCAAGACAAGCATAACATGTGAATGAGAAATTTGACAAGGTTAGAGCCAAGTGGATGTTTTGGAGATTTATTCCAAATAAATATATGTCATTATGCTATCCATGTTTTTTAATTTCCTCTAGTTTTGATTTATTATGAACATTTATAAATGTATTTAGTTATAATATTTGTTGACTTTCACTTTTCCTTATTCATTAAATTCTATAAATCCATACTAATAGACACTAAGAAGGTTATATAAGAAAAACCAACATTTTTATATTCTTTTAATTGTTCCTTAATTTCCAAATATGATGTTTCAAAACATGATTGATTTATGGCATATATCACCAAATTGAACTAGCTCATCCAAATTAACCATCAATTGATCTACTTAGCAACATGTTTATTTATCCTACCAAATCAATCACCAATATCCTTAACTGAGGTGCGTACATCATGCATTAACTTATTTTACTACCAAGTTCTTGAGATATATAAAAAATCCAACTTCAATCTCCAAAACATTAACTCTAATATGTAAGAGTGTGACGATGGATCTACTACCCACTAAAAATTAAATGCCCCATGGGTTAATTCAAACCCAATATAAATAACCATGGGTGTAATTAAAAAAAACCACCACACTACCACATCAAAAAAACCAAATATTCAACCTTATACCAAATGACTTCCAAAAATAACTATGCATGTTTATATTAAATAAAATTCATACAATGTTGCATGACCTGAGTCATGTTTACATTTGTAACTTATGATTTATAATTGCCAAGATCCATGAAACCTTCAGATATATAGACATTATGACCTCAAATATATCAATTATTTGTAATGGAAAAAACATGTTATCAATTTGACTATCAAACAAACCTATCAATTTTGTGGTGTGGTTATTGAAGATAAATTATTATGCCAGGGCCCAATTTATATAAGAATTCTCACCAATGATCCCGTACATATATGAAATGTCTTGCAATTCAAATACCTTTATCCAATATGACAATTTTATTTATTTTAAAACATGGTAAGTGAAATATAAATGAATAAATAAAAACAAACACTTGCACTCACCTTATTGCTAGCTTTGAATGTCAAGTTAATATCAAACATAATTGATCATATTCAAAACTATGATGCATGCAAATGCAACACCCTCACTGTATAAGTAAAATTTCTATACTTGAAATTACCTTAATGATAAAAAAAATTGAATTATCCAAAATTTGCGCAATTATTTGACCATATTAGGTAAGTATCAAAATCAAATTTGCATAACTATCAACCTTTTAATAATGATTATTTCTAAAAATAACATGCCAAACTACACTATACAAACTAAAGAGAGCACATCCAATTATGAACCTAATTAAAATATTTAGTTATTGTACTTACTTATGCTATCAATCACTTAATGTTATAATCAATAAATATTATTTAAAGTATCAATCTTTCATATCTGCATACACATAGAGAAATGAATATTCAAACGAATAACAATGAGTTGGCCCCCACCAATAGTTTTAAATTACTCAAGTCATAAATATAACAAAACCAAAACATGTCAAGCCTTTTATAAAGATAATGGGTGATAAATTATAGGCATAATAGGTTTACAATATTTTTTTCAAGGTTGATTAACAAATTAATCACCACACTAAAAAATCAAAGGATATATGAACACCAAATTACAAAGTTTCATATCACAAACACTTGAATAAGAATAATTATACTATGGTAAAATTTGTTTTACTTCAAACTATAATACATCTAATTATAAAAAGAATTATGTTATAAAAATAACACATGTTATTGAAACAAATTAATTATTGAACCACTAGAGTGATAAATGATAAATAGGGGGTTTAGACTTATTTTTTACCAATGTGATGGTACTCATATTGACATAATACTCATATCCATACTATACAACTCTATCTACTTGAAACATATTGAAAAACATAAAAAATGGAGGGACTTATTGGGGGCCTATGTTATCTTTTCATCATTATTAAGACCCTATGATTTTGTAAAGTCTTGAAAACAACACACCAAATATATTATGCAATTCAACCAAGTAGTCTAGTGCAAGGAAAGTTCCAAAGCCTCATTACATTAAATACAAGAATTAATGTTTGATTTTGCATATGATGATTGAAAATTATCAATATATTCATGTATACAAAAAATGAATTTGATATATATATATATATTATCTTATGTAAATTAATTACTAGGCATCTCTACTTATAAGTGAAATTTGAATTTAAATCAAATGTTGTGCACACCCATGTGAACATCAAAAGATTAGGACATAAAAATAAGGAAAGGGTAAATGCAAGTGCACTTGAATTATATGGGGTATAAATATAATTTAAGATAATATTTTTTTAGGGAGTACACAAGATGCATTAAAGATAACATATGAGGTTCACACAAGGAGGGGGAATTAACACATTGTAAGTAAAAAAGAGTGGCCTATTTTCCTAATTTAAACCAAATTATCTAACATAATATAAGGTGATAAAACTAAATAATTCCATGGTTCCATTTTTAGGTGTCTACATAATCCCAATTTTATGTGTGTTTTTTCATAAATATCAAAGTAAAAAAATAAAGTTTATCTATAAGGTTTTTAGAAAGTTCCTCAATCATATAAATTTTTAATTATTCTCAAACTCAATATAAAATTGATAATTAAATGAAAATAAAAAGGAAAGAGAGATCACATGATTTCCACTGTGAAGGGACATAACACCCTAGAACAAACATCCACACTCTTATGTCTAGTAATAAAACATGTGATCCTTAACGTCTAGTGTAGGTGCCTTGTGAGTCATGAGGGAACATATGAATGAATATGTGTTTATGAATATATTCCAATTAAATAAAAAAATAAAATTATTGGAAATTTTGTAATTAATGTGGTTAGAACATGTGTGGATTCCCCTAAAAAATCCAAGTATCAAAACATGTGCTAAATATTACATACATTTGGAGTCCAAATTTTAATAAACATTATACACTAAGTAAATGTAAACAAAATAAAATAGAATGATAGAAGTTATCCTAGTGTTATCCTTTGATCATAAAAAGTATCATATGTTATGTATGTTTTGAGCATCAATCCATCACTTTCCTCTCATTGAGGA
The DNA here is from genome assembly GCA_037957365.1 of Torreya grandis. Classification (NCBI taxonomy): domain Eukaryota; kingdom Viridiplantae; phylum Streptophyta; class Pinopsida; order Cupressales; family Taxaceae; genus Torreya; species Torreya grandis. Next base: position 1,193,001 of record JARHVA010002162.1, read on the forward strand.
ACAAATGAGTATAAAAGTGTCTAGAGGTCTAGTGTAGAAGATAAAAATGGATAATATTTCCCTTAAAATTAATACGTGGGAAATATTTTGAATCCCATATCTCAAAATAAGTTATTTTATCACACCATGTGTAAAATAGGAAAAATAATTATTGATTCCTAGCATAGTAATATATCATCATGAAAGCTTGTATGCCATACATAAATGACCCAAAATGAGCTTGAAATGTATTATATATAATAACAAGTGTAACATGATCCTAATTGAGAAATACATAAAAAATTTAAGTGTTATCAACCAAATTTGAAATCTAAGGAGGGCTACTCCAGCGTCCTTCAATTCGGAATAACATTGAAACACCTCATATGTTATCAGTGCCAATTCTTAGAGGTGAGTCTCTAGATTATGGGCTAGCTCTCATGCACAACACTAAAAACTAACCACTAGCCTACTTGATTTGAAGGAAAAGTGATAGAATGAGATTAAACACTAATATAAAGGAGGTGATGCACCAAGATAAACTTCGCAAGCCTACTTGAACATGCAATATGGAAGACAATTTGGAAAATTGATCTAAAAACTCAAGGTTCTAATAATAAAAGTGTTTTGAAATAAAGGTAGGATGCAATGTATTTATCAAGGTAGATGAATAGTAGGTATGATAATAGACTCTAGTAATCCCCTTTACACTTAAAGATGCACAAAGCAATTAGTTACACATCATGTGACCTACTAGAAGGTAGATTACTCAAACAAAGCATGAAAGAGTGAGATGAATGCAAAGAAAAATAACTATCACTTATCATACAAAAATAGAATACTTGAAACACTTATGCAATAATTTGATAAATTAAGCTAGATTGAAATATTTATTCCAAAGGCAAAATAAGCATTCAACTCATTAGGGCTTTGCCATACCAAATGTGGATTCCATACAATGCCAAAAGAGGTAGCTTATATAGAGAAATGAGGAAGAGAGAGAGGGGATTAGAAGAGGGATATTACCAAGTATATACATGAGTTAAAAACAAGAAAAGAGTTAGAGAATAGTTTCAATAGGTTTTCAAGGATATGTATATCTCCTCTAAATATGCTTCACCTCCCAAATGGTGTAGGAGTTTTAAATTTAGTTTGACACCTTGCACTTCTTCAAAACTACCCTTTTTTGCATGTGAGAAGTGACATATGGGATTCTTCGTCATCAGTTCACCATGAAATGATTTCAAACATATTATTTGACACCTAGCTTTTATTTATAGATTTTGTTACTATGACATTTTAGTGGCAATCATTACCCAACCCCTTAGGTGTCTTGATACCCCTTCATCTACTACGCCTAGCCTTATCCAAATGGTTGAAAACTTGAATTATTATTCACATAAGATATGATTATCCTTAAAAATAATTTAAATACCTTATCAAACCTAAATCAACTCATTTGGGTTCATCGAACAGCCCCCAAGACTATATATTGTACCTTATGCTCTCATTATGCCTTAATTCCTTATATCCCTAAAATCATGTAAACCTCCTTGTGTAGGATAGTGTATATATGGTAATAAAAAACTAAGTATATATTTTTTGAATAAATATGGACTTACAAATCAATGACAAATTTCATGGCCTGAGAGTGAATGGAAGTATCTTTTTTCTATTATTCTCTTCCCCCAATTAGGCCTCCTTGCCTAAAAGATTGAATTTCTACTCTAGACTTCTCCCACACATGTGAAAACACCAAAAGGTGTGTGATTAAATTTCCATATCCTGTAATAAAAATAAATACCAAATTTTATGTCCTAATACCCTATGTAAGTATGCGAAACATGAAATGCTCCCAAAACCTAGTCTCTCTTTCAAGCCTTTTCAAATTGTCTTCAAAATCTAGACCTATAGGATCACTTCCATGGTGTCTTGTACTATTTTTTTGGATTGAATAGATGGAATACAACCCAAATAATCTCTTCCAATATTTTTCAAGTTTTTAATTTTTCAAAACCCTACATTTCACCTTAAATCCTTACAAAACATAACATTAATTGTAGTCCATATAATTGTTAGTATTAGAGTGATTAATTCACCATTGTAAATAAATAAGTAATAATTTATTAATTATTGTTGTTTGTATTTAATAATTTAAATTTTTATTCACCTTACATAGGTAGTTAAATTATTTTAAGAATTGAATCTAAGTTAATTTTAATCTGGGCATGTGATTTTACCTAGATGATTATTTAGGAATTAGGTGGTTTTATCTGATAATGCTCTCCCAAATTTATTGGGACTATTAAGAGAATATGTTTTTATATAAATAAAGACTTTTAATCCTATTTCATTTTATTGGAATGAATATAATTTTATTCTTCCTCCATATCTGGTATCATATTTGTTAAAATATCTTTGACCCTATGACATGTCTGAGAGAATCCCATGCACTCCATGGTAGTCTATAATAAAGGAAAAAGTTGCCCAAAACAAAAAGACATAAAAGATAAAAATAAAAAAGAGAGGCCATACAAGGTGTATTAGAGTTTTTTTTTTAAATGACAATAAAAATAGTTCATCAATTCTCTAAGGGCTTCGAGTAACATAAGTGGTGCATAATGAATTGGCAGGGAAGCCCAAGTCACAGTCTCAAACTAGCCAACGTCTCAAGATTCAATTTGCCATACATGAGTATTTAATTTTCATATTAGATGTATCATGAGCATAAAATCTATCTAGAGGAAAAGATATAAAGGAAATTAGAGTGGCATCGATGGTATTTATTGAGCTAGATTTATCCTAAGAAAGATTGGAAACCTTTTGTAGCTAGCTTGGCATCGACTTGTAATTGACATCATAAATCTATTAGCACCTGGTATAGGTGAGTTATGACTTGTAGCTGGTGAGAGGTGACCTAAAATATATTTGGTAGCATTTAACTTGGCAATATTCAACTCCCATCATAGCCTAATACAATATCAAAGTGTTGGATTAGCTTAAATTCTTATTTAGAGCATTAGAATTTTCTATAAGGAAGAAAATTAAATTCCAAAACTACCTACTATTAGTCCAAAACCACCATGCAAATATTTATTTTGCTGGGATTTTCATTTAAAACTGTCTACTTATCACCTATGGTATATCTTAAGAGGGATGGTTTTGTTGTTAAAAGGCTTACTATTTTATAAAGGATAAGAAAAAGTTTGACCTTTTAAATACTTGAAATGATGTATATACAGATTGGTAGGATTTTATTTTATCAAATCATAGGTCAGAGATTCAAATCCACCAAAAGTATTCTTTTGGTAGAAATTTTAGTAGGCCCTCCAAATTTAGCATCTACTCAATTAGTCATAGCTAACTAAATTAGTAGAAAAAGTCATAAAAAAATATTTTAAATAGGAAAAGGAAAAATTAAAAAAAAATTGGACTTTTTTGGCCAAAAAGAGTCCAAAGAGCCCAAATAGAAAAAGTGAATTTTCATTTTTGTAAAGTATTGTACATTTCATTTTCAAATTATCTTACAACCAATTGTAATTTTAATTGTATTGCACAAAATCACGAGTTTTTAAAACTTGATGCAATATTCAATCATAGTTATGCCTTTGAATCACATTTGCATGTAATGTCATCATGTTTGAGTTCTACATACAACACCTAACATAGTTTCAATAATGACATCTAGTCATTGACATTTTAAATAATTAGGGAGAAATAAGTCAGATACACTTGTAGCCTTCCCTTCATTTACCCATTTTTAATAATCAAAAGGCATAAATATTGATAGGTGGAATTTATAAGTATATAGCAAAGTTACATACATGTGTGCAAAAATCCATCTAAGAAGGTGTTAGTGATTGGATGAACCTTTTTCATTACTATATAGGTACCAAGTATTAGACTCTTTCCTGTACATTTATGCCTCTTTAACGTACCATCGAGTATATATAAAGGGTGATCTTCTTCTTCATACTAATGGGTATAAAGGAATATCATGCATAAATAAAGTTCTGATATATCAATATCATAGTATATAGAAAGGGAGACCTGTATACCTGGAGTGATAAGTAACCAATCCATCACCTGTAGTCTTGATCATGGTTGTACATGCTCCAAAATTGTTTCTACCAGATTTATAGCTCCTCAAAGTTGATAACTACTCTGCTTGGAAGACAAATCTTAGAATTCAATTAGAGTTTGAATAAATTTGGTCTATAGTAGATGGATTATATATCCAACATGCAATAGACATTGATCAACAACATAAGTTTGACAAAGCCAAACAAAAGGATAAGTTGATAATCATGTTTGGAGTATCAAATGAAGTTCAACCACACATCCATGAATAAAAAACATCTAAGGAAGTTTGGGATAAGCTCTAAAATATATATGAGGTCAAAAATGAGAGTACTATTCTACATCTACAAAGTCAATTCCACTCTCTCGAATTGAGATCAAGAGAAATAGTGGAGGCTTTTTAAAGATGTGTTGCAGCATGAAGGGCATCAATTCAATCCTTGGGTGAGATAATTTTAGATGAATCTATTATACCTATTATCTTGAGAGCATTCCCACCTTCATATAGTATTTTTATGACCACTTTGACTCTCATAGAATAGAAACCAAGTTTTAAAAATTTGGTAAATATGTTGCAATAGGAAGAGTCTTTCAATACTCATGACAACCAAAAACATGTACTGGTTTCTCATCAAGAAAAAGGCAAGAAACTAGTCAAATATTCATCTAAACATAATCCAAGGAAAAATTTACAAGGAGGAAAATCATAGAAATAATGTATTAGTTTTGGTCATCAGGGACATGAACTAAAAATATTATTGGTACAATACCTTCAAAAAAGATCTTCTAGTGGTCAGAAGTCCACTAACCAACAATCATCCGATAGAAAAAGGGGACCTAGTAGAAGAAATTAAAGCAATAAGTCAATAATGTTGAATAGGTAGAACATGATGATGAAAATAAATTATTATAATCTATAGATCTCCATGATAAAACCACATCAAAAAATGACATATGGTCTATTGACTTGGGTGCAACTTGACATATGATAGGTAGAAAATATTTTTTTCACTTTGAAGGACACACCTAACAAAAATCATGTTTATTTGGGTGATGATACCTCATAAAATGTGCAAGGAATTAGCAACATTGCCTTACCCCTATGCATGCAAACATGTAGAATCATAGATGTTCTTTATGTACTTAGTTTAACCAATTTTTTATTAGTCAGTCAAATCTTAGACCATAATTTGAAGATTGAATTTGACTATAAAGTTAGAAAGAAACTGTGTTTGATCAGAGACAAATATAAAAAATACAAAATTTTTGCATGAGCATCTAATATAACCATATATTTTAGCTTGATTTCATTCAAAAAATAATTAGGGACTCATAGTAAAGGACACAAACTTAGCACAAAGGATTTGACCACATCAATTTTTGATATATTGACACTCTCCACCACTACAACATGGTAAGAGGATTATTACCCCTTAAAATGGGTAAAATCAAATGTCATGATTGATTAGCAAGTAAGCAACATAAATTTCCATTTTACAAAATTAATTATAGATCTAATGGTAAACTTGATCTGGTTCACACTGATCTATGTGGACTAATGACACCTATCTAATGACATTGATGTGTGGGTCTACTATGTGAAAATAAAGAGCCAAGCCTTTGAAAAATTTAAGCAATTTAAAGTGGTTATTGAAACAAAATTTGGTAAAAAAATCAAAACCCTCTGCTTAGATTATGGGGGAGAATTCATCGGTAATGAGCTTAAATAGTTTTTACAAGAAAATGGCATTCATCATCAAATGGCACCTTCACATACACCATAACATAATGCAGTTGTTGAATGGAGGAATTTATATTATTATATAAATTTTGAATTGTATGATACATGATTGAGGCTTGAAAAAGGCATTTTGGGTAGAATCTATCAAAACTATCTTATATCTACTCAATAGAATACCCATGTAGCTCTTGATGGAGTAACTCCATATGAAGCCAGGATAGGGAATAATCTATCTATAACACTTCATCAAGTTTTTGGATGCCAAGCAAGTATACACATTCCAAAATTATAATGGACTAAACTTGATATGAAATCCAAAAAATATGTGTTCCTAGGGTACATTGAAGAAGCACTTGCATATAGACTCATCCATCCAAAAACTAGACAAATCTACATTATCAAGGATGTTGAGTTCTTTGAAAAGAAAGAAGTAGAAGATCCTTTTACAAGTGCACCTAATAAATAAATTAGTCTCATATAAAATATAGAAGATGGTAATATCCTAGGATGAATATAATAATGATGATGGGAATAATGCTGCAACTCTACCACCCATAAGAACTACTCAAAGTATGCCTAACTGGTATACAAATACACTCAAAGATGTGAAATTAGATGGTGTTCCAAACACATCTACCATTGGACCAAGGACTCATATTATGGCTCATGGTGAGGTCATTTTGACCTTTAATGAGTACAGTTATTGAATATGTTGATCCCTCTATAGTTCAAGAATCCCTACAATTGAAATCTTAGAAAGATGTTATGGATGTAAAATATAATTCACTGATGAAAAATAAAACATGATAGCTTGTAGATATTCCACCAGGGAAGAATCCAATCAAATGCAAATGGATCTTCAAGATGAATTAAAAAATAGATGGTAGTCTTGAAAAACACAAGGCAAGACTGGTTATAAAGGGGTATGCTCAAAAACAAGGCATTGACTATGAGGAGACATTTAATCCAACAACAAAGACAAAACTAGCAAGATGATTTTTGCTCTAGCTACATAGTTTAGATGGAAAGTCTATCAAATAGATTTAACAAGTGACTTCCTTAATGGGGGCTTATAAAAAGAAGTATAGATGACTCAACCAAAAGGTTTTGTTAAATATAGAAAAAAAGATAAAGTTTGTAGACTTGTCAAATCACTATATGGTCTTAAATAGGCTCCCAAGGCATGGTATATCAGTATTGATGATCATCTCTTGAAACATGGATTCAAAATAAGTCCATATGATCCAAATCTCTGCCTCAAATAGTAATGGGGGAGATAGTAATTATTGTTATATATGTTGATGATCTAGTCATCACTGGTAGTTTAGTGAAGATGATTGAATCAACAAAGAAATATCTAAATCTATCATTCAACATGATAGATCTCAAGATTTTGCATTATTATCTTATCTTAGAAGTTTGGTAGAGAGAAAATCACATTTTTGTATCTCAACTCAAATATGTCAAGACAATGCTGGATAAATTTCATGTGATTGATAGTAAACTAATTTCCATGCCTATGGAGACAAAAAATTAGTTATCTCAAGTAGATCCATCACCACAAGTAAATGTAACTCTATATCGACAGTTGATGGGGAGTCTCATTTACTTGACCTACACTAGGCTAGACATAAACTATGCTATTAGTTATCTCTCAAGGTTCATGCAAGACCCTACGATCAGTCACTAGAAAGCAACAAAGTGAGTATTGTGGTACATCAGAGAAACTATGGATTTTGGCTTAGAATACAAAAAGAATGATAACTTCTTCTTGACAAGATATTCAAACTAAAATCATATAGAAAACATTGATGATAGGAAATCCACTTTAGGATTTGTATTCTTTTTGGATCTAGATCAATATCATGGGGGAGTAAGAAGAAAATTTATGTTTCAAGGTCCTTCATAGAATCAAAATATCACACCGTAGGAGGAGTTATCTATGAAGAAATTTGTCTTAGACGTATACTTGAAGGATTTGGATTACCATATAATCAACTAATAATTCTTCATGTAGACAATGAAGGAGTAATAAATCTTGTTCATAATCTAATATTTCATGAATGCACTAAACATATTGAGGTGCAAATTCATTTCATCCATGAACATGTTCAGAACAACAATATTTAACTCTAGTATTTCTCGATAGATTAATAATGTGTAGATGTTTTTACTAAAGCACTTGAATAGGAATAGTTTGAGGCATTTAGATAATTTCTCTTCTATTCACTGCAAATAATACCAAATTAAGTGGGGGGTGGAATATTAGGGTGATTAATTCACCATTGTAAATAAATAAGTAATAAATTATTACTTATTATTGTTTATAGTTACTAATTAGTAAATAGTTATTAACCATAGATAGGTAGTTAAATTATTTTAAGAATTGAATATTATTTTATTTTAATCTAGGCATGTTGTTTTACTCAAATGATTATTTAAGAGTTAGGTGGTTTTATCTGATAATTCTCTCCTAAATTTACTGGGACTATTAAGAATATATGTTCTTGTGTAAATAAAGCTCTGTAATCCTATTTCATTTGATTGGAATGAATATAAATTTATTCTTCCTCCATAGCAGGTACAAAAAAATTTCATGGTGAGAACTTACTTGGAGTGCTCAATGATGTTTAGGAGGTTTCAAAAGTAATTCAAGTCATCTCATAAATTTTAGAGTCCATTTTCTCACATCGGGTCCTTATTAGGGTTTTAGGAGGGTTTAAAGTGACTTAAATTCTTAATGATTATTCATAAAATTTGGGCCATTAATCCCTGAACAAATGCCACACTTTTCAAGTAGATAAGTTTACTCAACTAGCCCTAAATTATCATGTCTGCATGTAATTTATCCATATATCTAAGTGTAAGAAGTTCCTTCTCGGGTCTCTACACTACCATTGGAGAGTAGTCTAAAGACTTAGGCATTATTTGTGAAGGTTAGAGATCTAAATGGAAAACTAATACTAAGAGATTGAAGTGTATGGATCCCTTCACAATCCATGAAAATAATTTGGACCCATGCATCAGGTCAAAGTCATACCATGTGAGATAAATTCTAGTTTGAACTATTGTCATCCATTAGAGGAGCTCGAGGAAGTATTCACAAGCCTAAATGATTAATTTATTGTCTTTATCTACCTATAAATGATACTTGTAGAGTCTATGATAATGTTTCCCAAAATTTCAATGTCTCCAACTCTCATTTTACCACCCATTAGGCCATCTTTTTTATGACTGTATACATAGGTTGTGTAAGTGGCTTTAGGCTTGCCAGGCCTAAATATAGCCTATCAACATTACCATACTTTTATTGAGTATAATATCTTTAAATGATATCTTACTATCATAAGAAGATTGTCTTCATGATTTTTTACTTCATGTAAACCTCCTTTCTCTCAAAACATGGAGGTCTTTTCATTCTAGGTAGGCGAGGCTTGTAGGATTGTTTGGCTGTGTATGCAAGGTTTGAGTGACCCTTGTTTGGTCATTTCTTCTAATTATCTTCATGTTTACTTTAAATTCAAATTAATATTAAAAATTGTATTTGATTTCACCCAAACTCCCATCTCACTATGTAGGTGACATTCTCTTTTCAAGTTTGAAATTAGCTTAACTTGCTTAGACGAACCTATAGGTGTTAGTTTTGGGATCTTGAATATGTTTAGAGTTTCAAAAAAAAACCCTAGGAATTCAGTAATATTTTTTTATTTACATTGAGAACTAGTTACCTTCCTTCAAAGTTTTCCACCTTTTTAATGACCTTGCATCTTTAAAATGATCATTCATGTATTTCATGCCTACTCAAGAGATGGCATAGGTGATCACTGAGGGATTTAGGTGTTAAGCCCTAAAAATTGGCCTTATTTAATTAGTTATTTGACAACTTTAAAGTAACTAGAATTAATTGAAAGTTATTCCTCATTTATCTATAAGTTTCATTAACCTTTCATATCATTCTACAAACTTTTCCTCTTATCTTCATACATAGGCATGTGTATGAGTGCCTAGATTGATGAACTCAAAACTATTAACCTTCCTTTGAATCTATAATAGCTAAGGTATCTTCATTAATACATGTATTCTCTCATACTTGCATTGAGTCATGTTTCAACACCTATTTTTCTTTTCATGACAATTAGGTCTTTTGGTTAGAATGAGGACCTACAGGTTTGTAATGTGTAGGTTTGCCCTTTTTGATTGGATTGACTATTGAGACAAATTCATAAGTCTTTGAGACTTTTATTATGTATCCACTCATTGTCAATTCTATATCTTATACCTTAATATATTGTTGATCTTTGACTAACACTATGTAATCTCAAATTGATCATTCACATATATAGTCCTATATGAGGTCAACTCATGTGCAAGGCTTTATATATTTAAAGTTGGAGTCTATGCATTCATTCATTCATTCTTCTTAATGATGCAATGGGTTCAGTCAATGTCAAATGAGTTCTTGATGATGCATCATGAAACTTTTCCCAACTTCACCTTCATTTAAACTATGATGTGGTAAGTATTTAGAGGAATCAAGCTTGCCTTTTTGCTTTCCAAACACATCTACAAATGAGTTAAGATCAAATTAGTATCTATAATGATCTTCAAATTCATAAACTTTATCTTGACCTAATTATGTTCCTCTAAGGTTACCTTCTATTTGATTGGGATTTCACAATCTTCTTTATGATCAATAGGCCCATCATTGACCTCATCATCAAACCCATATTTCTTTTGAGGGATTATGAGCCCTCTTACTTATTTAAACTCTTGAATTATGGCATGATATTATTGCCACATATTATCATGTTCTTCTTGAGTTTCATGCTCATGAATTTATTCTTCTTTGGCAGGTAGAACTACATCATCACTTTGACTAACATTCTCTAGAACACTTGAAACATCATCACCATCATGCATATGCATAAAATAATTTTCCCATGTAGCTTATTGAAGAACATCATCAAAAATTACCTTGGGGAACTCATCACTTTATTCATGAATGATATATGTTCCCATACCTATATCTTTAATGAGATTGTATGGATGAAACCCATAATGATTAGCTCCCCACTCATCAAGGCAGAGATTAGCCATGCCATCAAGAGGTGTCAAAGATTTTTGGTCATTAGGATGGTCTCCCTCCTCATTAATAGTGAAGTTCATGCTTGATGTGTTAGGAACATAGGTTTCCACCTAAAATTTAGCCAAAGTTTCAAAATTGATAGAGACCTTAACACCATACCTGATCCTAAATGTCATGTAAGACCAATATGAAGTCAATTATCCCCTATTATTATTAGTAAAGTCCCTTGACAAGCAAAGGTAAAAATGAGGTGGCACATCCATAACTAAAACATATTGAGGAATAGAGAATGTAAGACAAACATGAAGAGTGAGATACAAAACTTTAATGATACCAACTATTTTGGTAGTTTACCCATCTAACTGTAACACCCCCTTGGAGTGTGATTCATACTTTAAATTTAACTTGTCAACTATTTTTTTGGGCATGAATGAGGTGCTTACTCCATTATCAATCAAATAATTATGGACCAATGAGTCTCTAATGATGATAGAGAGGTATAATTGAGGATGTTTATTTCTTATTTATATTTTGGTTATCTGTCCATTCTTAGTTTTCAATTCATTTTCTAAAAATACCCCTCTTTCACTAGGCTGCCTAGGCATTACATTGAACTTGGAGAGCTCATATTGGAGCAGGTATCTTTGTGTAGGAATTGATAATGTATCCCACATTGGGATTCTTACATGAACCTTATTTATTTGATCAATAATATTCATAATAGAGCTTCCAACCTTGTCATATCCTTTGGAAGTCATAACACTACCACTACCTTGTGTCACTTGATGCATAGGAGAAGGTCTAGGAGGACATTTATCATTCTAAAATCTATGATTTAATTAAGACCTAGGGACTATATTTGACATACCTATTCCTTGAGATGCTTGAGGGTTCATATTTGGACCACCACTTGTCCCTGGTATATCTTCAACCAAAAAATTCTTTGACCTTGTGTTTGTAGCTATAGGATTTGATCCTATGTTCAAGTTGCCTTGGTAGTTGACTACACATGAGTCCTCTTGATAGTAGTTTATCAAGGTAAAATTATATTAAGCATCTCATCCTTTGTTCTCTACTCTACTAGGCATCTCTTCTTGAGTCATGGTAGATATTATTCCCCATTGTGCCATATAGGCTTGATTGAATGTCTCATTTACATAAGTGGATGATCCATGAGGCTAGTCTTATGAAGGTTTCTCTCCATTATCTTATACAACATTGTTTTGGATAGGTACAAGTGATTTTGAATTAAAAGGAACATTTTGATTTTGGCCATTATATTGTTTCACTTGAGTTAATTGCCCTTGTTTTTGGTAGTGGTCTTGAAAAGGTTATCTATGAGCTTGATAAGATTGATATGGTTGAAAAGGAATTTGATTTTAGATCCATTGTTGTTGTTATTTTTTATTATTGAGGGATTTGTTATCTTCTCTAAATTCTCTAAGAGTCTTGATTAGATCTTGCTCTTTTAACTTGCTTAGTTGATTAGAGGTAGCTTGATTATGCTTGGGTGTTGGGATGGGAGCAATAGTGGGCATAGGAGTTTTCACATTAGGAAATAAAGAAATGGGATATATAAGAGCTATCTTCATATGATGTATAAGGCAATTCTTAGCCCTTATAATAGTCTCATATGCATTAGGTGGTGTATCCCCTCCCATGGATTAGATCATCATAGATATGTAACTATTGAAATCTTTGAGGTAGTAAAGAAAATCATGATGTGCAATAGGCCTTACCAAGATTGGGATCCTATACCAAGTCTTTCAATAGAAGCACTAGTCTGCAATGAAGAGCCAATGATTACTAGAGTCGCCATATACTACATGAAGAAAGCTTTATAACATTGAAGTTGTCAAGATTAACATCCACCTTTGATAACTTATTGGACCATGAGGTCCCACCAAGAATTTAAAAATTATTATCAAAAAAATTTTCACCCTAAGGAGGGATACTACAACGTCATTAAATTTGGAATAACATTGAAACAATTCATATGTTGTGGGTGAAAATTCTTAGATGTGAGTCTCTAGATTATGGGCTAGTTCCCATGCACAACACCTACAAATAACCAATAAACTACTTGATTTTAAGGAAAAGGGATAGAATTATATTAAAAAATAATATAATGGATGTGATGTACTAAGATAAACTCCACAAGCCTACTTGAACATGCACTACAGAAGACCACTTGCAAAACTGATCTCAAAACTCAAGGTTCTAATAACAAAAGTGTTTCCATATGAAGGTAGAATGTGATTTATTTATCAAGGTGTATGAATAGTAGTTTTGATAATATAAATTAGGAATATCCTTTACACTTAAATAAACATAAATAAAAAATTTACACATCATGTGACCTATTAGAAGGTAGGTTACTCCCATAAAGCATGAAAGAGTAGAATGAATACAAGGAAAAATAACTATCACTTGTCATCCAACAATAGACTACTTGACACACTAATGTAATAATTTGAGAAAATAAACCATATTTCAATATTTAATCCAAAGGAAAAATTAGTATTTAACTTATCAGGGCTTTGCCATACCAAATGTGGATCCCATACAATGCCAAAAGAGGTAGGTTTTATAGAGAAATGAGGAAGAGAGAGAGATGCATAGAAGAGGGAGATTGCCAAGTTTCTAAATAAATTAAAAATAAGAAAAGAGTTAGAGTTCAATATAAAAATGACTCCAAGGACATGTGTCTCTCCTCTAAAGATGATTCACCTCCCAAATGGTGTAGGAGTTTCAAATTTGGTTTGACACCTTGTATTTTTTCAAAATTGCCCTTCTTTGCATGTGAGGAGTGAAAAATCAACTTATTCATCATCAGTTCACCATGAAATAATTTCATAAATATTATTTTACACCTATCATACATTTAAAAACTCTCTTACTCTGACATTTTAGTGTCAATCATTACTTAATTCCTTAGGTGTCTTGAATCCCCTTTATTTACTATGCCTAACCTTGTCCAAATGGTTCAAAACTTGAATTATTCTTAACCAAAGAATTATTTATCAAATAAATGAATTAAAATACATTATAAAATGTAAATAAACTCATTTGGGTTCATGGAATAACCCTTAAGACTCCATATTTCACCTTATGCTCTCATTAGGCACCAATTCCTTGTAACCCTAAAATCATGTAAACCTCTTTGTGTAGGATAGTGTATAGATGGTAATGAAAAAATTAGTGTATATGTGAGGACCAATTATATATTTACATCTCCATAATAAATTTCATATCCTAAGAGTGAGTGTAACTATCTTTTATTTGTTGTTCTCTTCCCCAATTAGGCCTCAATTAGGCTTCCTTGCCTATAAGACTAAGTTTCTACTCTAGACTTCCCACACACATATGAAATCACCAAAAAGTGTGTAATTAGATTTCCATAGACTATAAAAAACCTCCATACTAAATTTTAGGTCCTGATACCCTATGTAAGTATGAGAACCATGAAATGGTCCCAAAACCTAGTCTCTCTTTCAAGCCTTTTTAGACCGTCTTCAAAAACCATACCTGTAGGATCACTTACATACTATATTATATGTATTTTTTGGATTTAATATATGTAATACAACCCAAATAATCTCTTACAATAGTTTTCAAGTGTCCAATTATTCAAAACCCTATATTTCACCTTAAATCCTTACAAAATAGAGCATTAATTATAGTTCATGCAATTTCAAGTATAGAAAAATTTCATGGTGAAAACCTATTTAGAGTTATAAATTATGTTTAATAGGTTTTAGAATAAATTAAATTCATCTCATTCACTTTTAAGGCCATTCTCTCACATTAGGTCCATATTAGGGTTTTAAGAGGGTTTAGAGTGACTTAGATTCTTAACAATTGTTCATAAACCTTAGGACCTTAATCCATAAACCAATGTCATAAGTGTCAATTATAAAAGTGAATTAATCTACCCTTAAGTGATCAGGTCCCCATGTAATTTGTACATATAGATCTAAGTGCAATAAATTACTTCTTGGGTCTTTGCACTACCATTGGAGAGTTGTTTATAGTCTTAGGCATTGTTCATAAAGGTTGGAGATATAAATGGACAAATAATACTAGGAGATTGAAGTTTAGGGACCCCTTCACCATCATTTAAAACCATTTAGATCCATGCATCAGGTTAAAGTCATACCAAGTGGGATAAATTTTGGTCTGAATTGCAGTCATCCATTATAAGAGCTTGAGGAGGTCTTCACAAGCCAAAATGATTAATTTATTGTCTTGATATTCCTATATATGCTCTTGTAGAGTATATTATAACATTTCTCAACTTTTTAATGTATCCAACTCTCATTTTACCACCCATTAGGCCATATTTTATGACTATATATATACGCTGTATAAATCACTTTAGGCTTGCTAGGCCTAAACAAAACCTATCAAGATTTCCATCTTTTTATTGAGTCTAATAAATTTAAATTATATCCTAATATCATAATAATTTTGTCTTCATTATTTTATACTTCATATAAACCTCCTTTCTCTTAAAATATGCAGGGCTTTTCATTCTAGGTAGGCAGGCCGGTTGGGTTGTTTGGTTGTGTATATGTAGGGTTTGAGTAACCCTTGTTTAGTCATTTATTCCTATTCTCTTCATTTTGACTTTGAATTCAACTAAATATTAAAAATTTTCTTTTATTTCACCTAATCTACCGTATCACCATGTAGGTGATGTTCTCTTTTCAAGTTTGAAAATAACCTAACTTACTTATACTAGCTTGTAGGTGTTAGTTTTGGGGTCTTGACTGTGTTTAGAGTTTCAAAAAAAAACCCTAGGAATTCAAAAATATTTTTTTACTATATTTATAACTAGTTACCTTCCTTGAAACTATACCACCTTTTCAATGACCTTGCATCTTCAAAATGACCATTCATGTATTTCATGCCTACTCAAGTAATGGTTATAGGTTATCACTGAGTGATTGAGGTGTTAAGCCTTGAAAATTTGCCTTATTTAATTATATATTTAAAAAATTTAAAGTAAATAGACTTAATTTAAATTTCTTCCTCATTTCTCTACAAGTTTCATTGACCTTTCATATAATTCTATAAAATTTTCCTATTATCTTCATACAAAAGCCTATGCATGAGTGCCTAGGTTAATGAAATCAAACCTCTTAACCTTATTTTGACTCTCTAATATATGAGGTATATTCATTTATCCATGTATTATATCACAATTTCATCGAGTCATGTTTCAACACCTGTTCTTCTTTTCATGATAATTAGCTCTTTTGGTGAGAATGAGGACCTATAGGTGTGTAACCTATAGGTCTACCTTTATTATTGGATTATATGTTGCAAAATATTATTAATTATTTTAAAATTTTATTTTGGTATCCAATCATTCTAAATTGTATATATTTTGACACAATATATTTTTTACCTCTAACTAACACTATGGAATCTCAAATTTCTCATTCACATATGCAGGGTTGTATGAGGCCAGTTCATGTACAAGGATTTATATATTAAAATTTGGAGTGTATGTATTCATTAATGATTCTTAATTATTTAATGGGGTCATTCAATTTAAAATGAGTGTTTATGAGTCTATATCACGTTTATCCATTGCCAAAGCATATTCAACATGAAACTAGACCCATGAATATTCACCTAAAGGTTTGCAGACCTGTGGGTGGATGAGCTTGTCTAAGTATTTATTAGAGAGTGCATTTGAGCCTCATGTTCATTACCTTATCATCCAAACTAATCAATTTCATATTCGTATTCTATTATTTGTTCCTCATTTCCATTTGGCCCAAGTTTGGCAATCAAGTCTATAGAAGACCATTCATGAATAATACCATGCTTCCAAGAGTAAGAAACATGACATCTCTTGAAGGACTATCAAAAATGAACCATTTTCAAAGATAGAACACATAAATCAACTAATATTGAGGGGTTTTACATGAATAATGAGGCACTTATAAACTTATGAGGATGGAAACACTTCAAACCAACCAAAATGCTTACAGTTGGGGTGGTATGCTCCATACATTTAAGACCGTAGTTTATTTGATGAAGACACCTCATACAATTGAATTTATTAGTAAAATTGAAATAAAAAGGAATATT
Source organism: Torreya grandis (assembly GCA_037957365.1). Taxonomy (NCBI): domain Eukaryota; kingdom Viridiplantae; phylum Streptophyta; class Pinopsida; order Cupressales; family Taxaceae; genus Torreya; species Torreya grandis. The sequence continues at coordinate 1,209,992 of JARHVA010002162.1, forward strand.
TTATCTATAAAAACATCTCAAAAAATCAATTCTCTTCCATCGAACTCTAAAGTGAAGAAATAGGAGAAAAACTAGACCCTAATTGAATAGACAAGACATAGTGACCTCCTTACACTCTTTATCATTTTTCATAAAGGATATGTGATGAATCTACAAAATAATTCCACAATTTTAATCTTAATAGGATCCCCTCCTCTATAAAAAATATCATCATCCAATTTTCTCTCTCTTAGTTGTATCATGCATTTGAAATTTGTCCTTTTAAGTTTATGAAGTGATGGAGAAGAGAGAGAGAGTTATTTGCATCTTTGAGACCTAAAAATTCATTCCAAGTGCTAATATAAATTTTTGAACTTTAATATACCCCTCTTAACCATTTTTACCCACAAATAGATCTCCCAAGTTCATACAAGTGCCTATAAATGCCTGCAAGGGAGTATTTCTCTTAATTTAGGCATTGCAATGCAAGTTTATTAGGCTCTGATCACCTTATGACTATTATATGACACTATGCACATTATAAAACTTCTTTAAATGTTTTTAATTTATCATAATACATATAATTCATCCATTTTGTCCTAAAAAGGTAACTAAAAGACTTTGTGGTGTATAATAACATAATAAAAGGTTAATGCATGAATATATGAATTTAAAGACAAAAAAATCTTATATAAGGATTCAATTAAATGTTAAACCTTGACCACCAAGATAAACACATTGAATCATGAATGACCTTGAGACTATATAAGTACATGAAGGACCCAACTTTAAAAAAAGCTATTCAAGAACCAATATGACCACATGAAGACCATTACAAGATAATTAAAAAACTAGTAGAAGACCATTACAACTATTTACAAGCTTAAATAACCCTATGAAAAGTTTCAACCTACAAGGGTTGACCACTTTGACTTGGGAATCAAAATTTGTCAATAGTAAGTAAAGTAATAATATGTCCCCCATGGGAAATATATAGTAAATTTAAGTATAATAAAATATGCCCCAATAAAAATAGTGTAGTAGATGATATATCAAATAAAAACATACACATTAAGTCATACCCTAATATATTCATGATAGGAATAATGTCAACATAGAAAAAAAAAACAAAAAAAATTACATCATAATAATCATGGAAAATCAAATGGAAGTGTGCATGATATATAGCTCATGATACCAAACATATAATAATGTAAATTAAATATGGAAAACAAGGAAGGTACAACATGCACAAGGTAATCATGCCACATAGATTAGATACAATATAAAATTCCACTCATAGAGTATATAGAGAGAAAATAAATAGTCATAACACACATAGTAGGTAATGTCACACCCAAAGTATATAATGCAAGTAAAGAACAAACATCAATCACTAGGGATGAAGAGAAGAGTATAAATATGAATCACATGAAGTAATAAAATTAAGTATACCAAAAATAAGAATACATAAGTAAGAAAAACAACTATAGAACTATGCACAAATCAATATTGAAGTCTAATTATGCACAACAATAACAATAACACACAAATAAGAACTAAACACAACAAAGATAGATGCAATAGCCAAGATAAAATAGGATATAAAAAATCACATGAAAGATTATTATGAAAAGGAAATAAAAAAATATATAACTTGAATCACTACTAGGATATGTCCCTAAAATTCCCCTAAATTGAGCATAAAATGTGTACCCAACCAACTAGAAATCCATAATCATATAAATGTACCTGTAGATCTGACATATATCATAATAATGCTATCGATAGCATGTGTATAAAGAATATAACCTCTATTAAAATATAAAAAACCATGAACACATATATATCACAATAAATTCATAAGGAAAATGAGCAAGCATATAAATATATAACAATGCAAATAAATTTAAAAAATAGATAACTTTGTTTCGAAAAAATAAGAGTTTTTTAGATAATTTAACAAGTAGTGCTATAATGTCTAGAATAATCATCATATCATAAACTAATTGATCATGAATATTGATAGAAATAAGCATAGAGATATTGGAGCCCATATCATGTTATCATCATTATATTTATTTATAATAATAGTTACTATGTAAGTAATGTTTCTAAAACATTGGTTTTATTTATGATTTTGAGTTTGTCTTGGACACATAACATGTGATAATCACACCTTGATTGGAATTTACATATGCCTTTGTATTTTATGTGTCCTTAATTTTATTAAAAATTTCAATGACACTTTAGACACTTGTATGTATACTAATTCATCCTTGGGGTGTTCTTTTTACAGAAATATTATTTTAAAATGTAAGCACTTGAGCTCAATGTTTGGATTGTAAGCATTCATGCACATTATAAGGTATTTATTTTATTTAGTTTATCCATCATTGACCTATAAAATCATCATATGTGGGTAATGTTTCAGATAAATTTTGCTTATATTCTTTGGAAGAAGGAGAAAAGAAACTCGAGAAGGGTATGGTAGAAAACCCTAATATGTTGTGCACACGTTGATCTAGACGGTTGTAGATACTCCTCTTTCACTTAGGAGGAATGAATTGTAGATAATAAATCACTAAAAAAATGGTTGATTAGTTAGATATTAGGGTGGATAGCATAGTAAGTTAGATCCAAAAATCATGATCTTTTTTGGCAATTGTCAATCCACACTTTTAGACAATCAAGTTTTGAAAGTAAAAGATAAAGTACTTGCATATATCACAAAAGATATTGAAATAAAATACAAGAAGTGATTGATAAATGGATAGGTAAATTTTAATAATTATAGTAATAATTAGAATGATATTAATGCCAAATGATTTAGGTGTGGTCCAAAAAATAGGGTGAGGTTCTATGATTAGGCAGAGAGGCAAAAAGTTGGCTTTGGTTGAGGTCTAGTGGGTAAAAATAGCTTGTTTATTTATTACATAGTGACCATCAGTGGTTGGGGTGAACATCAATGGTTAGGGTGACCATCAATATTTGGGAAACTATTTATGGTTATGGAAAGACCATCACTGATTAGGGTGACTATTGGTGGTTACTATGCTTTTGCTTTTAGAAAGTGGGTTCAGGCTGGGTTAGTTGTGAAATAAAAACAAAGTAACTAATTAATGAAAATAGATACTTAGATTTCCAATTGATAATATGAATGGTTGAGGGATCTATTGGTGAATCTTGGAGCAATTTTGGTAGATTAAAGATACTTGGCTATTGGCCGGTGGATGATAGTGCCTTAGATCACTATCACTGGAAGAAAACCTACAAAAGGAAGTTATGATGCAAGAGAATCTACTTATAGATGTGGATGATGATGGATTAATTGATTTATCAATTTATTTTGGATCCCTTTTCACCTCTTCCTCTCTTTTTATAGGAAGGAAAGAGAGGTGAAATAATATGTTAACAATAGGTTCAATAAGTAGTTTAAATTTAGCTTTCGCATGTATTGGTTCACACATGAATTAGACAAGATAAATATAAAAAAGTAAACTAGAGTTTGACTAGAGTTGAATATTTAGGAGGTAAAAGGATGACCATCAATGGTTAGGCATAACTGTTGATGGTTAGGGTAACCATCAATAGTTGAGTGGTAAAGTTAAGTTTGGTCAAGGTTAGCTAGTCAATTTAGCTAGTCAGCTAATTTGACCTAAGTTGGTGGTCAAAAGGTTGCAGAAGAGTCACTAAGGGGTCTTGAGGTGGTTTAGGGGTTAATTCAACATCTCGAACCATTGTGTGTAATTTTATAGTGTCTAAATTTTCCCCCTTTTTATTATGTAATTTATATTAGCAAGCCATAAAATAAAAATGGATTGCAAGTTGAAGGTTTAGTTGCCTTGAGCATGGGAGGAGGTGTTCCCCCTCAAATTGTTAATTGATGGGGTAAAATAGAATCAGGTATAGGTTTGATAAGTGGGTAATTTGGTGGTAGGTTGGGCACTAAAGTGTAAACATGTGCATAAATTGTGACTAAGTGTGATAGCCAAGATCATGTAATGACTAGGTTGCCATATTTGGTAAAATAAAGGTTAGCATTAGAAGGACAAGTGATAAATGGAACAAGTGATTGTATGAGATGGTTAGGCTACACTTGTAAATTTAAGTCTCCTAGACAAGGTTAATGTTTTCATGGATATCCAAGGTAGGTTTTTACCTTGTGAAGACACAAATTGGTTAGGTGTGCATGAGGTAACATAAGCTCAAAATGTTCAACTTGGTATTTCAGTCGATGTGGTTAAAATGACCAAGGCAAGCTCATCATAAAACATGCAATAGTTGAGCCAAATAGGCTAAGTGGTGAGGTTGAAACCATTGGTGTTAAAGGTTGGCAAAGAAGGGAATTTCCATTTAAATGTCAGTTGGATTAGGTTTTTATGGTTGAAAATTTGTGGTTAAGAGGGAAAAGTATAAAAAATTTGATCATTTCCAGTCATGTTTGATAGTTGGGGTCGATCATTAGTGATCACCTTGACCATTAATGGTCACATGTCATCCTTGGAAGGGTAAAGACAAAAATACCATTGAGGGTTCTATTTGATCATTGGAGCATATTGACCCTTGATGATTGGCTTGTTGGCAGTGTTAGAGGAAATGGTGATAGTTGAGGGTGAGTGATTGAGTATGTGAGATTCAAGGTTGATAGAAGATGAAAAGGGGATGTGAGAGAGTGTGAGGTCAGGAGGTTGCACCCAAGGTTCCTCCTCAATGGTAGTTAGAGAATGAGGTAGGTAGTGTTATTGAATTGGTAATTTGGTTTCACTTATATAAATGAATGTTTATTTAAATCTTCGTGTTTGTTGATTATGTGAGCTAGGGCTAGGGTTTTGACCTAGGTTTATGTTTTGATAGTTTTTACAAATATGGGGTTGAAATGGTAGGTTATCTATAAAATTTTTGGGGGTAGGGTAGAGGTAGTTGTAGGTAGTTTTTAAATCTATTTGTGAGGTTTGGTAGAAAATTTTGAGGGGTAGGGTTTAGGTTTGATCATTGGAAATAACTTTACAATGACCATCAATGATCATTTTTGGTCACTACTGATCATTGATGATCAAATATCAACCATTAGTGATTGATAGTTGACCATTGATAGGCCATTATGTGGTGACCATCGATGGCCAATCACCTAACCATCAGTGGTCAACTATAAGAATAGTTGACCATTGATGGACGATGTATGAGTTGAAAGTTTTTAAGAATAGTGTTAGGGTTTGGGTAAATTATTAATAGTTAGAAGGTTAAAAGGGTGGGGTTATGGTTGTGGTTTAGGTTAGGGGGTTAGGTGAATGTAATGTGTAGGTTTTTAATAAATTCCAATGAGGGGTAAAGTAATAGGTATAGGTAAAATGTTAGGTAAATATTATGATTTGAGTAGATTGGAATAAGAGGTAGGTGTAAGTGGTAGAATTTGTACGAAAAATATGTTAGTGAGATAAGGTTTTTGTTTGTTATTGAACCTTGTAGGCATGGGAGAGGATAAAGATGAGGAAAAAGTGCCTTGGATATTGGATGAGATTCAATAAGGCATGATTGATGATGATTAGGAGCACATAGAGGACATGGGCCTTAGAGGTATGAGGTACTACCAACATGTACCTTAGGATGTAGTGATATTAGTGACACTCATCAAGAGATGGGACCCTGACATTAACAACTTCTTGCTTCCTAAAGGCAAGTTGACTATCTTGCTTGAGGACATCCATAAGATTGTATGGCGACCCATTCAGGGTGAGCTGATCTATCATATTCAAAGTGATGAGAAAGATGGGAAGATGGAGTTATTATATGGAGATGATCATGATTTTGTGAGTTATCAATCATGAGGCTTCCATTATATGACACTATATCAAATGGATAGGGATGCAAGGTGGCTGTTCATGATGATGATGATAGTGGTGACATGTTATGCATTATCAAATTCTATTAGTGGGAGGTTCCCTTAATTATTTTTGAGGGGACTCATAAAGATGTAGTTGGGTTGTATAATATTCACATGGGCATATATGTTATTGGTTTATATTTATTAAGAGCTATGGGGCTTCCACACCCACAAGAGATAAAGGATCGATATCAGTTTTATTTTTCATTATTGGGCTTATGAGCACATTAGGGTGTTGAGACTGATGGGGCTACCTTGGGAGGGCTTTATGTAGATGGATTATAGGTTCAAATACATGAGGTGGAGAGGTGTCTATGCCCTCTTAGGAATAGGAGGAGGATCAAGTGATATAGATTAGTACAGGGGTCAACTAGATGCCTTAGTCATGGGAGATGTGATATGGAGACCATATGTTAGATTTCTAGATTGGGCACGCTATATGAGGCATATATTATATTTGTAGAGATACATATGGATATATGGTAGATGAGACCATGAAATAGATTTGATTTCATTTAAAAGGGTACAAAGGTAGTTCAACCTTGTGTAAGATATACCTAAGGCATTCTCAAGATAGAGGGAGGATGCAAAGTTTCCACTACCTGATCCACATCTAGTTCATGATTTCATTGATCACAAAGAGTTGACTATGAGGATAGATATGGATGATGCAAGTGTTATAGATGGATATATTTTAAGGTACCAAGAACACTATGATATAATCAATATTGGTCTTGAGGATGGAGGTCCATAGGATATGGATGTTGATGTAGGAGAAGATGGTTAATAGGTTCAAATGTTGGGGGTTGCCCTAGATATATAGGTAGTGACTACAGAGAGGGACCAAGCATAAGTGGTACTAGCCATATATTAGGCATCTCTGGTAATGGCACAAGAATCCTTAGTAGAAACATAGGGTTAGGTGGCTAATTTGATAGGGGAGAGAGATAAAGATAGGTTTTAGCTAGCCTTGGTGATGCAAGAGAGAGATTCTCTCTAGCAAGTAGGAAGTGGAATACCAATAACTATGGGAATAATAGGGACTATCTCGATGTAGAGATATGTAGTGAATGTGGAGGATCTACATTTTTATGAGGCCTTGGTCTTCAAGAGTTTTCTATATGAGCCTTAATAGGGTGAGTACAAGGCTAGGATTATAGGAGGTGTTAGCACAAAAACACTAGGTTAATGTGTTACCTCTGTAGGTAGACATTTAGGTGTAGAGGCCAGGATCTAGAAGGTAGTGATACCCTAGGATCATAGATTTGTTATGAGACACAATATTTTTCATGTGTTTTATGATTTTGATACTAACTTGTGAGTTAATGCAATGAGATGTATATTTTTTCTGAGAGACATGTATATTTTGTATATACTATGATGATTATTTATAAGATATAGATGCGATCCTTTGTTTATGGTTTGTGGTTCATGATTGTGATGTTCATGTTGATCATTGATGATGTCATGTTGATATTATTATGATTATGAGATGTTGATGTGGACTCACCTAGATAGTCATGTGATGATATGTCTCTTTAATTTATGTTTATGATGATGTTTGATATGGATTGATTTTATTGATGTGATTATGATGTGATGGTTATGGATGACTATGATGATCTTGATATGATTAAGTGATTATAATGTGATGTTTATAGATGATCAAGATGATGATTATGACATTATGAGTATGGTATTTTATGGATGTGATCATTTAATTTTATGTTTGAGATGATCATAATAATGATATTGATTATGATTATGGTTATGGTTACTGGTAATGCTTAGGTGGACAAGGTTATGATGTGATTATTATTATGGTTATTGATTATGGATCATAGTTATATGGATGTGATAATTGGTAGGATGCTAATGATATTAAAATGATGTTTATGATTATGGTGTTCATGTGGAAATCTAATGAGTACACACTTCTTCATTTAGATTTGGACATGAGGTGGATATGGTATATGTGATTATGACCCTATGATGGTGATAGTTGATTTGTTTATGGAGGTGGTGATTATGATAATGATGTCTATTTTTGTTTATGATGTGATGTGGTTATGATTATGGTCATTTTTCTTAGATTAAGGTGAAGTACATGAGGTAAGCTAAATAACAAAACTAGATGTGAGAAAGAGAAGACAAACTAGAGATAAATGTTTAAGTGAATATATAAACCAGTATAAGAGAATAAGAAGAAGGCATGATGATTATTCTTTGGCTAGGGCTAAAAAAATTTAAATTGGATTGAGTCAAGGAATATAAGCCCTTCAAATGTTTTATATTAGTGTGTGTTAGTTGGTTAAAAAGGTGTCTTGATCACATAATGTCAAGTAAGCTGAAAATCCCTTGCGTATAGAGTGTGTAAAGGGGAGGGATATGAAAATGAACCTTATTAGGAAACTAGCTTACCTCTTTTTTAGGTCACCAAAGAGTCAATATAAACAACTCTATGTCATATAATGTGTATATTGATTGATGCGAGAAGTCTACTTATGAAAGCTGATTGTGGCTTCTAAATGATGATTCTTTATTGATGTTTGATAATGGGTATTTATCTATTGTGATGTTGCTTGGGAAGGTTGGGGACATTGATCAATGTGGGAAGCTTCCAAGAAATTACTATGCTTTGACAAATTCTTGACTTAATCATATTTAAAGGGAGTGGTCTAAGTTTTGTGTGATTTATTCAAGGCTTTTTTTTTATAGCTATCCTTCAATGGAGCAGTCTACCTTATATTGAGAAATTTTGATATGTTTTTGGTAGTTGTCCTTCAAAGGTGTAGTCTACGGATGTTAGGAATGACCCATGCTTGGTTTTTCTTATGATGGTGCATTTTATTTTTATTTTTGGTTGACATAGACTTGATTATATAGGCTTATAGGTTTTCCTTTCATGAAGTCAAAACTAAAAGCACAAGAAGGTTGAGTAGGTGTGAAAGGGGTTTAGGTAACAAAAATCATGGGAATCCATCTTATAAAAAAGGGGTGAAAAGTACCATGAGAATCATGCCATGGGTAAAGTTTTGGAACCTATTTTTCAAGATTAGGCTTTGATTGTGATGGATAATCACATGATGAAACTTTAATCAATTATCCATAAAATAAGGAGATAAATGTGGTTTTAAATAACAAGGGATGAGCATAAGTTGGAAAAAAGGTGAGTTTCATCCTATTTTAATAAAAGAAAGGATGCAAATGTGAAACATTGAGGGGCTTAGGTGCTAATTTACTTCTAAGAGAGGATAAATGGTAGGATTTTGATCCATACTTGTGTGTTATGATATAAGGTCCAAGCCAATTGAAATTAAATTTTCCTCACTTGCTTTTCTACATATTGGTGACATGTCAATTTTCCTTGAGGATGAGGTCTCTAATATTGAATTCTCACACTTTAAGGTTTTTATTATAAGTATGCTTGATTTGTTATTGATAGACATGAAGGTGTGTAAGCACAGATAAATAATGTTCATCAAGTAGCTCGAGTTGGGATAAATGTTCTTAACAATAATCAATTTTAGAGATGAGATCATGTAGGGATATGTGAAGAGAGGGGATTTGGAATTTGAGAGGCAAGACCACCTCTACTCCAAACACAAGAGAGAAAGGGGTGGCACCCGTAGGGGTTTGAATACTAGTATGATATGCCCATAAGGCAAAGGGGATATATAATTTCCAATCCCAACTAGATGCACTAACCATTTTAGTGAGTATGTTATTGAGAGTTTTGTTAGAGTCTTTTACCTATCCATTTGCTTGTGGATGATAGGGTGATGAGGAACTTAACTTGATATTGAATGCATCACAAATAATTTATACGTATTTATTTTTGAAGGATTTGCCATTGTTAGTGATAATTTTGTGAGGAACATCAAAATGAAAAATTATGTGATGGTTGATAAAGTTGACAATATTTTTGGTTTTTGTTGAGATAAGGGGAATAACCTTTACCCATTTGGTAAAATATTTGATCACAATTATGATAGAATGATATCACTATGAAGAATGAGGGTTAATTTCACTAATAAGGTCCATACCCCATTATGAGAAAGGGCCAAAAAGCTTTGGATACTTGAAGACTATGGATAGGTGCATGATATATATTGGCATGTTGTTAACATATGACACACTTTTTCACATAATCACAACAGTCTTTGTTAAGGGTAGGCTCATAATAGCTAAAGTGAAGGATGTATTTAGTGATAGATAGGCCACTAAAGTATCCCCCATAGATCCCATCATGCATTTCTGTGATAGCATGAGAGGATTTGTAACTACATAGGCAATGGAAGAGAAGACTATTAAAGCCACATTTATAAATAATTTCCCCCAGTATGGTATAATGTGAGGTGTTCTAGATAAACACTCATTGAGATTTTTTAGAAAGAGCAAAAGGAATGATGGTAAGGTTGATATAGTCAAAGATCTACTGATACCAAAGGTCGGTTTGGATTTCCTCCACATTGAAGATGGTGGGAAAGTCAGATTTTACATAAAAGGGATGGGTAAGTTGATGGAAAATGATATATATCTTAGACTCAGAAGGTGTAGATGGGATCTAAGAAGTGATGGAAGCCATTGTATTGGAAAACTTGTTTATAGATTACAGAGTGGTTTGGATATAGTAGTGTTCAAATGATGCTAAGAGTATGCTAGATAGTTGTTTGTATTATTGTAAAACATCATTCTTAAATTGGTATGAACCATTTATTTGATTTACCAAAAGTTGAGAGTCATCAAAAATATTGATTATTTTGACTCCCAAGGCTAACACAATTTGGAGACATATCACTAGAGCCTCGTACTCGACCATATTATTGGTACATTTGAAATATAGATTAAAGGATAAATTAAGAGGTTAATTGTGAAGGAGAATAAGGATGATCTCAGATCCCCCACCATGATGACACTTTGATTTATCAAAGAACATAGTCACTTGATAGGTAAAGTCTGCCTAAGAGAAAGTTGTGATGGACTCATCATGAAACTCAAGAGGAGGAGGTTGATTGTAGATTAATGGTGCTTTGGCCAATTGGTTGGTAATGAATTTCCATTTAATTGACCTTTGATAAAGAAAATCAAGGTCAAACTCAACCAAAATCATGAGCCACTTGGCCATACACTAGTTTTGGTATGGCTTGGAGTACATATACTTAAGTGGGTTAGTATTGGTTATGACATAGGTCTTGTGATTGAGAAGGTAGTGGTGATGTTTAGTGGACATGAAGACCAAGGCTAGGAAACATTTCTCAGTATGGGTATACTGAGTATCATACTCTACAAGAGTGTGGGTAATGTAGTAGATAACTTTCTCTTTATATTGTTCATCTTGATGAGCTAACATTGCCCTTAAAGAGGGGTTGGTGGTGAAAATATAAAGGTAAAAAGGTTGATCTTCCTTGGGTGGAATAAGGATGGGTGGAGACAAAAGGTACTCTTTAAGCAAATCAAAGGCCTTTTGATTGTCATTATTCCACTTAAAAAATACATCCTTCTTTAGAAGGTGATGGAAGGGTTGTCAATGATTGAAGAGTTGAGAGATAAAGTGATAAATAGATTGGAGCTTCCCCTACAAGGTATGGAGTTCCCTAAGGTGGGTAGGAGGAGGCATGTCAAGGTTTTCTTTGATTTTGGCTAGATCAACTTAAATTCCCTAAAAGGAGATGATAAAGCTAAGGCTCTTTCTTGATAAGGACCCAAAAATACACTTCTTGGGGTTAAGGTGGACATGGTAATGGATGAGTTGCTCAAAGATAATATTAAGAACAACCAAATGATCGTTAAAACATTTAGATTTTCTAAGAAGGTCATCAACATAGTGTTCTATGATTTTGTGAATAAGGTCATGAAAGGTGTAGGTCATAACACATTGGTAGGTTTCACCAGTGTTCTTTAGTCCAAAAGGCATAATCCTATAGAAAAAATTTCCCCATGTGGTGATGAAGGTAGTTTTGTGTTGATCTTTAGGGGAAATTAGGATTTGATTATAACTCGAGAATCCATCCATAAGAGATAACATCTCATGTCTAGCTGTAAGATCAATTAGCTAGTTAATGCTTGGAAAAGGAAAGTCATCTTTTAGGAAAGCAAGGTTGAGGTCACGAAAGTCCACATAAATGCATAGTACCCCTATGGATTTGGTGACAGGGATGATGTTGGAGACCCATTGGTGATAGTCAATGGGTTGGATGAAATTGACAGACAAGAGACATTAAAGCTCATATTTGATAAGAAGGGATATGTAAGGGTGCATTCATCAAAGTTTTTACCTAAAAGACTTGGCATCGTGGTTGGTGACTATGTTATCGGTAGCAATGGAGGGGTCAATTCATAGCATGCCACTACAAGACCAAGCAAATGCTATACTGTGATCTTGTAGGAAGGAGGGGAAATCCCAAAGTTCTTCAGAGTTTAGTGACTAACCGATTTTGATAATACATGGGTTGTCAAGAGTGCCTAAGTTGATATACATGGTGGATTCATTTAACATGTCAAAGTCTCAAGAGGAAGATATTTTTGGATAGAGGAATCTTCTGCATCAAGATAGGTGAGAATGGAATCATCATCTTGACACAGAATGGTATTAATGGTAGGAGAGTCATATCCTATTATCTCAGGATGGGCTAGAGGAATGGTTATGGTTACCCCATCATTTTGATAGGTCAGGGGTCCAAGGTTGATCATGTTATTGGAAAAAAATTTAGGAGGGATGATGTTGATATCTTCAGTTGTTAATAGTGGAGTGGAGGGTGAGGATGTGATTTCTTCATCAATGATGGTAATAGGAGGTGGGATAGTTAGTTATTTATATGGCATGAAATTATGGCCATGTTTTTCATGAGGTTTTCAAGTTTTAATTGAAACCAACTCATACATCATGTGTTAGTACTAACCTAGACCAAATCCCTTCCAAGCACACCTATAAAGTTATGTCTAGGAAAAATTTGGTTTATCTAGATAGTAAAAACTCAAGGTGAATGGTCAAGGTGAAAAAGAGGTGGCAAAAGTGTCAAGGGGTTTATCAAGTCCCCCATAGATAAAATTGGTTTGACAAGTGGACGGATCAAAAGGAACATTGGTTTTGATATTGGCATCATAAGTAGGTTGTTGGTCAAGTTTACCATACTCTTGGGGAATAGGGAAAGTGTTAAGGGTCAGACAATGATACTCCCCCAATGAAAGATGTTGGAAGGTTGATTCCAAAGGGTCCATTATGGGGATTTGGGTGGCAATAATTGATTAACTAGTGGAGGCTTTGGTGGCAAAGGGAGATGGAGCTTCATATTTTATTTGTGAAGACTTGTTGGATGGAGGAAGGAGAACATAGTTGGGTTGGTACGTCATGTTGTATGATGTGAAAGGACTCAGGTCAACTTGTATGGTAGCAACTTGACCTTCATGCTAAAATTTGATGCATCGATGTAAGGTAGATGACACATAACCCATGAAATGAATCCAAGGGTGTCCTAGAAAAATGTTATACTAGAACTCTCCTTCTAATACATAGAAGAGCTCAAGAAGTGTATGAGGTCCTAGGCAAATGTGAAGGAAAATAGTTACCAAAGTCATAGCCATGGTATTATTGAATGATCAAGGCACTGTTGAGGTTTTTGACATAATTTTATTAGGTAATTTGAGTTGGTTGTATGCATGGGAGGAGATGATGTTGATGCTAACTTCCCCATAAATCATAACACACCTGATGTAGGTTTGGTTGATATATGCAATAATGAAAAAAGGAAGATCTAGGTCATCTAGATGGATGGAAGGTATTTTTGAATCCTTAAAGGTAATAAGGTTGAAAATTTGGAGAGATCCAATAAAGGCTGTTAGAGGTTGTGGGTCTTTTGATTGGACCTATATGGATTACAAATCCTCTATCATTACATGGTGGTGATGGGGTGAGGTATTGATTAGTTCATATAAGCTCATCTTTACCAAAATTTGGTGAAGCCATTTTAGATGTACTCATTAGATTGAATCAGATGGATTAGAGTCAGAGGGTCCCAAGATGGATAATTTGTGTTTGGTTGAAGGTAAATGTGCTTGGTGTTGGCTGGGTGATTAGGTAGTGGAAGAGGGATATATCCATGGAATGGACACCTTTGCCTTGCCCTTATCCTTTGGTTGAGCCTATAATTGTGTGACCACATGGATGGTATGGATTTGAGGAGGAGTCAGGCTAGAGGGATACTTTATTTTTGCTTCATTATGAGATGAGAGTGGGGGAGTAGGTAAGTATTCATCGATGGTTATTGGTTATTGGATTAGTGTTAGGATCATAAGAGGCTCATCTGATAATAAGTCATGTTCATGATACAAATGATGGGCTATCACTTAGAGGGCCTTGTAGTTCTCCATGTCATGCCCAAGTGTCTTATGGTATGAATTTGTCATTATACCAAGATGGTTTAGGACTATGTGGGTCAAATGGTCTAATAGGTGGCAAGGTTAATCAAGATGCTTGTAATAGCATATTTAGGATGGTTGAGTAATATTTAGGAAATGGTGGTAAAGGTGTAGGGGTCTTAGGTTTATTAGTTGAGGTGGAATCCCATTTAGGAGTGGGCTTGGTGGTAGAGGTTTTGGGTAAATGAGCATTCTTGGTAGATGCTTTTAGTTTTGGTAGAGAGGTTGATAGTTTGGGGTTACAAGGCATTAGGGTAGATGTTTGAGAGGTAAGCAATTTATTTATAGACTATTGGGAGATAGGAGGTATGGTTATGGGTTATTTGATGAAAATAGGTGTGGATGAAAGTAAGAGTGATGGAGTAACCAAAAGTGGTGGTTGGGTTTTAATTGGGATGGTTGGTTTCCCAATTAAGGTAGAGGGATGAGGTCCCAAAATAGAGGGTAAGGTGGAAAGGGGAGGTAGAGTTTTGGTTTTTGGGATTCTAGGTAGATTTACCTTCTTTGTTGGCTTATCTTGGGGTTTATTTGATAGGCTTGGTGGGATTAAATCCAAATTTATTGATGGGTGAGTAATGTTATGAATAATAAATATGCTAAGGTTCTTGGTGGGTTTAGAGAGAATGGTAGAAGGTGAATTGGTGACTTTGGGTGAGTTTAGTTTTGATGGTGTTGTTATAATGGTTAGAGGTGTAAGATGATTGGGTTTTGTTGATAGTGGATTTGATAGTGGAAAGGGTAGGTTGTTCTAATAAATAAGGATCTTGATTAGTTCTATAAGAGATCCCAAGCTATTTCCAAAAGGTGGCTCAATCTAGGTTAGGATTGGATATGAATTCTAAGTTTTTAACTAGTATGGAGAAGGGTTTATAGATGGGTCTGAGTCCCTTGGTAGTGGATGCAAAGGATAGGCACATGGGTTGAGGGGAAGGAATGATTACCTCATATTTTTCCTAGTTGAAAGATTTCAAAATATAGGAAGATAATTCCTCAATGGGAAGTGTAGGTGAAGTGGTTTCTTCTTTAGGAATGCTTTCTAGAGGAAGAGTGTATTGTTGTATAATTAAGAAAAAATGTAGAATGGTAATGGATGTTCCATTTGATGTGCATATCAAAGGAGAGGTTAGTGACTCCACTACCTCAATAAGTGGAGTAAGAGAAGAGGTGATTTGGTCAATGGTTTCCTTAGTAATGAGTTCTCCAAGAACCATGTTGATAGTATGGGCATCATGGGTATGAGAGGATTTTACTTTGTTTTCATTGTTGGTGGAAGGGGCATGGTTAGGAAATGGTTAGCTAAAGATGTCAAGTGATTGGTTTGGGGGTGCATTGGGGTTATCCAATACAAGTTCCCCCTTGTCCATGAGAGTTTGGACAACATTCTTGAAGGTATTGCACCAACTAACATCATGTCCAATGACTTGATGGAAGGCACACAATTTGTTTTCCTTATACCAACTAGGTACAAGATGAGAAAAATAAAATTGCTACAGAGGTTTGATCAATGTTGGCCTTTAAAAATTTATCCAAGATCGAAGCATATGACTCTCTAAATGGAGTAAATTATTTTTGCATGTTACGAATTAGGTTCCTAGTATTCTGATTGGAGAAATTAGAAGAGTTAGATTGGTTAAAAATGGGTGGAGGGGTAGTCTTAAGGACAACTAAATTCATGGTTCCTTTGTTTTTGGAGTTAGTGTTGGTTTGGTTGTTGGGTTTAGAGGAGGAAGCCTCATTTTATTTGAAGGTAGAGCTTTTGCTTTTCAATTTGAACTTCTCCTCATCAATGGAATTATTTTATAATTTGTGTTCCATGGTGAAAGCCTTGTCAAAAGGTCCTAAATATTTGGACCCATAAAATAGAGGAGATGTGTTTGGCACATGCTCGAGCAAATATTTCAATTAGCTTATGTTGGGTGAAAGAAAAGAGGAAGTGATTTGTAATATAATTATACCAATCTAGTGTTGGACTTGTTAAAGACATGGGGAAGGTATGGAGAAGGAAATCATAATCATAGGTAATCATATAACACAAATGCCTAAATGATCTCAGATGTTGTTGAGGGTCCTCCTTACTCTAAAACTTTAGAAGTTCCCATTAAGGAGGATATAGTCTAATGGGGATAGATGGGTGAATTGGTTCATTATAGATTTGGTCATATGACAATATTATGAGAATTAGAAATGGATGACCTAGAGTAGTCATTTTTTCCATTAAAATTTTGACAAGGTTAGTTTGGGGTTGTACACCCCCATAGTTATAAGGTAGATTGTGTTGGGTTTGGGTAGGTGCAACATATATATAGTTGGTGGGGGGTTGAGAGGCTGCCACATATTGGTATGTGAACATGGGTGGTTGGGATGATGACACATATGAATATGTGAATATAGATGGTTGAGTGGAAGGTAGAGGTACATACCCTTATGGGTTAGGGACATAGCTCAGGTTTTGTGCAATGGGCACCTATTGAGAGATTAACATAGGTTGCGAAGGAGGTATGGTTGGTTTAATAGATAGAGGGTAGGTGGTAACCTTGGTACTGATGGGTGGAAGGGTAGAAGGTATGGGAATCACCAAGATCTAGAATGGAGTGGAGGTAGGTAGGTTGGAAATGAGAAGAATGGTGGTGACACTAATAACGGGTAATCCTATGGTGAGATAAGTGTTGGATCCCAAAGGTTGGGTTGTTCCTATATTAGGAGGGTTGTTAGTTGGGGAAAAAGGAGATTGGGTGTTACTTGGTTGAGTGGGTTGGTTTTGGATGGTGGTATTAGTAGGTTTATTGGTAGAGGATGATGCTTGGGTGACTAAAGGTTGGGTGGAGGTGGTGAAAACATAAGTATCACCTATAAGGTGGGATGGCATGCCATAGGGTGGGTCAATAGGTGGAATTAAAGTGGGGGTATATTGAGATATGGTGTTTAGGTAATGCTAGAGGGCTATAGGGTCGTTATATAGAAAGGTGGTGAAATCCACATCACCTTGGGAAACCATCTAAGGGATATTAGGACTTCCAAAAGGATGGGGAGAATTCTCTGCATTTGAGATGTACTCCATGGATGATGGAGAAGAGGCAGATGGATGATTAGGAGGTGGGTCCTAATTTTCTTGGTTTCTTATTTGTTGCCTAGTTAAAACCATGTAGATGAGGAAAGGAGGAAGTTACAAGCAAACTCATAACTCAAATAGAGAGAAGATAAGAAAAATTCAAGGAAAAAAACACACACTAAAGCATGTTAAATCCTAGGGTTCTTTTTAGTCTCTCTTGTGGCTTATGCCTTAAGATTTAAGAATTATGTGATTCAAATTGGATTATAGAGTGAGTACTATAAAATAAGTCTATGGTTGCTTTTAGTTTGTGTTTATGATATTAAAGGGATTTATGTTGGAATTAGTACATGACTTGATATTAAGGCCTACCCCCTCACTTCACTCACCATAGCAATAAGGGTGTTGGGTGTTTAGCCAAGATATACCGATTGTCAAAGATTATACTCAACCAAAGAGTTGAGTTGGTTTTCCCCTTGATGATGAAATACAATTAGGATGCCTGGGAAAGGTGACCTCTAGGTAATGAAATCCTAGTCAGGCCTTATGTTTTATGCTTGATTAAGTGTAAGTGGTTTGGTCTTGTGTGTATGATAAGAGTGAAACTATGATTGATTTGCTTGATCAATTAGGCTATGTGAGCTAAAATAAGTAAGAAAATAATGAATGTAGTCAATTTTAATCCCAAAATGAAATTTTTATTTCGTTGTATAACCATAAAAATAAGAAGCACCTAAATGCAAATATGAACCCAAAAAAAGACTCAAGGGTCCCACTGGGTGTGCCAGAATGTTTCAGAGAAATTTCACTTATATTTTTTGGAAGAAGGATAAAATAAAATTGAGAAGGGTATGATAAAAAAACATGATATGTTGTGTGAACATTGATCTAGATGGTTGTATATACTCCTCTTTGGCTTAGGAAGAATGACCTATAAATAAAAAAGCACTAAAGAAATGGTTGACTAGTTAGATAGTAGAGTAGATTGTCTAGCAAGATAGATCAAAGAAGCATGAGCTTACTTGGAGGATATCAATCCACACTTTTAGACAATAAAGTTATAAAATTAAAAGATAAAGTACTTGCATATATCACAAAAGATACTAAAATCAAATACAAGAAGTGTTTGATAAATAGATAGGTGAATTCGACTAATTATAATAATAAATAAAATGATATTAATGTCAAATGAATTAGGTGTGGTCCAAGAAATAGGCTAAGGTTCTATGATTAGGTAAAGAGGCAAAAACTTGGATTTGGTTGAGGTTTGATGGGTGAAAACAGCTTGATATTTATTTACCACACATTGACTATTGGTGGTTGGGGTGACCATCAACGATTAGGGTGACCGTCGGTGGTTGGACAACTATCAACAATTATGGATAGATTATTGGTAGTCAGGGTGACCATCGATGGTAACTGTGCTTTTAGATTGGTTCAAGAAATTATTTGATCAAGTTGCATAATGGGAATCTGGAAAGTGGGTTCAGGTTAGGTTGGTTGCGAAATAGAAACAAAGTAACTATTTAGTGAAAATAAATACTTAGCTTGTTGGTTGCTAATCTAAAGAAGGGTTAAGGGATATATTGGTGAATATTGGATTAATTTTGGTAGATTAATTATACTTGGTTGTTGACTGATGGATGATAGTGCCTTTGATCTCTATTGCACTTGTTGGTTCACTAGAAGAAGACTTATAAAAGGAAGTTCTGATGTAAGAAGCTCTACTTCTGGATGCAGATGATGATGGATTGATTGATTGATTATTTTGGATCCATTTTCACCTCCTCCTCCATTTTGATAGGAAATAAGGAGAGGTGAAACAATAGGTTAATAAGAGGTTCAACAAGTAGTTTAAATTTAGATTTCATATGCATGGCTTGCACATGAATTAGACAAGCTAAATATAAAAAAATCAAGCTAGAGTTTGAATAGATTTGAATTTTTAGGAGGTAAAAGGATGACCATCAATGGTTAGGCCTAACCTTTGGTGGTTAGGGTGAACATTGGCGATCAAGTGGTAAGGTTAATTTTGGTCAAGGTTAGCTAGTCAATTTAGCTAGTTAGCTAACTTGACCCAAGTTTGTGGTCAAAAGGTTGCAAAAGAGTCCCTAGGGGTTCCCAATGTGGTTTAGGGATTAGTTCAACATCTAGAACCATTATGTGTAGTTTTATAGTGTCTACAAGTACCACATGAAATATAATTTGAATAATCTTTGATCCCATTTTAAGGAGATAAATAATTTTTTTAATACATATAATAAAATTTGAACCATTGTCAACCATTTTTTCATATGTTTATTTTCCATATATAAATGTTCATATAAAGAGTGGTAAATCATATTATGTCACATATACTCTTCACTAAAATAAATTTAAATATATTTTTATTTATTTTTAGTTGAATCAATTACTTTAATAAAACTATTAAGTGAATGTTGTTTGAACTATTAAGTGAATGTCGTTTGCCTTACATATGCACATTGTTTACATAAATTTTATACCATATGGACCTTATTATTATAAGTTGATTTATCCTTGTGAGTAGATGTTTCTCTTGTCACACTTGAAATTTTATGTGTATCATACACTCAGGCTTGACCATTATCAATTCAATATTAAATTTTATGTTTCATAATTATACATCTATTTTTTAGTTCTATTGAGTCTATAAAAATCAAAATATGAATTGTCATCAAATTATCAAATTATTTAGTCAATGGTCTTAAAGTATCAAATTATTTTTTTGGTGGTTAATTTATCATGTTTCAATCAAAAAACTTCTTTGAGACATTTTATAGGGTTTTAATTTAACATTGTAACTTTCCTACACTCCTTTTCTCGAGGAAACATAAGATTCAAGAGTACATGGTTCCTTTATAACATTGACCATCCTCTTAACAAATTATTATATTGATACTCATGGTAAATAATTATTTATCCTTTTAAATTGGTTTATTTTTTAATTTTGAATTATTTGGAGCATTAGCCTCATATTTAAGCATGTAGGCCCTTAAAAGATTGATCCCAATGTTTATAACCATAAGAAACATTTCATTGAAATATTGATACGTGTTGAAAGATACTTTGTATTTGATAATTGATAGTATATTTTTAATAAATATACTTTGAAGTTAAATATTTGGAAGTTGATATGTCATATTTGTTACCATGGTATCGAATGGAAACACATAATCTCTAATTTACTCATCAAACCATTATCTAAATTGAGTTAATTATATAAATGTAATGTTTGGATAAATATTGGTTCAAAAATTATTTAAGAAATCATCAACTAGGGGTGAAAAATAATGTAGAGAAATACATGGTAAATCATAAAACAAATAAAAATCATGATCTTTCAAAGTTCCTAAAAATAATTTAAGAAATTTATTTTATCATTATGTGTAACTTCTAAACAAGAGGCATAAAATGATCTAATATGATGACAATTTTCCTTTTCCATTAATTGACATAAATATAGGCATGATAAAACTAATGGGAAATATATAAGAAAGTAAAACATGAGATAAAATGTGTAAGAGTAAATCATGAGAAGAAACCATATCACTTAGTTTATGATATCCTTGAGGAAAAAAAATAACTTTTTTTTAAACATCTATAAAGCTTGTAATATAGTGGTAATTTCAAAAGTTTGGGATGGAATTGAAATCATAAAAATTGTAATAAAATATGTTAGATAAGGATTATAAATATTAGGATAAATTTAAGCCATAGGTGATTCGATTAGATGAGTTAAAGAGACAATTTTAGAGGTTTGAAAAGATTGATAAGGCACATTTAACATTTTGAACACTTTTGGGAGTTAAGGTTTGAGAAGGAGGACAAGCAATAGAAATATTTTGAACAATAGAAGAAAATAAAAATTGGATAAAAATCGATAGCAAAATAGGTATGGTTTGGAGGAAAATTTGAAATAAAATCATGCAAGATAATTTTTTTTAAAGGTATTTATTTCAACACATTCATAATTCTAGAGATATCAACATGATTTGTTATAGATTATTTCCTAATATAATTAATGGTTTAATATTTATTATAATATTATAATTGGGTCTCATAATCATGATCATTATCATATTCATTCTAATAAACATATTTATGGGATATAAAATTCATATTATTATCATCATTGATATTAAGAAAAGAAGCATTTCTCTCTATATGAAAATAAGCATCTAAATCCATATTATTCCCTATAGTTGTGTTATGGTTTTCTAATATTTTACAAAGGATTCAAATTGTTTTTATACACATATAATTTCAAATAAATATTAATCTAATGCAATTTTTATGAGGTCAATTTTTTTTTTTAACTTGGACACTTAATTTATATTAAGAATCAATTAGGATGGTTCACCTCATATCGTTTCTTATTTTTATTAGACACCTAGTTTTTGTAATGTTATTATTGTGTTTTCATATATATGGATTATTGCTTTAGTTTAAGCTCTTGTTGGTATATTTACCTTTGTGTTGGGCCCTATATTTATTTATTTATTTTATCATTATCCCTTCTTAATGTTTATTAATCTATCATTTTTATGCCTCACAATCTACCTAGGTGTCCCACAGATCCTCTAAGTCTTTGTTTTACAGTGGTTCCATTTTGACCATTTTTAAAACATCTTGAAAGTGGTAATTTCCATTTTTAGATCAATTCAAAAGTGGTCATGTCAGGTATGGGTCCATTATAACTTCTCCATCATGTTTTCCATGTTTCATTATTCCTAATTGTCAATTTTCCCACTTTGGTGTGGTTATCCACTATGTGAATAGGTCATAATCTAAATTCAAAAAATTTATATATAAAATCACCTTAATGCATTTTATAACAAGTAATAAAATAATACTGTATGTATTTTTCATAACTCATGATTTTAAGGCTAACATATAGATATAAGTTCTATTAATTTATATTTTTGCATACTTATATCAAAATAAGGCCTAAGTGAAAGAACATATAGTTTAATTAAATTATCATAGGGAGAATGGGTGAAGGCCTCTCTCACTCATTGTGATGGGTCACTCAAATACATACATAGAAATAATATTAGGTGTGCATAGAAATAAATTTAGGTGTGCATAAAATTAGATAAATAATATGTTTCCTAATTTGGCCTCAATACCTAGTAACACATCCAAGATAAATGGAAATATGTAGTTATTGGATCAGGCCACATGAGTGGGTGTATATCTCCCTATGATAGTTTTTTATTTGATAGAAATGATTTATGTGTTGATACCCGTGGAATTGATACATTTTATTTAGTTATTTAGGGATAAATTTTATGTGGCTTATTGTATAATAGTTCATTATGAGGTAGATACCATAACAACCTGGATGAGTAAATTACATAATGATTCCATATCTCCTTTTTCATCTTAGTATAAAGGTGGGATTAGCCAAAAAAAAACCTCCTAGATTTAATCAAATCCTAGACTTAAAGTGCATGCCAATAAGGATTATCATATCATAGATCAACTTAAGAATATCCATGGTAAAATTTCTATGTTAGATTTTCTCAAGGTCCAATGTTTATAAAGATACACTATATGAGACCTTGCATGATATTACTTTATCACATAATATTGAACCATCACACTTTTATTCAATTATTAAAACTTTGAAATATAGTGATAATTTCATCTCTTTTGAGTTAGAGGATTTACCTTCCAAAGATATTATGGAACAACATTTATCCTTGTATATTCAATATATCATTCGTAATAAAGGGATTGAATGTGTGATTATAGATAATGGTTCATGATTGAATATTTGTAGAGATATATTTATTAATTAACTTTGGCTTGGTCATCATTATCTTCAAACTTTTTATGATTATAAAATGCTTTAATAATCAATCATGAAAGGATTTATGCACAATTGCATTAAACATAACTATTGAACCACAAGTTATAGCTATAAAATGTCAAGTGATATCTAATTATGTGAGTTATAGCATTTAAATTGGTAGGAAATGGATTCATTGTATGAATGTGGCCCCTTATAGGTAACATAAATGTCTAAAATTTGTTCATAGTGGGTCCATATATACTTGTCCTATGGATGATGTTATTTTCTAGTTTTACAAGGTCGTGAAACCCATAAAAAGAGTCATTGTGTATCTCAATACATTGAAACCATCTATTATTGAGCCTAAATAAGTTATTCCAATATATAAAGTGCACACTTTTGATTTTCTAATTGTAGTAACACTCAAAATGATAATAAGGAGGATGTTTAAAAACTTTATAACATTGATAAAAATTTATCTAAGTTAAACTTCACTCCAATCATCCCTAGGGAGTATAAAGTGGATATGAACATGTTTTACATTAGACAAATCTATCTTACCCTAAAATACTATTGAATACATATTCAATCATCTTTACCTATTGATATGCCATCCTAAAATGATAAAGTTAAAGGTCTTATAATAAATTGTTGTTTTAATATTTTTAATTCATGTAAAACTACCAAGTATTTTTCAAGCCTATTTGGAAACGTATGGATTTGTATAAAAGTGTACACAAAAAATGGGAAATAGAGGTTGATGTTTAGGAAAACATGAGCAAGGTATTAAAGACTCAATCATTCTATTTTTTAAACAATTCAAAATAAGTCTTGGATAGAGTGAGTATTTTTGAGTTAAAGATGTGCCCTTTCAATTGAATCATAGGTCTTTGGATAGTCATGAATATTTTATCAAGAATAAATCCTTAAAAAATCACTTTTACAAATCTAATAAGAATCATGCATATGAAGTGAATAAAGTCATGAATATACAATAATTTATTTTCCAAAATGATTGAAGCCTTAATTACCATGTGTATAAAATGAATGATCTTAAGTGATTGGTCAATAATATCAAGCAACCATGTAAATATCCTATGAAAGGTAGACAATTGAATAAATGTATTGACAATGTGCCTATTAAGACACATTATTTCTATTCTATGTATCATAGACTTAAAAGTATTTTAAAAAATCAATGCTTTGATTTAAATTAAAAAATATACAATTTCATTGAATTTGGGTATATTGAACTCATGGATATACTTATTAAGACACCAAATCATAAGTATTAGTCTATTAATTCTAATGGGATGACAAAAATTAAACATCATTGTAAAATTAAATGTGTATTTATGAGACAAGAGCATCAAGATGAAATCCAAACATCAATGATATAAAATAAATAATCATTACAAGGGGCAAGTTAAACTTAAATCATATATATCATTTCATCAGAGATACCAATTTTGATCATAATTCACATGGTAGTTATGAGACTTAAATCATACAAAAATGAACATGGATTCACAATTGCATCTATGGGTATTATGGTGGAATTTTATTTTCCATTTGATTTTATATTTCTTTGAATTCTACTTTCTTGATCTGACATTTTTATTTGACTTGATGGATTTTATTAAACTCATTTTCCACTTAGCTTTGTTTGTTACTCATTAATTATTCCTCCTAGATATTTATTTTCTTGCCATTTTGTACATTTATTTTCCCATTCTTGTTTTGTCTTTCCCCTTTTCATTTGGTTACCATGAGTCCTTGGATCCTTTGTTCACCAAGATCCTTATCATGTAGATGTTTTATGTGCTTACTTACATTTCCATAATACATGTCATGTGTTTACAAGGGGTATGATACTAAAATAATTACATTAAACTTATTTTTTCCATATTGGTACATGTCATTATTTTTCTTAGATTGAACATATGTTATCCATTATGGAAGCACGATACATACACATTCCTCATACACTTTATCAATTATATCTTGCATGCACTAGGGGAAATCATTAGTACACCTGTGTCGATATGATAACATGACATAATAATAATATGCTTTATAATTTATATAATTTTATTGGGGACATGATACATCCATGTGTTTATAGATCCTAAATTTCTTATATTAGGATAGGTTATTGCTTCACATCCTTTATATATCTTAGTCACATTTGAATTTTTTATATTTATTACATTAATTGCTCTATCACATCCAAAATGGGGATTATTGATATTTTGAGGCATATTAGAGGTCTCTCTTTTTCGAGTTACATTGGGACATATCACTTATCTTTCCATTTGCATTCCCTTGTTTATATTGCTTCTAGGTAATAATAATAGTATTCAGTAATATTTTATAACTGAGTTTTACATGAAGATATATTTTAATGGTTACATACATGTGTTACAAATGTACTTTAAATGATTATTATAATTTATACTATATATCTATGCCATTCATGGTGCACATGATAATTTAATTTGATATGAATGATATTTAGGAGCATTTCTCTCCTCAAGAGGGAAAAATAGTTAAATTATTTTAGCTTTCACTTATAATATGTCAAGAGATTACAGATACCAAGAGTTTACAATGAGGTACTATATATTTGATTCTTTGGTCAAGAAGATAATTTTCACCAAACCCTCTCAGGTCTACATTTATTTTGATATGTATGTAGGCACACAAATCACATTAGGGCTTTATGTAGATACATATATTTGAACAAGGCTAGTGATTACAATTTTATTATCATGTTTTTGTATATATGGATCATTATTTTATTTTAGGCTCTTATTGGCATAATTTCCTTTGTATTGGGACTTGTAATTACTTCCCATATTATTATCCCTTTCTAAATGTTTCTTGATCTTTAAATTTTATGCCTTGAGATCCACCTATGCATCCTTTAGATCATCCAAGTATTTATTTTAGGGGTTTTTTATTTTACTCAGTTTCATGAAATCCTAAAAGCAACCCTAACCATTTTCTAAATAGTCTAAAATTGGGCATGTTATTTATGGGTCTATTATCCCTTTTCCCATATGTTTTCCATGTTTCATTGTGCATAATTGAAAGTTTTCCTATTTTAATGTGGGTGGCTTGCATGCCAATAGGTCCAATTTTTAATTCAATAAATCCAAATATACATAAGAACATTAATGATTTTTTTAATAAACAAGTAGCACTACACTTATTGATCATCTATTATGATTTTAAGGATGACATCTAGATATTAATTCTATTCATTTTATTTTCTACATAAATGTACCAAAAGATGGATTAAGTGAAAGAGAATATAGTTTTAATTTATTATCATCAGAAGAGAGGGTGGAGGTCTTTCTCACTCATTGTCATTCACTTGCATGAAGATAATTACAATGACTCAAAGTCAAGTATTTATCTTTTTTTTGAGGTACTTTCATTCATATTTTTTTCCAACACATAATTATATCTTTAATTATTTTATTTCTTGTATTTACACCTGATTTAACTTTGTGCCAACATTTTATATGGTTGGTGTAGTATTTTAAACACTTATGTGCCCTCCATATAAAACATTGGGTTATCCTTCTTAACATAGTTATCATACACAATCTCTTCTACATATTTTTTGAAAGAGTATATGCCATTCATAGAAGATTTTGTGACACTTTGAAAATAACATCAAAAGGGTGGATCATTTAAATATAAGGTGATACGATTTTAAATTAAATTTATAATAAAAAATAAAATCCAAATATAAATTAAAATAAAAATAAATAAATAAAAATAAAAAACTTAAAATAAATAAAAATAAATAAAAAACTTAAAATAAATAAAAAATAAAAATAATGTGATTAATAGATGAAACAAAAAATAAATAAATGAGAAAATTGATATATAAAAGAATGAATTAACTCACATTGAGTTAACAAACAAATAAATACAGACACACACATGCACCCACACATATGAGAAATAGTCAAATGAAAGATAAAATAAATAAATAAAATCATATAAAAATAAATAATATAAGAAAAGGTTTAAAGAAATGAATCCATGTAATAACAAAAATAATGAATTTATGTAGAAGAATATATTTTTAAATAGAGAAGATGATACTATAGATGAAAAATTAGGATAACTGGGAGATTATAAGCATATAAATTTGGTAGGGTACAACATTCAAATTTGTTTATGATAGTACCTCTCTAAATCTTAAGATTTTATATTATCTCCTCTTTTAGTCTTTCCTTCCATCTTATGAACCCTCATCTACTTCCTATTGGCCTCTCTTATCCAATAAGAATGCATGTTTTTTTTTTTCAAATATCATAATCAAGTAGTGTTTAGGCCTAATGTGAAACCACTAATCTACATGGATTAATGATTTTAACATGAAAGGTCATATGTGAATTTTAAGAGTCAAGTGTGGTAGAAGAAACACTCCACATGCCTAATCATGTGTTTATTATGCCAAACCTCTTTGGTTATGCTTAGATATCTCATCTATTCTCCTTAGCCCATATATTCATACTCTCCCACCTTTCCTTTAATGATAAAATCATATCCATGTAGTTCAATATTTGTAATATATCAATAAAAGCCTTTGTTATGTCATCCTTACAACTTATATTAATTCTATTTTAGTATTGATAAGTATTCACCTTTTATTTATGTTTCCCATGATATGAAGCACATCAAAAACTTATATCGTTACACTCTAAAGTAACTGAGCACATCACTCTACGCTTTGGTTTTTCATATAACTAGTGATAGGTCAGATGTTCCTTTTTCTTGTTCATAAAATATAAATAGAGTAAGTTTAATATTATATCTAGTCCATAACTTACATTATATTAGTGTAATCCATCCTATTGTTTTAAAGTGTTTTTTATACACCCCACCATTTTACATGTATTCATTCCATCCATTAAAAAGTTATGCAAGGTTTGGGTGAAAAATCCCCATTAATTCCACCTCAAACTTAATATAACCCTTACATTTATTTTTTTTCATTGGTGAAATATTTGGCACTTGTGATAAATAAGAGACTTCACAATAGTGAAGGAAATAAAAGTGTCTCCTCTATTAATAGGGGAGGTTTCATTTATTGAAAATAAGATGAATTAGACTAAACCTATTAACAATACTTACATGTTTAATGGAGTATTGGGTTATATTAATTTCAAATAAAATGAAAAAAAAAATAAAGGGAGATGAAAGATCATGCATGAATGAGCAAAATCATATTTCATCCAGCATGTGACAAAAAAATGTTTCTAAAAATTAACGTGCTTGTTTGATATTAATAGAAGTATTGTTTGAATTGAAATATATGCATTAACATAAGAAAAATACAAATCCACAAATAAAAATCTAGACACAAAGTTTTAGAATTTTTTTGTGTTATTAGTTTGAATAATGTACACAAAGTTCTATCTCCTTCCTTTCAAGAAAAATTACAATGAACATCAAAAAGCTTGTAAAATTTCCAATTATCATACTTATAAATATAATAGAAAAAATGGATTGAACCTTTGCATTATAATTTGAATTTTTGAATTCATAATTTTGTCCTATTCTCTTTTTGCTAATTTTCAAATTTAAAAAAAAAAATGAAAAATAAAATTTCTTGAAATAAAGAATGGTTAAAAATTAAAAATAGTTTTGAGCATCCTAGGATTCCTTTGTCCTAGTATCAACTAGTGTTGAAGATCCTAGAGTAGCAACAAAGCTTGTAGCTTGTTCTTTCTCTTGAACAAATTTATTTTTTTTGAATTTATTTACAATGATTGTATTCCCCTTAGGGACTAATGCATGTTTAAAATGTTTCAACCATTTATTAGATATCATCAACATGGTGTTTGGGACTTATATGAGTTAGTCAATTGATTATTCATTTATTCAACTGAAACTAGATTTTATTGATCATGGTAAGTGAGGATACATTGAAGGCATTTTCCTTGAGTAATTATTCTTTAGTCAACTTCTAGAATTGATCCTTGACTTCTTGTGTAGTGAATGGACTAGTCCCATCTTATTTTAATCAGTCATAATGTCATTCTCCTAGATTAGAAGAAAATCCTATATACACATAATATTTTCACACTTTTATTAATTACTGATGCTTTACATATTAAAAGAACTCATTGAGACTCAATCTCTCTAAGTGCATTCCCTAAGGGGTGCACCATGAAAGGTATGGATAGACCTTTGGTGCTTCACAAAATTTTTGTCCCTTTTTGCCATATTATTACCCATCCAACTAGTTCTTAAAACCTTTCCCTAAGCCGTTTCTCCTCCCTTGCACCATTTTCTAGTCTTTTTCCTCTTTCTATCCATCATTTCATTGCTTGGCACCATTTTAACCTATTCAACATACTAGGTTGACCTAGTCAACCTAGTATAGTTTGTAGACATTTTCTTTTTTTTTTGTTTGTTAGCCTCCTGGCTAACCTAGCACAGACCTAGTGAGTTAGCTTGAAAATGTGCTAGGTCGACCAAGTCGACCTAGAAAAATTGACATTCTTAAGTGATTTTAGGTTAAGTTATGCCTATAAATACATGGTCATTTCTATCATTATTAGAATATCCAATCAAGAGTTATTATTTACTTGCATTTTTTCACAATCTGCTCTTCCACCATTCTACTTGAGGAGACTTAGCTTAGGTTTCTTATTTTAGAGAATCTAGTTTTGTGGATAGGTCTTAGATATGTTAGCCTAACAAAGTAATCCTTATGAACCACAAAAATCTCTTGTGAATCCCATTTGGCCAAGGGAGAGATTGAGTCTCAATGGGTTCACATTTAGATAAGTATATTCTAACTTTGTTCTCCTCTCTTTTAATAGATAGATGTAGCATAAGTGTTGGCTCAAATAATATTACTCTTCATATTCTATGTATTAGGGTGTTACTCATACTTAATTTATTTGAAGTTACCTATACATATTTGGATTTTTTTTATTTACTAACCCCCACTTTGCACCACAAGCTTTGGTGTGCACTAAATTAGATTTACTTTTCTTGTTATTAGATTAGTGAAATATTAAATCATATGACTCTTTTAGGGTTGTTATGTGATTGTGTTAGACTATAGGCTTTGGAACCCTATCTCACACAGTGTGTTGTGATATGTGATCCCCTAATAGGGTCTAGTAAATACTCACATTGGTCATGCTCCTGCTTAACAATTATATGCCCCCAATTGGAATTGTAGTTGTGTTCTATCCCTTCCGATCTAGGATTGATTTATGGACATGATGTATTTTTGATTACATACATTTTGGTGAAATTGACATGAATCAAACCTTGCAAGATTTATTTCAATTATTTCATTTCTATTCATCATTATTTTTATCATATATTTATTATGCTAGATTAACTTTGTCAACCTAGTTATTTATATCTGTGTATAGGTTTATAGGAATAGGTAACTGGCTTGACCAACTCAACCCAATATAGGTTTCAAAACTTATAGAAATTTTATTTAGATAAATAGATCAACCAACTTGACCCATTACAAGTTTTTAAGGTTTTAAAACTTATAATTTATCCTACTAGGTCGACCAGGTCAACCCAGTCATTTTTAACAATTTTTTAGTAAGTTCTTGTATTACTTGATTGACCAACTTGACTTAGTTTGTAGGTTTTTGATAGTTTTTTGCAATGTTCTTGATAAAAATCTTCTCTTTTTCATCTCTAAACCATTCATGTTAGTTTCTATTCCTCTATTTTTATACTTTATTTTCATAGTTTGTATTCTTTAAAACTACCCCTACACAGTCAACTAGGTTGACACTGTGGACCTAGTTCCATGTTCTATATATTTTGAAATAACTAGGTCAACCTAATTGACCTAGTTCACTTTTAGACTTTGATTCCACATTATAGGTTCAACCCTATCAACCCTAATCTATATGATTGTCCATATAGTTTCTCAACTATACCTTGTTTAAAAGTTGGAATTAACCATATATGTTAATCACATCTTTCTTTTCAATTACTTGCATGCTTAAAATAGTTCACATATTCTAATTAGGGATTTTCAATTAATTTCTTAGTTACACTATTTATATTATTTTTCACACATGGACAAACCACATAAAAATCAACAAGCATTTTAACATTTGACTACCTAAGCCAACCTACTTAGGTTTCATCACCAAGGGGAAAGTTGACTTGATGCTCTGGTCAAGTATAAAGTGTGGTTAATGGTATATTTTGGCTAAGCACCAGTTACACTTATTGGTGTGGTGTGTGAAGTGAGGGTGTAGGCCCCAATACCAATCTTGTATCATTTCCACTATAATCCCTTTCATCCTAAACTTACATGAAACTATCCATATATTGTTATCTAGTACCTTGCTTATAACCAACTCCCTTTACACTTAAAATCATTCTTAATATTCTAATCAAATTTATAGGTTGAAAAATTAGCTATCTTTAATTTCAAAGTTGTTTGCTTTCTCTTTGATTAATTATGTGTAAAATCTTGTATTAGCTAGTGTTAGTACAAGATTTTGCTTTATGTGCATCAATTGAATTGGTCAGCATCAATTTAGTTGATTGTGTGTTTCCTTTCTACACTTACTTTCTTAGATTAGCTAAAAATATTCTTGTTTTATTTCCAAACTTGTTATCAATCTTTTCCTCTTCCCTGTTCACTGTACTACATTGACCTAGTTGACCTTATACTTTTTCTAGCTTTTGTATACTACACTAGATCAACCTAGTCAACCTAGTACAATCTACAAGCCTGTATCTTACACTAAGTCAATCTGGTCAACCTAGTTTTATTTATTTTTTATTGTTTTTTAATATAATTTCCCATTTCTCTAGTTGTGTATCTTGTTCATCTCTCTTCAGTCAAAATGAGGTCTCCTATTAAAATCTTTTATGACAACCTAAATCCATTTAGATACTATATGGGATGTTCATTCCTTCCTCTCTTTTCCTCCTAAGAGAACCATCACTCTTGGGTCATTTTTTCTCCTCCTTCATCTATGAACTATAACATGGTGTAAATAACACCTCAAGATGAAGTTGATGGATCCAATCCTTTACATACTTATCAAGACACTTCTCAAAATATCCAAACCAATGTATGATTGATTGATATAAATCTCTTCAATAATCCCACTAATAACCCTCCTAATAATCCTCCCACTAACACTAATTTGGGGAGTTCTCCAACCAACACTAACTCACCCTCTGATATAACCCAACTCTTAGATCAAGTCATTAAACAAATGAACATCATGCAAAACTCTAACAATAACTAAATGATGTAACTTCAACAACATTTAATCAATGTGACTAGTCAACCTCCAACTATTCATCCTTAAACTAATCCTAATTATATTCCTCCACCTCTTAGGGATGCTTTAGGTAATGTTATTCCTAACCCATAATGAATAACAAGATGCTTCAAACCATTAAAAATGAGCCTTTATCTCACTTCATTGTATCCATTGATATTGGTAACATAACTCCAACTATCAAATATGATGGGACTAAATACCCTGCTTCATTCCTCAAATCCTTTGGTAACATTTACAAAGAGTGGATCCAAACTAATACATTTGCCACAACTAAACTATTAGTCAAAAATTTTATTGGTGATATATTAGAATGGTATAATCAACTTCCTCAACATTCAATTTGAAAACTTGAAGATTTGGTTTATCCTTCGATTAAAGAGTTTTAACATAATGATCTTCTTGGAATTATCTTAGTCACTTCTTAAATGCTAAATAATCTCCTAATGAATTAGCTCATGAATTTATTAAAAGATGGAAATCTTTATCTCATAAACTTGATCATAATATGACTGCACCACTTTGACTCCCACTCTTCAATAGAAGGTTCAAACCTTTACTCCTCAAACTCTTAATAAATCTCTTAACCAAGCTAAGTGTCAAGAATTTCTTATGAATCAATTCAAACCCAATCATAAACTTCTTAAAGGATCTTTTCAAACATCTAATGCTATCACTATTAATACTTTTGAAACCAAACCTAGAGTTGCCAATTTTGATGTTCCTTTACCATCTCATACACCTCTTTCAGTTCAACAAATGCAAGAATTTTTACCACCCTCAAAACCTTTCATTTATCCCAATGCTCTACCTAAGTGGTATGATCCCAATTTATTCTTTTGGTTCCATTCTGACATTAGGAATTCTCATAAATCTTGTATAGGGATCACTAAGTGTGTCATTTCTTATATTCATAGTGAATCATTTAACCATGAGGCTATGATCAAAATTCATTATTAAGAATACACTATCACATCTCAAAAATGATAAAACTTTAAAGCCACTACTTCTAATAATCCAAAATCTTCTTCAAATAATAACCAATCAAATGTCAAGGATGTTTATGCCATCAATGATGATTATGACCTATATTATAACAACTCTCAATATGTCAACATTGTTAAGGTTAATTATCATCATAAATTATCTCACAAAGATCCTATTACCAAGTCTAATAAACCATCTTTAGATGACCAATTTCATAAAGAAACCACTACCACTCATGATTATTTGGAAGCACCTGAGGAATAACTTCCTCCTTCTGATCCTCCCACCACATCTATACCTCCTAAATCTAATTTGCCTTATAAACCTCATGTTGGTTCTTCTAAATCACATTGTAATTTTATTGAAGAAATCAACTCTATTCCTTGTAATATTCCTCTTATGGAGTCAGTTCACACTTCACCTTATCATCATAAATTTCTTATGAAACAATTTTGAAAAATTGAAGATCAATCTTTCGTAGATGAAGAACCACCTTCTATTGATTCTCAACCAACTAATGTGAATACTGTTGAGACTATGTGCCCTTCTTCCAAGCCTTCCATTAAATTTAGTGAAGAGGACATGATCAATGATGAAATTGTTTTTTACACTAATGACCCGCCTCTCTTTATCAAAGTATCCATTAATACCACCCTGATCCAAAAAGTTCTAGTTGACTAAGTTTTTGGTATTAATGTAACCTCCTTATGGCTCATTAAACAACTTGGTTATAACAAAGATCATTTTAAACAAACCCATCTTACTTGTCATGGCTTTGACAAGACTAATCAAAAGCCACTTGGTTGCATTTGGCTTTCATTGACCATTAGACCTAAGATTGTTAGAACGAAACTTATGGTCCTTGATCTTCCTTTATCCTATAACATTATTCTTGGCCATCCATGGACTCATCATATGAGGGCCATCACCTCTTCTAGTAGTCAGTGTATTAAATTATTATATAATGAAATTTTTTCCAAACATGAAGTTCATCCCAACCCATAGAGCATCTATCTTCCCAATACTAAGCCTAAATATCAAATTCTTATAATTTATAAAATCAATAGTGCTCCTTTACCTGAGTTCATCAACATGAATCCTGATCTTCAAGTTACTCATGTGGATTTTGATGATGAGCCCAATGAGTTGTGACACACTTACAATACTAACAAGATACCTCCATATATTGTAGATTGGCTTCCTCCTTGTCTCTTACCTTGAGATCATACTATTCCTATCATAGATGAGATTACCAATTACCCCCTCCATGCAATGCTCAAGATATTTATTTACCTAAATATGACTTCACTTATAATGATTTTGGAGTGGCTAAATTATTCCCATGTCACCATGTCCCCTCATACATTTAGCAACATTGGGATTTCACCTTTTGAAACTCCCCCAATTCTCAAGCATGTATGATTTCTCCAACATATGATGACAATTATATCATGGCCCAAGCTCACTTTAGATACTTGGATGTTTGGCACTATCAAAATATTTTATCCCAATTCATGCCTTCAATTAGGATGTATATACCATATCTACACATCATGACTTAGATCTTGAGGGTCATGTACCTCCCACCAATTCTCCACTTATCGATACTCCTTAGGTGGTAGAACAACTTACACCTTTCAAACCTACAGATGCTCCTACATATTCTCTACCTCTTATGGATCTTATCATTTATTTAGATTATTCTCTCATCATTGAATCTATAAACACTCCCATCTCTTTTAATCAATCCACTTCATATACTTTCATAAATACACTAGATGCCAAGGCAACCAATGTCTTTTAGATTCATTCTAAATATGATCACCATGGAAATCAAATTCTAGACCTTGAAGTAGATGTTGAATATTATTTTCCTCTTCCTAGCTTACCTAGTGATGAATTAATTAATTTATGCTCAAGAACCTCAACTTCCTTGACATCATCATAAACTTGGGAATTTTAAGAATAAAACTCCTTGCTTTAACAACTTTGTCCCTAGCATTGATCCTAAAATAAATCTAATATCAGCCTTGCCTAATGCACCTTACCATTTTAAAGATGGTAATGCCATGCTTATCAAAGAAACAACTCATATCGAATATGGTACCTCATCTTCTCCTTGATCAATCATAATTTCTCAAGAATTCTCACCATCTAAGCATGACAAGTTTAGCTTATTCTTTGATAAATATCAAGAGGCATTTGCTTGGTCCTAACAATACATTCCTGGCATTGACCCTAGTATTATGGTTCATAACATCATCACTTATCTTGACACTAATCCAGTGCATCAAAATCATTGAAAATTCCCACCTAGAGTTACTAATGTATGTCATAAGGAAATCATTAAATTACTAGATGCTAAATTTATTACACCAGTGGATTATTCTAAATGGGTTTCTAACATTATTCCCATTTGGAAGAAGGTCACTATGGTCATCCACATTTGTATTGATTTATACAACATTAATCTTGCTTGTCCTAAGGACAAATTCCCTTTACCTTTAATAGATGCCATTGTTGATTCCATATTTGGTTACAAAATGTTGTCTCTTATGGATGGTTTCTTAGGATATAATCAGATTCATATCACTCTCGAGGACTAACATAAGAATACTTTCACCATATAATGGGGCACCTATTGTTACGTCAAAATGTTCTTCAACCTCAAAAATGATAGAGCTACCTACCAATGTGATATGACTCACACATTTCATGATCTCATCCATCAAATTATTGAAACTTATGTGGATGATCTAATTGCTAAATCCAAATATCGTAAGAACCATCTTTATAAAATTGTTATCATCTTTGATCATCTCTTTAAATACAAAGTTAGACATAATCCTTTCAAATGTGTTTTTAGAGTCACATCTAGTAAATTGCTAGGATTTTTAGTCTCTCTCTATGGAATTGATGTTGAACCAACCAAAATTAGTGCTATTGTCAACATGCCCATTCCTCAATCTATTCTTGATGGTCATACTTATTTAGGCAAACCTAGGGTAATTAGATGATTTATTCCCAAAATGGCTTATCACATTTACTCTATTAATTCCCTTCTCAATAAAGGTATAACTTTAGAATGGATGGATCCATGTCAAAAATCCTTTGATAATATGAAAGAGTCATTACTTCATCCACCTACACTTCATCCACCTTCAAATGATAAACCATTAATTCTGTATACTTATTCCACACCTATTTTAGTTAGGGAAATGATTTCCCAATAAGATGATATAGGAAGAGAGTATGTTATTTACTACATTAGCCAAGGCCTCATTGATTATGAGACACATTATACCAAAGTTGAGTGTGATTTCCTCACTATCTATTTTACAGCTAAAAAACTTTGTCATTATATGTTATACCAAACTACTTATGTCACCATTCATTCTGATCCCCTTCACTATTTCTTTTCCAAATCCTTTCTTCCTAGAGATAGAATCGGCAAATGGATGTTCTTATTTATGGAATTTGATCTGCGTATCATCACACAAAAAGCTATTAAAGGGAAAGTCATAGCTGACCAACTTGACACATCTCCTATTCTAGCCACTTATTCACTTTAATATGATCTTCCTGATGATAATATCCTTTTCATTGAAGGTCTTAATCAAGCTATATCCCTTAAAGACTATTTTCAGCTTTACTACTGATTTTGAAGCCAATAATCTTGAAGAATCTTCCCCTCCCTCTAGTACTACTAAATCAAAGGTAGTTATCAAGTAGCTCCCTGAAATTAATGTTGACTTACATGAGGATACTTGGACCCTCCACTTTGATGGCGCTAAATGCCTTCAAAGAGCCAGGGTATGTTATATTCTCACTAGTCCTCTTGGTAAGATTATTTCTTTAGTTTTTCTCTTCACTTTTGATGTCATCAATAATATGGATAAATACGAAGCTCTTATCTTAGGCATGAGAGTTGCTCTTGATCTTGACATCTAGTATATTAATGATTTATGAGATTCTCAACTCATTTATTATCAAGTTAATGGTGATTATCAATATAAAAGTGAAAAACTTATTACCTATTGTGATCTAGGAATTTGACTCAAGAGAGGATGGCAAATGTCTATAATCAACCTGAACCATCCATCCTAAGATTGAAATGTGTGGTTGAGGATTAATTTAATTTTTATAATTAAGTTATGATATTAGAAGAAGGGGAAATTAAGAGGCATGGAAGGCATCATGGAAGGCATTGATGAGGCATGAGGGCATGAATCTTGATATTTGTGGCATTTATGGCTTGGGGATGTCTTCCTAAGAAATAAGGTCACCTAATGATGAAGATATTCATTATTCATTTCCAAAAATAAAAATTCAACAAGTTTTCATAGAATTTTTTATTAGACCTTGATTTGGATTAATTATCTCTTAAGCATGATTAAGCACTTCGTGCACAAATTACCCAAATTGATCAAAATGCCTTATTATTGGTCCAAAATTTGATTGTATTGGAATTACAAGGTGATGTTAGATGTGTTTGATCCATTATCCCATTTAGGATGTTATCGGTAGAAAATAACAAAGGCACATGTTTTGTGCAAAAGATTTGATAGGAAAGAACAATCTAGAGCATGTGGGTGCAAAATTAAAATTTTGACTCAAATTGATTTGATCAAAGTTAGTTGGCCTATAAATTGCATTGCCCTATTTAGGGATACCCTAGATAAAATTGGTACTTGAATATGTTAGGTTCAAATATTTTAGCATGTTTTAGCATTTTTAGGCCAAATTGTGCATTTTGGGTGAAAACTAGTCAAAAACCTAATTGGAGGTTATCAGTGGCCAGATTTAGTTGTCTATAATTTGCCCCTATTTGGGAAGATGCTATAAACCGTAGGCAAAGCAATGTCTTCTCAAATAATGAGAGATGACCTCCATGCCAAAAGGAGGATGATGGTTGAAGAAGAAATCTCTAAATGGTTTTGGGAAGCCTATGATGATGCCCCCTCAAGGGAGTGGTCATCACATTTGTTGATGGATGGTCCCTAAAAAAAAACAAGAAGAAAGGTGGAACTAACTTATGGTTGAGATTAATCCAAATGAGAAAATGTCTGCATGCATTGATTTAAAAAAGATGATGATTTACCCAAAGGTGGTTATAATAAAGAAGAAAAATCAAAATAATGATTTGCCCATAGGTGGTTATAATCATTAAGAAGACCTAAATTAGCTAAAAATCACAACTCAAGGATACAACTTGGAATACAGATTAAAGATGAGTGGGAAAAAATGATGAAATAGATGAATAGAAGAATAAAATTGATTAGTGTGAATGATTTAGTTATACCTATCAATGAGGAGATGCTCATCTTGATTAACAATGATACAACTAGAATGGTCAAATGAATTATATTGATCAAGGTGGGTGGGAGGATTTGCCAAGGTGCCAAGGAGAAACTTCTATAGCTCCATTGATTGTAGACCTTCTTAAAGATAATTTTTTATGTAGCATGTGATGGTAGGCTTCATGATAGAACACCATGAAAAATTGGCTAGAATATGCATAAGAATTGACTCCTGATATCCAATAAACTATAAAAAATAATGTACCAATGATAAAAACTATGATGACAATGTTGGCATATGAATATGGATAGACTCAAGAATAATGTGCTCGAGGAATCACCTAATGAATACATATATATTGAGTCAAGGCAACAATGCTGAAAGTAAATAAATAGGCAATTGAACAAACAAACAAACAACTTGAAATAATCAAACAAATAGAAAGCCTAAAAATAAAAGCAAAAGAAAGCATCCTAACAATGATAATGCCCTAGTAAGGTGGATCAAGGATAACTAACTAAGCTTAGAAAAGACAAATATTTTTGGAATTTTTGAAATTTTATGAATGTTTTTTAGATTTTTGATTTATCTTAACTCGATCGAGAATGACAAGATACCTACTCATAAAATGGTGAGAGTGTTTGGCTTAGGTTGCTCATAAAATGGTGAGAGTATATGGAAAGGGGGACTGAGGTAACCTCAACATGAATTGAGAATAACCTACATAGTCCTAAAATGACCTTAATCCATAGTAATTCCATCCACACAAAAGGTGATGAAAAACCAACTAGGTCCCAACAAGTTCTCAAATCTGTCAAATGTCTAGTCAAATGAAAATAGTGATGGCAAGGTGATGCAACAATGCAGATAAATAAGTGTTGCCCCTAGGTTACCCATAAATGGTTATAAATAGGATACAATGGCATAGGTCAATGATACTAATTTGACCATACCTAGTTATAAATAGTAGCAAGACTGGTGAGACAATGATCTGCCCATAACCAGTTATAATCAAGCTCACATAAATAAATGTGGATATAGGATGAAAGATATCTTACTAGATCAACTATCACACTACTTTCATAGACTGTTATTATAAACATGGATTGGATTGATTGCTGAAACTTGATCAAAATCTTCTCACAAAAAGTGTGGGGAAAACTAAATGAACCAAGATCAAAATAGGATTGGGTAGGATGACTAAAAACAAGCTTTGGTCTAGATAGGAATGGAATGATAAGATGGTGTGATCTTGCTAAGGATAAAGATGGTTTTTGATAGATTGAATAAAATGGTAAGAGGGTTTCCCCCAAGTGATGGGGTAAATGGCTAGGATCTATAATAATGATAAAAAGATATGTAGCAATGATTAATGGCATATGGAAAATGAAATGGTATGGTACATGTTTTTGGCCTAGGTGTGGTTTTTTACATATGATAATATTTTTCATATTGAGATGGAGATACATGTCCTAATCAACAAATGATACAAAAAAAATACTTGATCATGTTAATTGTTAGCCCACACCTCATCTAAATAGCTACTCTATCAAGAACTCAATGCATATTTGGTTACCAAAAATGCTTTTATGATCTTCATTGGTTATTGATTCTGATTCCTTCAAACATCGAGACAACGTATCTTTGTAGCCTCTATAAAGGAAAGTGCAGCCATGGATGGTAAATAAGGACAAATAATGGATGGTAGGTTTGATTATGAAATGGAATGACATATGATAATTGGAATGTGGAATGGTGGGGAAACAAATGAAGATCAGGACTTTCAGTCACACATAATATTATTGATGCCATATTTGATATAATTTTGGTTGTGGTGGGGTTGAAGACTTGTTCTCTTGAGAGGATCACTATATTTTTATATTATTTGATCTTGAGAGTAGCTACCATCTGATTAAGATGTAGATTGGAGGCTATTTTGATTTGATCTTTGATTTGGTCTTCATCAAGTAGTGAAGAACTTTTATGCTCAACTATTGGTGCCTTAATGAGGTTTTCACCAATGAAGTTGTCTTGATTGTCTCATAGCACCTTCAAGAAGGTTTCACTAAGGAATGTTGACTTTTGAATTTGATTGTCTTGTAGTGCTTCCAAAAAAGTTTCATTAGAAGATGCTAAGTTCTGACTTTGATTATCCCCTAACACCTCTAAAAAGGTTTCACTAGGAGAGTTTTCTTTTGCTATGTGAATGTGGTCTTGGCCTCCTTTCTCTTCTTCAACTACTATGTCACCATGGATTCAGTTTAACAAAGTGTGATTATGTCGATCCCAATCGACACTTGTGGGAGATGGAATGCCAATAATATGGATATTTTGGTTGATGGTAATGGCCTATGGAACAATAATGGAATGGGGAGAGGCTACACAATCCTCATAGAAGATACTAGGAGAACTTATGTCAAATTTGAGATACTCATCCTCAAAAATGGTAGAAGGATCACAAATTTATTCAAATTGATCTATGAGGCATGCGTAACCAATGTTGTAATAGCCACAAACATATTTTTCATCTAAATCTAATTCTAACTCAAGGGATTTTGAATCCAATGTTGAGATTGATATTCATTCTAATTCTAATTTTGATGCTAAATCTAATATCAATCCAAGAGTAAATATTGACTCTAACTCTAATTCTTCATCTAATGGGTACTCTATTATAATGATGTCTTGTTGAATATTTGGTATTGGATAAGTAACAACTTGTAATGGCATGATGGGCTCCATAAATACTATTTTGTCAAAGTGAGACTCCTCTAGGATGGAAAAAGGTTAAGAGACACTCCTTAGAGACTGACTTGTTAATAGGAGGCTCTTTAAAAATAGGCACATGGTCGAGGTAATGATTTGCCTAAAGGTGGTTATAATTAGTAAGAAATGACTTAACAAATATTTACTTGTCAAAGTGAGACTCCTTGACAATTGGTATAGGATCAATAAGCGATTCATCATAGATTGACTTATCAAAAATGGTTGGTTCAACAAAACATCTCGAATTGGTTGGTTATCTTGGCCTTGGTTTCTAATGATTTAGGAAATACCAATTTTGAACATAGTTTGGTCTTCAAATGATTAGATGGGTTGAGGTTTGGATGGGATGACTTATGGTTGGATAATGGTAGGGCCTTGGGGAGCATGATTGCTCACATGCACCAAGGGACAAATTTTTGAGATGGTAATGATAGGGTGTTATGGGGATTGATTACCAACACAAGCCAAATGACTAGGTCTTGGAATGATGAAGGGGCATTGTGGAGCTTGATTACTTGCACAAACCAAAGGATGAGGTCTTGGTATAGAAATGGTTGTGCATTATGGAGCTTGGTTACTCACATAAACCAAAGGATGAGGTCTTGATATGGGAATGGTGTGAAGGTCAAGAGACACTCCTTAGAGACTGACTTGTTAATAGGATGCTCTTTAAAAATAGGCACATGGTCGAGGTAATGATTTGCCTAAAGGTGGTTATAATTAGTAAGAAATGACTTAACAAATATTTACTTGTCAAAGTGAGACTCCTTGACAATTGGTATAGGATCAATAAGCGATTCATCATAGATTGACTTATCAAAAATGGTTGGTTATCTTGGCCTTGGTTTCTAATGATTTAGGAAATACCAATTTTGAACATAGTTTGGTCTTCAAATGATTAGATGGGTTGAGGTTTGGATGGGATGACTTATGGTTGGATAATGGTAGGGCCTTGGGGAGCATGATTGCTCACATGCACCAAGGGACAAATTTCTGAGATGGTAATGATAGGGTGTTGTGGGGATTGATTACCAACACAAGCCAAATGACTAGGTCTTGGAATGATGAAGGGGCATTGTGGAGCTTGATTACTTGCACAAACCAAAGGATGAGGTCTTGGTATAGAAATGGTTGTGCATTATGGAGCTTGGTTACTCACATAAACCAAAGGATGAGGTCTTGATATGGGAATGGTGTGACATTATGATCTTAGAATAGAAATGGTATGATGTGGTGGAGCCTAATTACTCACATAAGCCAAATCATATAAGTGTTCCTCATAAACCATATCATCCCAGTTGTGAGTTGGATTATAAGTTAGTTCTTGACTATGTTCCACATATTGATTATTGAAAAGAGGGTATGGATTCATATCACAAATAACATTATCTATAGTTAGGTCTTCAAAGTCCTCTTCACAAGGCTCTTCATACCAATCAAGGTCTCAATTTGGATCGTAAGTTATTTCTCTATTTTGTTCCCATGAATGATTAATATGAGGTGGATAGAAATCTATCTCACAAACTATATTAGCATCATTGGGGTCTTGACTAAAGCCATAAAAGTCATTTTGTGCAGCTATTCTATCATAAGTCAGATTGTAAGTGACTCCACTATAAGTGTAGTGAGATATATCCACATAAATGATGAAAGATCTAAAACAAAAAGGCTTAGAGTTCTACAAACTCTAAAAAACTATGTCCAAAGGACAAATCGTTCAAGCTTGGTCTAACTTGGTCAAAAGGTAGAGATATATCTCCAAAATGGTTTATGCTAATAATTGGCATAAAATAGCCTAATTAAAAACATCTAACATAAAATGTAATTTGCACAAAAGGTCAAGTGTCTAAATAAAAATTGACATGTCAAAGGTCTAGGTCAAAGTGTTCCAAACAAGGTCTAAACTAGGAAAGGAAAAAGTTGAGTTACTAGGTCCTTTGTCCAAATGTGGAGTCAAAAGCTAGGCTTAAACAAATAGGCATATGCTAGGACTTTTTGCCAAATGGCATAAAAAACTAGACTTGAAACAAAGGCTGATGTGATTTGATTTAATCTAACAAGTTTAGAAATAACTTTGACATAGACCCAACACACAGAATCAAACATAAACATGATCAATTGGCATAAGGCATAAGACAAAAGGCTCTTTGAAAAAAATTTCATTTTCCTAATAAAGGCACAAATAATGATGAGGATAGGATTTAAACAACCAAACCATCAATAGTTTTCAAATTTGGGTAATTGATTAACCAAAGTTATGCAACCCAAAAGAGAAAGATCTTTGTATCAGCTTCATGAATTGAGGCCTAAACAAAAATCAATCAATGTTTGAATCCAAACTTGACAAGTCAAATTGAAAACCCAATGTTAAAAACTAGGATTTGACCAAACATGCTATACAAAATTGGACATCATGTCAACACAAGACAAAGGTCCAAATGGCATACATGACATGGTTTGAAACAAATTATTTTTGGCAAAAGGTGAAACAAGTCTTGAAACAAATTGAGAAGCCTAACAATGTAAGCATGCTAAAATGATGTGATCAATGCTATGTTTCAAAAGACTCAAAAGCATAAATGGTTTGACATGATTTGGACAACATAACACTATCCTCTTCAACTCAAAT
The DNA here is from genome assembly GCA_037957365.1 of Torreya grandis. Taxonomy (NCBI): domain Eukaryota; kingdom Viridiplantae; phylum Streptophyta; class Pinopsida; order Cupressales; family Taxaceae; genus Torreya; species Torreya grandis. Next base: position 1,254,146 of record JARHVA010002162.1, read on the forward strand.
GGCACACACACAAACAAGTTAAATAAATTTCAAGGCACAAGTGTGGTGTAAAATGGCCAGCATAATGCCTCTTTAGACAAAAGAGTGATGTATAGATAAATGGTTTTGACATGGATTATACACAAACGAACAAGTCTTAGTCTCAAAAACATACCAAATGAGAAAATGATCAAAATACTCTAAGTATAACCATCCAAATCCTAGCAAGGGTATGGCATGTGGGGTTGACTAAACTATCAAGTTTTGAACATCTCTAGGGGAATCAATTACACAATGACTTTCATGTCAAACAATGCAAAATAAAAGCATGGAAATTGGGTGACTATGGCACTGGCTAGTTGTAAAAAGGTCTAGTCATTTTTATAACCACTAGATCCTATTATTTTCTCAGTGTAGTGTGATGTCCAAATGCAGATACATCCTCTGTGTAACTCTAAAAGAGTAAGTGAAGTCAATGTCGAGAGATGAAACCTCAGGTCAAAGCTTCCCTAAAGAGCTTGCAATAGGTAATAACATCCCCCTCACAAGCCAAGATGCAATGAAATGAAAGACAAAAAAATAAAGACTTTAGGATCATTTTCAAGGTCACCTAAACTTTGACAAGTTTTTGGGGAGTGCTTTAGATGATGTTCTTTCTAAACCTTAGACTAGGATTTGTGCAATAGGAATGGTGATTTTGATTCCAAGGGTTCTCTATAGAGGAAAAATGGAAGAGCATACATGTAATATTCCTCTTTTTTCCAAACAAAGATTTAATCTAAACAACTATTGCAAGCAAGAGTTGATAAGTGTGTTCAATTTTAAACCCAAATGAAAGTGAGGTGGTGTTCATTTGACCCCTTGGTCTTAGTTGCGAACTTTGAAAACATTCACCCAAAACATCTAAATTCCATGTTAAACACCCAAAACAAGGTTCCTAATTGATTTTTAAGCATACAAAGGTGATTTCAACATGTTTTGAGGAAATATCAAGCTTGGTCCTGCAGCAAAAATGTTAGTATATCAATTAGCTTTGAAGATTTTTTTGGTTTAAAACAATGAACTTTGGAAAATATCTCTCGAGTCTATGTTTTTTGAAAAATATAGTGATTTAAGTTGGTTATATATAATTTATGATGATTACATTGGGTAATATAAATCTAATTGATGTTGGTTTTGCTAACCGACATCAGTTAAGATATGTAACCAATGTCGATCTTACTTGTTGACATCAATTACTATGTAAATTGTGGTAAACAAAAACAAAAAAATAAAGTTAGAAATAAATTTTCAAGAGTTTTAAGGGTCCAAATAAATATTTTAAAGTTACAAAATTATCTTCTTCAGATGTGAGATGCATTAGTCCCACTAGGCGTGCCATTCTGTGATCTAGGAATTTGACTCAAGAGAGGATGGTTAATATGGTGTTAGTTACAAAATGAAAACAAAATGACAGAAACAAAATAATATCATAACATCTCTAGGAGAGGATGGTTAGTATGGTGTTAGCTCAAAAATGAAAACAAAATGAAAGGAACACACTAATAGCATAACATCTCCAGGAGAGGATGGTTAGTATAGTGTTAGTTTCAAAATGAAAACAAAATGAAAGAAACACACTAATATCATAACATCTCTAGGCCTAAACACTAGGGAGAGATTAGTTAACAAAAAAAATGACAAACATATTTAAAAAATAAGGAATGAAACACAAGAATTCCTTCACCTTCCTTGGATGCTCCAAATGCCTTTGTAGTAGTGGCTTGCTCGGTTTGTACTCATGAAGTCCTTGGCATAGGAAACTTGGCTACCTCCATCTCTCCTTGGCACCTTTGTATTGTGGCTTGGCCTGGCTTGAAATAAATTTGGAATGGTAACACTAATTGCTTGAAGCTTTGTTATCAATTCTACATTATAACTTTTCATAATTATACCCTCCAATTCATGTGGTGAGGCCTCCTATTTATAGATTTTTTCAAATGTCTAGAATCAACCTAAACCATCCATCCTGAGATTGAGATGTGTGGTTGAGGATTAATTCAATTTTTGGAATTAAGTTTATAATTATCCTCATCATGACATTAGAATGGAAGACATTGATGAGGCATGAGGACATGAATCCTGATATTTGTGGCATTTATGGCCTAGGGATGTCTTGCCAAGAAATGAGGTCACCCAATGATGCAGATATTCAATATTCATTCCTAAAAATAAGTATTCAACAAGTTTCATGGAATTTTTTTATTATACCTTGAATTGGATTAGTTAGATCTTAAGCATGATTAAGCACTTTGTGCACAAATTACCCAAATTGATCAGAATGCCTTATTATTGGTCTAAAATTTGACTAGATTGGAATTAGAAGGTGATGGTAGATGCATTGGATCTATTATCCCATTTAAGATGTTACCATTAAAAAATAACAAAGGCACATGTTTTTTGAAAAATATTTGATAGGAAAAAGCAATCCAAAGCATGTGGGTGTAAAATTAGAATTTTGACTTGAACTAATATGATTAAAGTTAACTAGCCCATAAATTGCATTGCCCCATTTAGGGATACCCTGGCCAAAATTAGTACTTGAATATGTTAGGTTCAAATATTTTAGCATGTTTTAGCATTTTTAGGCCAAATTGTGCATTTTGGGTGAAAATTGGTCAAAAACTTGATTGGAAGTTATCAGTGCCCAGATTTAGGTGTCCACACCTAACATCAAATTATAAACACTCTTGCTAAGGACTTTACTTCTTTCACTATCAAGCCTATTCCTTGAGACCAAAATTCCGTTGTTGATTCTCTTGCCTCATTAGCTTCTCTCTTTCATCCTCATCAAGTTCTTTCTAATCCTTCCTTCATTATACAAATAAGAAAATCTCCATCATCTACCCAACCACCTATTCACTTATCTATCACATTGAGGCTATGACTATTTGACAAAGCCCTTGGTATCAAGATATCATTTAATACTTAGAGCAAAAATTATCCTCCTGATTTAGATTCTCATGAAAAGACACACATTTATAAACAAGGTTTTAAGTATATATTTCAAAATAATGTCCTTTACTATCACAATGTTGAAGGTACCTTGCTCCATTGTGTTATTCAAAATAAGTTTCCTCTACTTGAGCAAGCACATGGGTCATTTGTGGTGGTCACTGTAGTAGACATGCTATAGCATGTAAATGCCTATGTATGGGTTACTTTTGGCCTACTATTGAAAAGGATACAATTGAATATGCTAAGAAGTGAAATCCTTGTTAGCATCACAATGATCTTATCCATTTACCTCCTGGTGAGCTTCAAACTATCAAATATCTTTATCCATTTTCCACATGGGGATTTGATCTAATTGGTAAACTTCCTCATTCCCAAGATGGGCACATTTTTATCATCACCACTACTGAGTACTTTACCAAGAGGGTAGAAGCCATGGCCCTTGTTAATGTTACTGATCTTACCATACCCAAGTTCATTCTTAACCAAATTATTTGCTTCTTTGGCATTTCCCATACCATCATTTCAAATAATGGTGGTAATTTCAAAAATAAACATTTTAAACAACTTTGTACCAAATTCAAGATCAATCACAATTTTTCCATGCCTTATCATCTGTAATGCAATGGTCAAGTTAAGGCCACCAATAAAATTCTCAACAAAATTCTCCAAAATATAATTCATAAAACCTGCATAGATTGGCATATTCATCTTTACCCTACACTTTGGGCCTATCAGTATACATACATACTACCACTAGGGAAACTCCATTTTCATTTGAATCTATGGTTCTGAGTCGGTTCTTCCATTAGAATTTGAGTTTCCCTCTTTATGTATATATATATTAATGTCATTATTCCTAATGAAGAATTATGTGAATCTTTCCTTCATGCCCTTGATCTCTTAATTAATGTTGCCTTTTTGCATTACAACATAACTGCCAATACAAGGCTCACATCACTCGAAAACATAACAAACATATTAAAGTTTGCACTTTCAATATTGGTGATCTTGTCTTTAAATTAGATTACACCCATAACAAAGAAGGAAAATATGCCCAAAAATGATGGGGATTGTATTTAGTCAAAGACATTTTTGGTCCAAGCACTTATCACCATCAAACTAATGAAGGCCATGTTTTCAAAGAGCCCACTGATGCCCAATTCCTTAAAAAGTACTTTGCCTAACCATTTCCTTCTTGTTATATTTTCTATCTATATATTTCTAAACATTTTTTAAAATTTACTTAAGAATGAGTCTCTCCTTTTGTAGCAGTGCCCTCTTTTTACAAACCTTTAGTCCTCCCTTTTGGTCTTTTGGTTTCTTGATGTACCATAGTGTTCCTTATATTCTTGCATTTTTCTCTTGATTTTTGCACTCCTTGAGTCTTTTGTGAGTTAATTTTTAAGATTTTAGATATGACCCAACATCCATCACAAAACCACCATATTTTAATCATTTCCTTATTTTTTTTTGCTGCTTGCCAATGTTGTTTTGGCATCCTTTGGGCTTTTCTTTGTGAGGTGCTTTGAAAAAAGGCTTCCTCACTTGGATTTTCTCTTGCTTATCAACACCCTCATGGGTCTCTCTTCTATGAGTCACTTTTTAAGATCATGGATAGGACCCATCCCTCCTCATAAAATTACCATTCTTTTCATGTTCTTGATCTTTATTCTCAAATTTTGCTTTTGTTTCTTTTGTTAGATAGAATTTGTACAACAATATATGTTAGCATGTTTTTTTGCATTTTCCTTTTTCTTATGATAAATAATCACACTTTTCTACATTATATCCCTTATCCTTTCCCTTTGTCACATTTTTTTACAATTCGAAGTAATTCAAATTGTTCCATGTGTCATTCCTCTTGATTTCCCCTTTCTTTCATCCCCTGATTGGATAACAAGGTCGAAGTCAAGACAATACTTTTATTTCACCTAGATTTATGAGACTCTTAGACTATATGTTCTTTGAAGTTCTCTCTCTTAGCCACCTTGTCCCAAGTTTTGAAATTAAAGTCATCTTTAATACTCAAGTTTGGTTTTTCAAATCCGTATGGAGGAGGAATCTAGAAAAAGCCATCAAAAGAAAGTTAAAAGCCAAATCATTTAAAATAAAGGGAAATAATATCTAAAAGGCAACATACAAATTTAAAAAGTCAAATTCACATCAAAAGACATGATTACAAGCACATATCCTATCTCTAATTGAAGCTCAAACTCCATAATAGACTTCACATAGAGATGAAGTCCTTTAGGGTGTGGTAGGCTAGTAGATTGGAATAGGGGATTTCAAAAAACTCTATGGTGCTACCTACTTTCTCACATAAGTACCCAATGTTTGCAGTAGACAAATGACTCTATAAGGGGTCCTGAAGAGCAAGGAACACATCATAGGGAGGTAGGTCCATTTTACCTTTCATGAATAGAGCCTTAATGGGATGATCTATATACTCCATTTGTTTACCCAATACTTGTGTTGCTAAGATAAGTTCTTCATAGTCCTTAAGGTTGAAAGTACTCTTGTTTTAACAAACCTACTTTGAGTGTCTTGACTTTGATAGAGTTCTCTCTACCTTGGTTTTTCCTTCATTCTTCCCTCCACCCATTTCATTTTCCCCCCTTGATAGAAAAATTATGATTCCAAATATATTTTCCCTCTTCTTCTAATTCCTTTTTCATCTCTTAAAAACATGCTAGCATTCCTTTGTTTTAGTTTTATCTATCCTTAGAGTGAAACAACATGTTTGAGTAACTTTGGATCATTTTTTTTACATCACTTTATATTTACTAAACTTACTTTATGTTCCTTTTGTCATTTATCATGAATTTACTATATTGCTATTATGAACAACTAAGTTCATACCCTTATTCCATTATTGAGTGAGATGTGGTTTGTTACTACTCATTTGACAATGTTGTTTTCCATTTTATGCATCCTTTTTCCATTGATGATTGAGATGTGGATTGTTACTACTCACTCATAAATGTTGTTTTACCATTTTGTCTTTTTAGTTAGTCTTTTACCCATTTATTTTTGTTTTTCCATCTTGTTTGACATGTATCCTTGGTTTGATTTGGTGAGTTTGCCTTTCTTACTTTAGGATAGCTTGTTTGATATTTTTAATCTTTAGTAGCCTTATATTTTTGATTACTTGATTTACTCTTGTTGTTTGACTTGGTCATTTGGTTTAACATAGCACTTGTCACCCTAGCTTGAAAAATTTCCCAAGTACATCCCATCTTCATAACACCAGCTATCTTGGCTTTTCGTGCATTTGTTTGTTTTTATTCTTTAGTTTTACATTCTTGAGTTTATCAAAAGTAGTCTCTACACCCTACACAATAAAAAATAACAATATAATAGACAACCATCCCAAAATAAAGGTAAGTCAAGGTACACATTACATTTAATTTTTAGTTATTTACTTTTTATATTAGTTTTCCTTTCAGTCATTTACTTTCATTTATTTTATGATTTTAAAATACTACAATTTTTTTTAGCATCAACATTGTGTGTGTCATCATGTTCTTTCTCATAGCACCATCCCTTATTACAACTTAGTGACACATGATGAGCTTCAAGTGGGTCATATGTATACACATAATATTTTCACACTTTTATTGATTACTAATGCTTTACATATTATAGGAACTAGTTGATACTCAATATCTCTAAGTACACACACTCAGGGGTGCACTAGGAAAGGGGTGGGTAGACCTTTGGTGCTTCATAAGATTGTTGTCCATTTTTTCCATATTATTACCAATCCAACTAGTTCTTATAACCTTTTGCTAAGTTGTTTCTTCTCCCTTACACCATATTCTAATATTTTCCCTCTTTCTGTCCTTCATTTCCTTGCTTGGCATCCTTTTGACCTATTTAACATACTAGGTCAACTTGGTTGACCTAGTATAGTTTGTGGATGTTTTATCTCTTTTTGTTTGTTAGCCTTCTAACCGACCTAACACAAACCTAATGAGTTAGCCCAAAAATGTGCTAGGTCGATCGGGTTGACCTAGCACAAACAATATTCCCAAATGATTTTAGGGTAAGTTCTACCTATAAATACAAGGTCATTTCAATCATTATTAGAATATGCAATTAAGAGTTATTATTCACTCGTGCTTCTTCACAATCTACTCTTCTACCATTCTACTTGAGCAAACTTAGCTTATGTTTATTATTTTAGAGAATCTAGTCTTGTAGATAGGTCTTGGATGATTTGGCCTAACAAAGTGATCCTTATGAACCACAACAACCTTTTGAAAAGCCCTTTTGGCCAAGGTAGAGATTGATTCTCGAGGGGTTCACATTCAAGTAATTATATTTTAACTTTGTTGTCCTCTATTTTAGTAGATAGAAGTAGCATAAGTGTTGGCTCAAATAATATTACTCTTCATATTCTATGTATTAGGGTGTTACTTATACTTAATTTATTTGAAGTTCCCTATACATATTTGGATTCCTTTGTTTTACTAACCCCCACTTTATGCCATAAGATTTGGTGTGCACTAGATTAGATTTACTTTTTTTGTTATTATATTAGTGATATATTCAATCATAGGACTCTTTTAAAGTTGTTATGTGATTGTGTTAGACTATAGGCTTTGGAACCCTATCTCACATGGTGTGTTTTGACAAGTGATCCCCTAATTAGGTCTAGTAAATCCTCACATTGGTCATGCTCTAGCTTAACAATTGTATGCCCCTAATCAAAAGTGTAGGTGTGCTCTATCCCATCTTATCTAGGATTGATTTATGGACATGAATGCATTTTTGATTGCATACAAACCCTTTCTATTTCTCTCTTCTAATTTGGACTTGATCTTACAACTCACCTATGTCTCAATTAATTTTTTTTTTGAAAGATAAATTATAACCATTTTCAATAGGTGTCATCTTCAACCTTCTCAAAAAATATAGCATTAAACATCTATTTCAAGTAATTGTTGATCAGCTATTGAACATCACCTTTCACATTTTCCTAGACCTTCAACTTATTATCATAACACTTGATATATTGATTAATATTGATAATTTTAGAAATAATTATTCATTTAAATTTTCTTCATCCTTAATATACTTCATACCATCAAGTAGTAATTCATCAACCTAAGATTCAATATTTTTCTTGTAAGTGTTATATCTACTGATGATAGTTATGGCCTCCTTTTTTATATGAGGGACTTGAGTAGGGGAATCTATCAGAGAATCTATTTGTGTTTCAACTAGGTTGAGAAGATAGTTAACATATATAGCCAATTTTAGTACTTGGTCCTTCAATTGTTCCTTAGTGAGTTCATCATATTCAGATCTCTTTATCATCCTTTCTTTGGCCTCTTACAAGTTGTGAACATCACTCTCCTAAGATGGCTCTCCAAGATATATCCACTTAGAATTATAAGCAATTTCATTCATATCCTCCTCATTTTTATCAAAATTAGGCCAAAAAATATCCAAAAATGAGCTCCCAAGGGATATGACCTAACTATCATGTGGTCTATGTCTTCTTTGGAGGAAAAATCTTGACAAGATTAGCCACCATATCTAAATTGGGAATTTTAGCTTCAACCACCTTATTTATTTTATTTAACATGGGTTTCATTCATTGGAATGAAATTTGACTTAAATTACTCATTTGAAAACTTGAATGTGATGGTAGTTGATTAGGAGGTGAATATTTGGGAAGAGGTGGAATTGATGGAGAAACTATAGGAGAGGGGGATGTAAAAACTGGCACTTAAACATCACTAATAGTTTCCTGTAGAACTACTCTTTGAGTAGAGGTAAAATACTTTTGAGTGGTATTATATATTAATAGATATAGGTATCCAAGAGAGGAGGAGGATTAAAACATAATCAACTTCTTATATTTTATTTTCTTACCCACAATAGGGATTTCTTTATAAGTCTTACCACATTGTTTTGGTTGCTTAGGATATTCATCATAAAAACTTTGAGATCTAAATGACTTAATTAAAACAATATCACTACCTTTTCCATGAGTCTTGGGAGTAGCATGGGTGCTTGCTTTGGAAGTGTTGAAGTCCTTGATCTCTTAGAACCTCCTACTCTAGTTAAATCTTCAAGTTTATTATTGAACCATTCCATGAATTAGGTCAACATGTTCTTAGTCCACACCTACAACTTTGATAGCTATCTAACAAATAAATTGATGGTTGGAAATGGGGCAGCCATGACTTTTTTGACATAATGGGGTCAAGGAGATCACTCTTATCATAAATCATACCATATAGAATCCATATATAAGTGAAAACCTGACTTTTATCCAAATTAATTATGCCCTAATCATGTCTTATTACTTCATGCTCATCAAAAAAATCTAGCAAGTAATCCTCCAAATGTGGAACGTGCTCATAGGAAGAACCAATGCTTAGGTAATTAACACAAACCTATTACTATCAAAATAAGTTAGATAACATATGAATTCAAATTTAATTGTGTAATTCAAAATTTGATATCTTTAACATTCACTACATTATTGCATGTGAAATTTCCTAAAGAGATAGGGAATGCAACATCCAAAACATGTATGTCTCTAGAATGTTTATGCACTACACCCAAATATCTAGATATTTAAATCAATATGATTTTGTTATTGGCTAACCTAGTTAGCCATAGAAGGTTATCCTTAAAATACTCCAAATCTGATATATGTGAATTTTTGAAATTGAATGAAGTAGATACCATACTATGAAATTAGGTTGGTTGCTTCATAAAAATTCTTCTTCCCCAATCCTCATCCAAATTTGGACTATTGTCATTATAAAATCATCATTGACTCATTTAAAATGCTTGTTTCTTTGATCCAAATTCAACTGAGAGTATAATTCATATACTTAGGTAGATGCATTAGCATTGTATTATTGAGTCAAACAAAAGATTATTCTAAGAAAGCATTGACTATATTAAGTACAAGGTCATGAAAAAAATATTAGTTGATGCCACATTGATTGTTTGTTGATGAAGATCTTCACTGATCATCTCTCCCTACTCAATATATTATTTCCCATTTCAAATGATTTTCATAGCCATAAACATCCATGGATAAAAATTCATGGTATTTTCATTTTTGACCACATGATTGAGAAGTGTTATATTAGTGTAGGTTTTTATTTTTTCCTATTTTTTAATTAGGGAAATTATATTTTTGTGCATACATGGAGTTTTCCTACATTTGTGGGATAGGATAGCTTATGTGGAGATGTGTGTCATAGGTGTCATAAGTAACTCCCTTGATGGAAGTTACTTCTCTATTCTTAACACCTTGTCACCACCTTTCATAGAGGAGTTACAGTCTATTCTTGGGGTGCCTTGGCCACCTTTTGTGGAGGAGTTATTTACGTACTCTCCTATATGTATTCCTCACTTTGGCCATCTCATGTTAATTAGATTTTGGTTTTCTCCATTTTGTCTTGTGCAATTTATCTTCTTGTGTAATTTTCAAATTGTTTTAGCATCTATGTGGTGTGCACTTGCTTCATCTCATGTGATCACGTCTCCATTGCACTCGCATTATCCGAATTTTGGCAATAACTCCAATACGATATCATAGCCACTCCGATAATCATGTGTTTGATTATGCTATTAGTTTATTCTGAAATTCTTACTTTGCTTTCTTAGTAGATTTTTTGTTTAACTCCGTTGCATTTGAGAGTTTTGGTAGAGTTTCTTGAAAACTCATGCAAATCCATACTAAATTTTGTTAAAAAAATTACTTATATTGAGAGCCACCCAGATCTACCCTTTAGATATCTAGGTTGGAGGAGGTAAACCTGCGTTGGACTTTTTTCCATTTCAAATCTGAAAGCATTGGCTTTTACATTAAATTTGTACAAATTGACTTCTCCATTTCAATGCTGGTGAGCAGCCTACCTGCTTGCTTCCATTCAAATCTTGCACTCGAGTGCCATTGTTGTGTGCAAGGAGTGAGAAGAGGTAGGAGTAGCACTCCACACAGTCAGTCTAGGTGCTCTCAGTCCACATAGTCAGTCCACGTGCTCAGTAACACTCCACACAGTCAGTCCAGGAGCAGCACTCCATGCAATTAGTCCAAGCTCTCTCCAACAGTAGTCAAATGTTGCACCCTAAGCATCCTTCTGCAATGCCACACAGACTAGTCAAGCATTCTTCTGGTCGTGGCCTGAGCTTCTGGTCACAGATCTGAAAGTTGCAGCCACGTGGAGGGTGGAGAAAAGCTAAAAGAAGTTCATGGTGACTTGAGCTGAGCATTGGTAATTGTTTTTTTTTATGTTTTCTAACTTTAATGACTTTATAGTGTCATTTAGTATGCTGGAAAACAAGTAAGTTGAAAACATTTTTAAAAAGAGCAATTTAGAGGTTTTAAAAAAACTTGTATCTTTAACCTACGAAGACGAAGGGTGAGGCCTGAGTTGGCAGGAGGCCAATTCCCTCTCATAAAGACCTCCTTTGGATTCTTCACTTTGTGCTAAATCCAATGAGTGATTGGAAGGTCACTTTCTCTCTCAAAATAGGCATTTTAAAAATGTTTTAGTGCTTTTTTTGCAAAAACACTAGTTTACGAGAAAATTGAACCTTTAATATCTTGCAAATGGTAGCTCAGATTTGGGTGATATTTTTAAAAAAAGTGTTTGTAATTCAATTATCCATAGTGTAGGATTTTTATTTGTCAAAAATGCACTAGTTTATAAAGTGCCTAAAATTTGGGTCTCCCGAGACGCATTTTCGGCTGAGTCCGATGTCTTGTTTTCTTAAAGTCTTGCACTGATTGCTCTAAGATGCATTCTCAGCTGAGCCCAAAATATTTTGAGCATGCGCTTGCATATTTGGGGGGGGGCTCAACATTTCAGGGGGGTGTGATTGCTTTTCACAACTTGCAAATCTTTGCTTTCATTCTCCTTTTTGCATAATTTCACAACTTGCAATCAACACAACTTCACCTAAATTCATCTTAAAATGGATTCTTTTAAACTTAAACCCATAACACCCTTCAAATATCATGAATGGAAGGTTAAAATGTCAATCATTCTTAGAATCAAAGGGTTGTATAGAATCACCATGGGTATTGAAGTAGAACCCAACACTGATGCTAAAAAGGTCAAGTGGTACAACCATAGTGATGAAACCTATGGATTACTGAGCTTTTCTATGTCTCCAAAACTTCTCTTCTATTTAGAAACCTCCAAGACTCCCAAAGACATATGGGACACCTTAGAACTCTTATTTGGGAAGCTTGATGAGATGAGAGGACATGAGCTTGAAAACGAACTCATAAGTCTAAGTCCTAGCAACTTTGACACCCTACAAGACTTTTTCACTAAGTTTAAGGCCCTTAGATTGCAATTGAAAGAATGTGGGATAGAGAAGAAAGATGATCAACTCATCCTTTTTATTCTCACAAAGTTAGGTCCAAGCTATTCAGTCTTTGTCTCCACTTTCCATGCCACAAAAAGTGCCCTTGGCACTACATGGAAAATGCCTTCTTTGGATTCATTCATTGCTGACTTGACTAGGGAGCAAGACAAGCTAATTCAAATGGGCACAATGAAGTCTACTCAACTCCAAGCTTTGATAGCTAGAAATGGTAAGGATAAGACTTTAACAAAGGAGAAGAAGAAAAAAAATAAGGACCAGGAGAAGAAGAAATAAAACAACAATCTTGCCAAAAACAACACTGAGTCTTCCTCCTCCAATGCTAAACCTAAGAAGGAGAAGGTTAAGTGTGCCTATTGTAAAAATACAGAGCATGATGAACACAAATGCATGAAAAAATAAATAGATCACCTAACTCATCTTTTAGAGAAGCACAACATAGGTGTTCCTGAGTCCATCAAGTAGAATTCATCTACCCAAGATTCTACCAAGGCAAAAGGCAAGGGTAAGGAGAAAGAAAAGGGCAAGGGCCTTATAGATACTACAACTTCTACATCATCATGGGTCATTGATTCAGGTGCTTCTCACCACATGGGCTCTTCACTAGTTGAGTTTTCATCTTTAAAGCCTTGAAGCATGACTTCAATTAGTTTGGGTGATGACACATCAGTTTATGTTGTAGGGAGAGGGTCAGTTGAAATGGAAGGAGGAACATTCAATAATGTTCTAAATGTTCCTTCTCTTTCAACAAATCTCCTATTAGTGTACCAAATCACTCACATTGGTTAGGGCATGAGAGTTGAGTTTTCACCAGATTCAGTGGCTATCAGGGAGTTGCATAGTGATACTACAGTGGCAGTGGGTAGGACAGATCACCAGGCCAGGTTATACACTTTCTCACATTTTTCACCTGATTCTTCTTTAATAACATTGCTAACTCATTTAGATGGAGTTAGCAAACTATGGCATGAGTAGTTTGGCCACCTTAACTACCACTACCTTAAGCAACTTTGCAGACATGACATGGTCATTGGCTTGCCTTGTGTCTAATTCTCAAAAGGACTTTGTGAGGGGTCCTCTCTTGGGAAGCATCTCGAAGCAAAATTTGACAAAGGCAAAGCTTGGAGGGCTTCACAACCTTTGGAGTTAGTCCATAATGATGTATCAGGACCCTTTCCCAAACCATCTTTCATAAGGGCCAAGTACATCCACACTTTCATTGATGATTTCTCTAGGTACACTTGGATATATTTTCTCAAACAAAAGTCTAAAGTGTTTGAAAATTTTCTAGATTCCAAGGCTCTTGTTGAGAAATAGAGTGAGAAATTCATCAAGGTTCTTTGAATTGATAATGGAGGGGAGTATGTCAGCAACAAGTTTGAGCAATTTTGCACCATAGAGGGGATTGATTTGCAATGCACAGTCACTTACAGTCCTTCACAGAATGGGGTTGTAGAATGAAAAAATAGGTTCTTGAAAGAGATGGGTAGCTGTATGATTCACTCCAAATCCTTAGCACCATAGTACTAGGCTGAAGCCATTAATTGTGCTTGTTACATTCAAAATAGAGTTCCTCATAAATCTTTGAAAGGGATAACACCCTTTAAAGCTTGGCATAAAAGGAAACCTGATGTTGAGCACCTTAGGGTTTTCTGATCCCCAACCATGGCCCACATTCTTGAAGAAGAAATGCAAAGCTATGGAACGTCAGTCTAAGCCTTACATCTTTGTAGGATATCCAAATGGTATTAAGGGGTATCACCTTCTAGATCCAGTCACTCATGAGTTGTTCATCGAGAGAAGTGTCCATTTTTAGGAGAGTCCTAGAGACTCAACACTTGACACTTCTTCTCCTTCATCGGATCTACTTCTTCATGATGATTCCTCATTAGATTCAGATCAACCACAACAGGTTCTTGAGCTAGAGACATCTTATTCTTCTTTAAGTTTAGATAGTGAGGATAGTGATGTAGAGTCATCCACCTCTAGTCAATCAGAGGATGAGGAGTTAGCAACTGACTAGCCCACTTTCGGGCCACTTTGGGCTAGACAGACACTTGAGAGTGTTAGCATTTGGGCAGGAGATCCCACAGATGACAGACATACTAGGGGGATTTTTAGAGAGATCCACATGCCTTCTTTGCTTCAATTTTAGATCCACAAACTTTTTGAGAGGCATCAAGGGTATTTAAGTGGGATAATGCTATGGAGGAAGAATAATCTTCCTTAATCAAAAATCACACTTGGGATTTAACTTCACTTCCTAAGGGAAGAAAGATGGTTCAATGTAGGTGGATATATCGAACCAAGTTTGTAGTAGATGGGTCAGTTGATAAGTACAAGGCATAATTGGTCACCAAGGGCTTCTCATAGGTGGCAGGCATTGACTACTCATAGACCTTTGCACCTGTTGCAAAGATGACTTCTATCTAACTCACCTTGGCTATTGCCGCAACATATGGTTGGGATGTGCACTAGATGGATGTGAAGAGTGCCTTTCTTCACAGAGACCTAGAGGAGGAGATCTACATGGAGTAGCCACCAAGGCTTGTTCAAGATTCTTCCTTAGTATGTAGACTTAGGAAATCTATCTATGGCCTCAAACAGGCCCCTCAGGCTTGGTATGCCAAGATGGATTCCTTTCTTCTCACAGTGGGTTTCACTAGGTGCCATTCTGATCCCAGTGTCTACTTCTTACGACAGGGTGATTCACTCCTAATTTTGGTTCTATATGTTGATGACCTTTTGATCATTGGGAGTTCTTCATCGGCTATTACATCAGTGAAGGCATCTCTCCAAGATAGATTTGACATGATAAACTTGGGTTTGTTGTACTACTTCCTTGGCATTGAGATCTCATAATAAGATTCAGGGATTTTTCTTACACAACTTAAGTATGCTCTTGACTTATTGGCTCAGTTTCACATGGATAATTGCAAGCCATCTCTGACTCCCTTTCTATCAGGAGTCAAGCTTGAGGCTGACTATTCTTCACCATTGGTTGATGCCACTTATTATCGACAACTTATTGGTAGTCTCATTTACTTGACTCACACCAGGCCTGACATATCATATAGAGTGGGACTTGTCTCCAGATTCATGTAAGAACCTCATGAGCTACATTGGAAAGCAGCTAAGAGGATCTTGCATTAGATACAGGGTTCACAGAGATATGGGATTCATTATAGATTTGGCATAGAGGTTGACTTGGTTGGATATACAGATTCAGACTAGGCTGGCAATTCATAGACTCGCAAGTCCACTTCTAGTTATAGTTTCTCTCTAGGTTTTGGTCATATCAGTTGGTCTAGTAAGAAGCAGAATGCTATTGCTATATCATCCACAAAGATAGAGTACAGGGGAGCTGTTAATGCAACTGCTGAGGCTATTTAGCTTCAAGGGATTCTTTCTAAGTTTAACATTCCTATCAGGCAGCCCACCATCATTTATTGTGACAACCAGAGTACCATTTAGATTTGCAAGAATCCAATTCAACACCAACAGACCAAGCACATAGAGATTCACATGCATTTCATTCAGGAGCTTATTCATAGTCAAGTCATTGACTTAATCTTTTGCCAGTCTTTGGAGCAGGTTACAGATATCTTCACCAAACCTTTCACCGAGAGCAAGTTCATTCATCTATGAGCTCTTCTTGGGGTGTTGTCTACATTTGCAGTAGCATCATCTTCAGGCGGGGCCTTCTAGCCTCTTCATTTCTTTTATGTCTCTCTTTTGGGGGGGGTTTCCTACAGGTTTTCTCCTTTTCTCTATCTTATGGGAGATTGCATTTGTACATGGGTACCTCATCAAGCCTTGTTTCCAAGACCCATTTTATATTTCCACACTGTCCACCTAAGCTGTGCTTATGTGGGGTATTAGTGTAGGTTTTTATTTTTCCTTATTTTTTAATTAGGAAAATTGTATTTTTGTGCATACATGGAGTTTTCCTACATTTGTGGGATAGGCTAACTTATGTGAAGATGTGTGTCATAGATGTGTCATAGGTGTCATAATAATGTCATAAGTAATTCCCTTGATCAAAGTTACTTCTCTATTCTTAGCACCTTTTCACCACCTTTCATGGAGTAGTTATAGTCTATTCTTGGGGTGCCTTGGCCACCTTTTGTGGAAGAGTTACTTACGTGCTCTCCTATATGTATTCTTCACTTTGGCCATCTCATGTTAGTCATATTTTGGTTTTCTCCATTTTGTCTTTTGCAATTTATCTTCTTTTGTAATTTTCAAATTGCTTTAGCATCTACGTGGTGTGCACTTGCTTCATCTCATGTGATCACGTCTCCATTGCACTCACATTATCTAGATTTTGGAAACAACTCTAATATGTTATCACGTCTAATAGCTCTTATTTGAAGTTAGACTTGAATAAGTTACTTGGGAGATTAGAAGGTCAACATATATTATGTTCTAACCATGAATCATTGATGGTGGTTAGATTCTTTTTAGGATTCTTTTCCTAGTAGCATTGTCTTGTTTCCACACTCATTCTTACATATGTTTCATGTATTGGGATTTTATAGGGCATAACCATTGACATTCCATCCAATTTAGCCATCAGAGACCCACCACTCAATTTATTATCCTTTGTATTTAGATCATATTATTGAGAATATAATAATACCAAATTCGATCATTTTACTGAGATAGGAAAGTCAATTGTTTCAAGTAGACCATTTTATAATAAGTGAATAGTCATAAAAATTTGATTCTGTACATTGAGATTTTTGCGAAGCTTTTCTAGGTCCACATTATCAATCTATGAATCCTTAATCTTATGAATATTTCTCTCTAGTACTATAAAATGCTTGAACCCCATTAATTTTTACTTAATTTTTTATAATTTTTAGAATTAAGGGGTTACTTCAGCAATAACTTATATATTGGTAAAATTGGGAGGTAAGAAGTGTTGATGTGGTTACAAAGAGAAGACTACATTGGTCATAAAATATATTTTTTTGATTCAAAATAACCTTAAAAAAATTATGGTGAAAACACAAAATTCTAAAGGCCATAGGCATAATTTTTTTTCCTAAGGTTGATTTTTTTTGAAATTATGAACCAAATGCCTCTAAAAGTTATATTACTGAGAAGTACTCGTAAAACTAGATATTTAGAATATAGTTTCATAATAATGTGTCTTCATGGAAGAGAATAGGAGTTTGGAAGATATTATAACTAAATATATATGAAATTATGGTTCCAAATGAACCCTCCATGGGGATTAGTGGGCTAACTAAAGAGATGTGGGATGCATGCACATGCATACCATGGCTCACACATTTTTGTATCTCGTGCACCCATAAGGTTGGGAAAGGTTGGCCTCCTAGACATGTATGGTGCAAAATAAATCTTATTTATGTAATTTTTGGGTTTATACATAAGAAATGAGAACCAATTAAGGTTTCATTTGTCTTTTTTTTTCTAGGGCCATACATTCACTCATGGTCACACATTAACACATTACTCAGACTTGACACACTTAACATATTTTCATTACATTAATATCATAAAATTATAGAAGAATAAATTCACACTCTAAAAACACACACACATAATCACACTATATCTTCAAATTTATTTCATTACATGAAAGAGTTTTGTACTCTCATACAACTCCTCTTGAACTGATACAACTCTCTGTTATGCTCTTGGAGAGTTTTTCTCTTTCCTAATATCTCCCTCTCCTCCAAAAACTCTTTTTTTATATCATTTAAGTATCCCTATTAACATAACTAGATTCATGGGTTATATCTTAAACTTCCATGACCTCAACATAACATACAATAGTCACGAGGCCTTCAATTTTCAAGATTGACACCTAACTATTAGAAACTATCAAGTGACATTTCATGTTTAATGATAGCTAGAAAAACCACCATGAATTCAACATAGTTAATATAATTGAGTTTAAATTTGAAACATAGATTTAATACTACATGTTCCATGACCCCTCAAAATATTACCATATAAAACTTAACATAGGTTACTGCAAGTCACCATAGGTGAAGAAGAACCTACCAAGTATCACACACTACATAGATGACATTTCCAAGTTGAATAGTAGTGAATAAAACCTCTAAAATGTTAATTAAATTCATAAAAATAAGTTAAAATTTGAAAAATATAAATAAAATGACATTTTATATCAACCCACTAAATTTGGTAACCTAATTCATATCGCATTTATTTTGCAAGGTAGTGAACCATTAGTCTAGATAAATGTATTTTCTGGTTGAATGACAGTCACAAAAACTATCATAATGTTTCCTCCACTCATATAATTGAGATAAAATTTTAAACACACATTATAGGCTATAATTTATATCACCTATCTAAATGTTGTGACCTAAATCTTAGTAGATATATTCTGCAAGGTCATGAACCTTTTATAGACTCAAAATTAGTTATAAAAACTATCATAACATTGGAACCACTTACCTAATTGAACTAAAATTTGGAAAATATCTTGTAAACTAAAATTTATATCACTGATACAAATTTGGTGACCTAACCTAATTATTAATGTATATATTCAAAAAGGTCATGAACCTTATACGAAGTGGTGCAACCATAGCCTAAAATGAATAACTATAGCTTTTCTATGGTAACTCCAAATGGTCTGACATTTGGTACAAATATTTAATGTGTCATACTATATGATCCAATAAAATTTAATATTTTAATTCATTCTATAATATTAACAAAATTAAGGAAACCTATAGTCAATGTAATGGTTGGTATGCCTCTAAGGTGACTCTAAATGATCTGAGGTTTTGTGCAGAGATTAAAATTATCAAGTTCTATGATCTAACCAAGTTAAAACATCTAATTCATTATGTAAAATTAATGAAAAACCTAATGCTATTGTAATAGTTGGCATGCCTTTGTGGTGACTCCAAATTATTTGAAATAATTAACGATGTTGTAAATGTCATATACTATGACCTCACAAAGTTTCATACCATAATTGAAGAACCACTTCTAACATGTTTTTGTGACTTAATAGGTCATATAGACTAAAAAAAATATCAAAATGTCTTTAAACTTTGTAAAAAAAGGGAATAATTTTACATCATTCTAAGAGGTTAAAAATCTCACACAAACAAGGCCACAACCTAAAATCAAAGAAAACACACCGCACTCTATTTTTAGTTTATGTAAGATTTCATGAACCTTGGGATGCTCCTACATCAACTACCAAGGTTTATAAAATATGATATCCTTCTCACATAGATGGAATTATTGGAAAAATGACTCTTTTGACCATGAAGTATAATGTCTATGGAGTTCCCTTCCAACACACCAAGGACTTTATTTTTTATTTTATTTTTTCTTCCTTTTCTAGCTCATTCCTATTGGTTTCAAATTCTTTCTTATCTTCTTACCTCTATTGTTATCTCTCCTCTAATCACTCCTCCTTTTATGGGGTTAGACCCACCCTAGTGTATCTTCCTTCCCCTCTTCCACTCCACTCACTTGTTGGTTGAAACACACCTTCATCCAACCACCACCACCAAGATGATATTTCATGCATCTTACTCTCTTTTATGGGTTGGAACCCATTATAGACTGACCTCCTCCTCCTAAATACTTCTTGGTTTTGTTCCCACATTGTCCAACCTTTTGTTGGATCCTTCTTAACATCACACTTCACTATTTTTAGCTCCTCTCATGGATGCCATCTTATCTATCATTTTCAATATCATCACAACAAATTCAAAATATACTTGGGCATCTAAATGTAAACCCTAGCTTCTAATATCACCTCAAGGACAATATTTACCTTCTCACCTTTCTATGTCTGCATTTATATGTCAAGAAAATTCTCCATCTCTAGTGAAATATCCTCTTCTTCTCCACATGATTTGTATATCATACAAATCAACAACTCCTCACATTTAATGAACTTAATAAACTCACTCTTTTCACATATAACACCAAAATATTCAATATATTCTTGGGATTATATCAAACTTAGATATCCAATCTCATCCTTCATCTCCACACTATAAGATTGTTCCTCCTCAAGATTAGGCTTCTCAAATCCTCTTTCATTTTGCCATTATTCTTTTGTCAACTCCTCTTCACTTCTCAAACTCTTTATATCAGTTCTGAGCTAATTTATTTCACCTTATTTTATCTCCACCATGTCATATGAAAATAATATTTCACTCTCCATATCCATATGAGGATAATTCACAACTTGAACCATAAGAGTGTCTCCTCCAACATCAATATGGGTTATTCCCACACATACAACAATAATTTCATCCTCTAATATTCTTGGTGTAAATATGTCCACCATATCCATATTCATCTTTGATTTTCCTACATATTGAACAAACATATTAAGGGAATCATGAGTTTGAATAATCAATTCTTCCATCCCTTATTCACACTACAAGTACATGTTGTCCAAGTCTTATCTATTGCACATAATCTTCTTGCATATTTCGCCTTCATGATGGACTCCCAAAGGCTGATTTTATAAAACCTCAAGGGTTTTTATATTTACATATTTATTTATGTTTTCACATACTTCACATGGTTGATCCTCATCCATATTATGCTTGTGTACACTTGCTTTCATAAAAATCACTTCCAATATTTCCTTCATATAAAACTACAACTCTTCTTGTCTGATATCTTCTTTCACCTCTGTTGTTTCATTTACAAAAATATGTAGCTTTCCTTGGTTTTCCTTAACCTTTATACCATCGAAAATAGAAATGATAAATGCATTTCCTTCATTCACCAGGGATGTTTCTAAAGTTTTGCACACATGGGATACTACACATTCTTTCCCATTATCAAATAATGGGTGTCCTTCTTATACTTCAATTACTATCACCTCCATATCCTCTTACATAAGGATTTATTCCTTTGTAGGCTGCTCACAACTCTCATTCATTTTATTGTTTTGAAAAATTAGAATTGTCCTCTACATATAAAATCCTTAACTCATTGTTCTCTTCCAAGATAAATGTCTATTTGGTACACATATGAACCTCAATTCTACTTCTCAAAGTAGTATTTTACTACTCACATGGTATTTTCCCATTCTTATTACCTTTCATGGCAATATCATTCTCACCAACTCTATCAAGCCTATTCACATGAAGAATCTTCAACTAATATTACTGTAATATTGGGTTTACAAAATGACCCAATAACTTGGAAACCATTTGTTCCCAATCACATACATTTTTATTCCCCTTCCTTTGTCTCCTCACTTTGAGATCATTACAATACATACCAACACTTCTACATAGTTTCTTACATGTAATCTTTACCTTCATAGGGTCTACAACATTTCTATCTTCAAAATAAATTTATAGCTCTATTATCTTTTTCTTGAGATTATCATGGATTTCTTTACCACATATAAATTCAATATCACAAATGAACTTACCTCTTTCCTTCACCATGACCTTTGTTGGTATTTTCCTTCTACTAGAATCTTTTCCTTTGCTTGCTTGGCCTCTTTCTAATGCATCCAATCTATTTTATAGGGACATCAACCCCACCGTTATCTCCTCATCATATTCACTCACAGTTGCAACAATACCACTTTGTGTAGTCATATCCATCATATCTAGTATTGTCTATAATTTTTTCAACATTTTTGTCAAGTCTTCTACCTATTTTGCTATTTTTACTTTGTGTGCCATATCTCATACCAATTATTAGTCTTCTCTTTCACAACTTTTAGCATACTTAGCATACTTATCTTTCACAACCTACAACAAACTCATACAAGAGTTTTACACACTCAACCCATAACTAAAAAACCTCGCTCTAATACCAATTAGTAAAAAAAATAAGAGAGGGGGGAAAATTAAGGTCTACCTTTATTTTTATGTTTCTAGGGCTAAACATTCACTCATAGTCACACATTAACACATTACTCAAACTTGACATACTTAATATATTTTCATTGCATTAATCTTAAAACATTACCATTAAATATAATCACACTCTAAAAAAAAGACATTCACACAATCACACATGTATTTACAAGATTATTTCATTACATGAAATATTTATCAACTCTCATACAGTTCCTCCTGAATTGATACAATTCTCTATTCTACTCTTAAAGAGTTCTATTCTTTCCTAGCTCATCTCTCTCTCCTCTAAAAACTCTTTTTTCTATCAATCATCTATCCATATTAATATCCCCAGTTTCATTGGGTGTCTACTCAACTTCCCTAACCTCAAAATAATGTAAAATAGTTATGTAGCCTTCAGTTTTCAATATTGACACCTAACTATCAGTAACTATAAAAAATTATTAGGGGACATTTCAAGCCAAATGACAGTTAGATGAATCACCATAACTTTTTCATCATTAATTTAATTGATATTAAATTTAAACCATAAATTTAATACTATATTTTAAATTACCCATCTAAATTTAACTATCTAAATCTTAACATAGGTTACCATGGGGTCACCATAGGTGAAAAATAACCTACCAAGTGTCGCACACTACATATATGACATTTCTAGGTTGAATTATCATTACTAAAACTTAATAAATTTTAATTTTGATCATCTAACTGATATAAAATATTAAAAATATAAAAATAACTATAATTTATAATAACCCACTAATTTTGGTAACAAATTCATGATGTTGCTTTTCTGTAAGGTAGTGAATGGTCAAGCTAGATAAATGCATTTTTTGTTGAAATGATAATCACAAAAACTATCATAACATTTAATTCGCTCATCTAATTGATCTAAAATTTAAAAAAAACCTTGTAAGATACATTTTATATCATATATCTAAATTTTGTGACCTAAATATTATCTTATATATTCCTCAAGGTCATGAACCTTCTATAGACTAGGCAAATGCATTTTCTAGTTGAATGACAGTTACAAAAACTATTATGACTTTGGTGACACTTATCCAATTGAGATTAAATTTAGAAAATAACTCATATACTATAATAATATCACTACTCCAAATTTGGTGATATAAATATCAATTAAAATGTTTAAAAATGTCATGTACCTTATGCCAAGTGACAACCAAATCCTAAAACAAACATCTACAACATTTATGCAATAACTCAAAATGGTCTAAAATTTGGTATATATATTTTAAGTGTCAAATTATATGAACCCAAAAAATCTCATCATATAATTACTTCTAAATTATTACCAAAATTAAGTAAAACTATAGTCAGTGTAATAATTGGTAAACTTCCATGGTGACTCCAAATAATCTAAAATTTTATACATAGTAGTGTTAGGTTATATGATCCACCAAGTTTCAACATCTAAACATTACCATAAGTAAGTAAACATCCTCTGGTGTAACATTTGGTACACCTCTGTAGTGACTCCAAATGATTTAAATTTTGGTATTGATGTTGTAAGTATCATATACTATCATCTCAAAACATTTCATCAAATAATTCATACCGTAATTAAAGAACCATTTTTTACAAGTTTATGTGGCTTAATAGTCCCCATAGACTAAAAAAAATAGTTGAAAGGATTTTTTGATTTCCACAAAAAAGGAATACTTTTATAACATCATTATAAGATGTTATCAATCTCACACAAATAAGGCCACAACCCAAAAATCAAAGAAAACACACTGCACTCTATTTTTGGTTGATGCAAGATTGCATGAACCCTAGGTCTAATCTTGCTTCATTTTTTTAGTTTTTAACTTAATTTTTTTATACTTAATATTTTTCATGTAAAATCACTTTTAAAAATTTACATTAAAACTTGGACACCAAATATTTAATGTTTTTCCTAACTTAGAAAAATTTTGCTTAGACAAATTTAGGGAACATGTTCTAAGTATCTAAATATTTTTTTATGTTTATCCTACACATCATTTGTTCAATGTGTATGAGTGTTAGTATATCCAAAATTCATATTTCATTGTGTAATAATTTCATTATTCAAGTTTTTATTGTTAGAATATTCATTCACTTTATTTTAGTCATTATGTTAGCTGCTCCAAGTTTTGTCTTGTTGTATAAAGAGTGTTTGCATTTTTTGTTTTCATCCTCTATTTATTTCTTTTCAATTTCATGAGTTATACTTGTTATTTAGAGTGTTTATAATATGTTTCATACTATTATATGGTTTTCCTAAGGTCTTCAATAGTGAATTTATACCTACCATATTAAAACATTTAGTTTGTGTTGCTCTCACAAGTTCATGAAGTCTTTATTGTCCACAATCTGCACTCATTTTTAGTTAGGTTTTATCCCTAGTATTATAATAGTTAATGAATTTCATTAATAATATAAAATAATATCATTTTTAGTTCCTTTTATTATATTAAAAACATAGAGTTAAAGCATTGACTTTTTAATTGTTCAGTTTAAAATTGCTTCTGTTATTCCTAAGGATTAATTCTTGTAAATAATAATTAAATTAGAAGTACATTTTTAAATTTCATATGTAATTTATTTGATTCAAGTATTTATATTTGATAATAATTTTCTTAATTTACTATTAGTCCCTTATTTTCCTTCTTGTGGTTTCATTTGATTAATCACTCATGGCAATTACAACCCTAATGTGTGGGAGCCTTCCCTAGAGTAGTTATGCCCAACCCTAAATTATTCATTCAAGTTGATATTGACCAAGATATTAGACACCTAATATTAATTAATTTCCCTTTACCTCATAAAATTAACCCAATTAGGCACCTTGAACTATCATCTAGAAGTTGTTGAATATTATTGAAATCATCTTACTTGAGCTCATATACCCACCCCCCTCATCCCATTTTTAGTTAATTATTTCCCATTTAGTTCATGTCAGTTCAACCTAAAATACTCTAAAGACCTAATCTAACCAAATTACCTAACCCTAATTTTTTATTTATCCCCCTTATATCCTCCATAATGGCCATCTCGACCTAACCTTGGGATGTCACATGCACAAGGATTACATGTTTTTTCCATGCATACTTATTTGGATGCACATTATATGAGCGATTATTCATTAATTTTATCCCCTTTATTTTTTAATTCCTATCTATTTTACTTTGTCATTAGGTGATTGCCATGTTTTATAAACATTCATGGATCAAAGGCACCCTTAGGCCTAGCTATGTTCACTAACTTTATAAAAATTCATGATCACATCTTGCTAGAGGATTGGGCTTTGGTTACCTCTCTATTTGAGGTCCATCATATTTTTTTTGGTATATACATCCCATCCTATACTTCATTATAGTATGGGGTGTCATCTTAGAGGAAATCCACACCTCGTTGTTTGATTCTTTTAAAACTCTTAACCAACATGTTTCTACTGGCATGACCCTTACTAGTGCTAGCAAAGGGGGGATTACCCACCTCCTTAACTTTGCCTATGAGGAAAACACAACTATTATGTGATAAAATATCTTTGATATCATATGAGAAATAATGAGGAACCAAATAAATATATGCAATTCAACATATCATATATAAATATTTACTTATAAAATAAATTTGACCAATAACATAAATGCATTGAATGTAACAAAGAAATGTACAATATGTAGAGATTTTCAACCAATAAATCATTTCAAAATAACAACAAGGATCAAGGATTGATCCATGATTATTTATAATTACTACATCTCTACCAACTTAAATTAACAACATGGTCCAAGATAATTAATTTTTTGATTACCCAAAAAATACACAAAGATTCATTATATTGGAAGTACAAGGTTGAGTTGTAGATTGATTATTGGTGGAGTGAAAGGTGGAAGTATTATATAGTTACACCTAACTTCACCTAACTTTTCTTACACATGTGAGGACAACTACTACATTAGCTATGCATATCAACAATATTGTGCACATAAAACATCACACCTAGATAACAAAATTACCTAAGGTTGACTTCTCATTAAGTGTGAACACACACATTAACACCCCAAAAAGATCGTTTTAGGCAATGTGGTAAAATATAATAAAATATTAATCTCATAAATATGGGTCCTAAAAATAAATCCCAATGAAGTGTCCATGTACAATAGATGGAAAAAATGGATCAAGTTGCAATAGATGATTGTTGTGTTGAAGATAACTAGTGAATATGATGAAGCCTATAATGGAATGAATTAGATGTTGAGGAAAAAATAAAATAGTGAAATAGATAATAACTATGACCACTATAAACTTACATGACATAATATTAAGTCTATCCCTCATTTGCATAAGAATATATTTGTATGAACTTGAATAATTGCTACTCCTCAATTAAACACAGTGAAATAGATGATTGAACAAGCCAAGACTACTCATTTCTATAGATAAATATTAAATCATAGTCAAGGAAGCAACATGGTCCAAGATGCGAATAACTCATTAATCAAACTAAATAAATATCAAAATAAGTAGCTTCCATGATTTAGGTATGTGAACAAGAATGTCTATAATATACCTATTCCACCTCACCAACATGCATTATTTTCAATTTGCTACATCAACCTAGTATATAGGAATAAAAATTTAATGCATAACATACTCAATGAATAAATAAGGAATAATTAACCTCAAAATTCAAAATGTATTACATAACACCCTCTTATAGTGATGGTTAGGGAGTGGAGACATCACAAGTATCACAATGAAGATCTAAACATGTGTACAAATGTGGTAGGAGTTAAAAAAACCAAAGAAATATGTATGAAGGATAAATAATTCCAATCAAAATCAAAATTAAATTCTCAAATGAGAGTGATAAATATGCCACATGAAGTACCCAACAACCGATATGAGAAAAGGATGTACGACAAGACACACACAAGCATGAAGGTAGATAAGGTTGAAGTAACAAAACCCCATGGAAAATTATATATTAGTGTGAGTAAAATTTACATATCTAATAAACAAACTAGAATCTACATGAAACACTAAATATTTATCCTTTTGAGAAATGAGGTAGCACATATACTTAGTGTATAAAATAATATGATTTATAATTTAAAAAATACACATTATTGTGAAAATTAAAATCCAAGATAGAATCAAATTAAAAAATAGAATTTATGTGAATATCATGAGAAATCATGAATTTAAAAAAAAAACAAGTAACTCCAAGTTACCAGTTAGAATTTATGACGTTTGTATGGTCCGTAAAATGAGAACTAGTCAACAAATCATGTGAGAAACTACAAATTAATGAATAATATTTGTAGAAAGTGACTAGAAATATTTATCAAAAGGTCAATTTTAGAACCAAGATTCTAATGAAAATTTTGAATCTTCTAAACTTTATTAGACACATAAAATTAATCATTAAGTGCTTAACAATGTTTATCCTTGACATCCTTACCCTTACTTGGTATATCCATCATTTTGCTAACTCATAAACTATAAGAGAGCCTTCATTATCTTGTAATCAGTGAAAATATCTTATAAGCATCATTAGTTCAAATAAATTAATCCTTATTTATCCCACATGATCTTGTTAGACTTATCCCAATAGTTTTTGATCTTCTAGCACATGTTTAAATTAGTCAAATAGGGTTGACCTTTTCTCCTACACTCTAACAGTCACTTCTTCAATTTGAGATTTTTCACAACAGTTGTCCTACACCTTTGGTAAAGTTGATTAGAAAAATTATTCAAAATATTATCCTATAAAATCATGTTAAGGTTGTATATTATTCCCCCACTATATCACTCTATTAATTTCTCTACAAACTAAGTAAAAGAGAACTACTTCGAATTTAAACTTTATAGCATTCTAACAGTCTTAAGCCATGTATGAATATTGTTTATCACAACTCAAGGGAATTTATTTTTAAACATATAAATAAATATTATATTTATAATAATTCTATTTACATAATCATGGATCACACAATCACTCTAAGAGGGAAAACTACATCAGCCTGAAGCCCATTTGGGATATGTAGGCAACAATCAGTTACACACAATTTTTAAGGTTAGTTTAGTTATTCCCATTACTTGTTTCCTCATTTTTGGATTTGATATCTTTCTTGTTTTTCATATAGGATCTAGGGTTTTCTATTTTTAGGTCTTTCACAAAATAATAAATAACATAAAGTTTAACAGTCAACCCTTGTATGGAATTACATAAAAATAGATCTAAACATTAGAAATATAGTCAACCAAGATTTGGTTGGAGTAGTCAAACAAGGTTGTAGTGCACCCCTATCTACCTCTTAGGGACTTGTCCTAGCAGAATATGAATTGTTTTTTATGATTCGACACCATTTTAAGGTTATTTCACACATTTTTTAATTACAGTGAGCTTACATATTTAGAATTAGATATATTTTAGGGAGGTTTGCACATCTTTAGGCCCTTTTACTATTTTTAACAAGTTCCCATTTTTTTTGTAGCATATTGTATTTGACTATATTTTAATATCATATCAATATATATCAACATTTATATTTTAATATAATTAATTTAAGAATACGTAAATTAAAAGGGTTAAACATTCTAGTGAACCCACTATTTTTAGAACATTGTTTGTTGTTTTTACTTGATTTTTGGGATATGATTTCTTTCAAATTTATGTAAATTCTTGACATTGAAAGAAAATATCCTTTGATATTTGATAATATCTGATAAAAAATGATTCAATTTCTTCAACCTTGAATTAAATATAATATTAAATAAATTATCTTGTCACCTTAGATCATTCTGATATATAAGCTCTTTCTTTAGACCTTGGGTTGAAATTTTCTTGAATTCCAAAAAAAAATCTTTCAATTTTTTATTTTTATTTTTCATTTTGTTTTGCTTGTTTTATAAGTCTTAAAACTATTTAGTGATTATCATGAAAGGCTATGTGGTGTTTAGTTTACGTACGTCATGGTGTGAGGGTTTACCCCAATACTTATAGCCATTGCACATCACTAGACATAGAGTTTAGTTTTCACGTGCCTCACAATATATATTAAATGGATAGAGTCCATTTTTTACACCATAAAAAGCATATTTTAGCCATTTGAATTATGGTGCACTTGAGAATAGTGTAGCACCCAAGGAAGTCACTCTCACTGTACCCTCAAAGTGGGTGTTAATGGGCTACAAGAATGGTTTTATATTTGTATTTAATGCTCTAAAACATTGGCCCAACACTCATAAATTAATGAAAAAGTATAATTGAGAGCCTAAAAATCATTCAAAACTTTTCATAAATCACCCTCATTCCTTGATTTTTAATTTAGTTATATTCATAATGATTATCGTTGATTGATTCAGATTATATTGTAATCATAATCACTAACATTGATTAAATTTTATTGTAACACTACTTGATTCATATTTTATGCCTCTATTATGTAGTTTTATGTTAAGTGGTCCTTTTATTTCACATATACAAATTCTTTTAGTGTTAGATGCAATGGAAAATAATGATGTTTTTTCTCAAACCATTAATGCTATAATTCAAATTCCTTGGGATCCTATAGATGAGGTACACATTGAAGTTAATAATGAAAGTAATGAAGAGGAATATGATGAACATACTAAAACTGAAACTCACATTAATCCAAATGATATTAATTTAATAGATCAAGTGCAAGTGTAATAACCATCTAAATTTTATCAATGTTTCCAAGAGAACCCCCATAAGGTGAATAAGGTCATTCTTCTTCTTCTAATAACAAAATCTTAGCATAAAGTTAAGTTAGCCAAATTTATACCATAATATTTTACTTTTTAAGTTGTCAAATTCCTTAATTCTAGTGTTTTCACTTTTACTATTGAATTTATTCCAATTTCTATACCTATTACACCATATCTTGGCTTGGGACCATCACTTGGTCTCCAAAATATATCCATTCCTATGCCTCTTCATGATACTTTCAATCCTATTACCTCTTGAAGTACCACTCTAGAGCATGCCATTATTGCATTACAATCTATGTTAGCCCATATTAAAATCCATTTCTCATGTTAGCCCTTCCATGGACTCATGTTTCTTTTTACATAACCCCTTGGCACCTAAAATTGCATTGTATCCATTACCAGTTGGATTTGTGGCTCCCAAGTTTCTTCTTTATAAAGGCAAAGGTGATCTTGAATAAAATTTTCATGCCTTCCATGTAGCTTGTCTATTTTATACAGATAATGATAAATTGTTGACAGATCTTTTTCCAAGAAGTCTCAAAGAGTATTCTCTTATATGGTTATATGAACTTCCTCTTCAATCAATAAAGGATTTTGATCCTTTGGAAATTTAGTTTTTGAAACACATTTCTATCAACATTGGTGAAAAGTTATCATATGCTCAAATTTCAAAGCTCAAATAAGAGTCTAATGAAACAATTAATGAATATGTGATAAAGTACAAGATAATGCTTACCAAAATGAAAAATAAAATGGTTGATAATGAGATTTAAGATATTTTTACACAAATATTTTACTCTCCTCTTCAATATTCCATTATGTTTGATAAGTTCAAATACTTTGATGAGCTATGCAATATAGTCAAAGAGCATAAAGTCAAGTTGCTTACTTTGAACTTGCTCAAGTATGTTTCAAATTTCCTTCTATTCCAAACATCAAGTTTCAAAGCAATCTGAATTATAAGATAAAATAAATTGAAAGCAGGATTGAATCAAAACATGCAGTTAATGTTATATCACAACCACCATAAAATCTTTAGTTACAAGCTCCACCAAGGAGGTGATTTTTAAATTTTCCATCACCTCCTCATGTGTTGTGACAAAATATCCTAGAATTCAATTTAATCACTCTTCTTCCAATAATGAAGATATATATGTCTAAACCTCAATCAATAAATTTGGATGAAATTACATATTGGAGAATCATAAATGTATAAGGCATTCTAAAAATAAAAGTTTCAAGCTTAAGCATAAGATTCAAGATCTCATTGATGAGAAAATCATATATATTGGTACTTTTATTGAAGAGGATAAGCCAAATTAAATGATAATACAAATCTCATAATTTACAAAGATAATTTTATAAATCATGAAGTAGATAACAAGGATAGTTGTAAAGTGCACTATTCATACAATGCTCATCCTTATCCTTCTACATATAGACATCTACTTGATAGCATTCTTGGTAAAACTACAAGTAGACAAGCATTATGTCCTATGATCACATTTGATTATAGTGAATTTTTTTATGATGATTCAGATAAACATGCAATTTTTATTCAATCATATGTTAAAAATCAATCCATTCATAATGTCATGATAGACAATCGATCAAGCAAAAATGTGTATACCATAACACTCCATTCTCATGGTTATATAAAACGATATTTACATGATAATTCTAGAGTTGTTAAATCATTTTATTAGCATGAAAAATATACTCTTGTACACATAATTATTTATATACAAGCGGGCCCTCTCATAGTACCTACTCCATTTATAGTCCTACCAAACACATGGGTATTTGATATCTGAATAGGGCACCCTTGGATACCAAAATTAGAGCAATAAATTCTATAGTGTATAAATGTCTCAAATACATTCATGATAATCAAGTTTTAAAAATTAAGGAATCCAATATGAATATACTTTTGGATAAATGATGTTTAATTATTATATCAAATAGTTACCTAGTACACTTATTGAGCAACATGATAATGAAATTGTTTAAAAAACTAGTAAAGAGCATTTACAACTCATCTTATAGTTTATAATGAGAATGATCATATTAAATAATGATTTTATCTATTTTATTATTATCATGATCAATTTACACATGAGCATATCTATTTTGTTTCATAGAGAATAATGAATCCTCTTAAGCATAAAGTGGCACAAAAAAAGAGGTATTCATCTCCAAAGGCACAACAAGCTATTAAAATAACTTCACCATAAGTACATGTACATGTTGTTACATATTATTCTCTTACACATAAGGATACAAAGGTACATGATCATATGAGTATTGCTTTATATTATTATATTATAGTATATGGACCCTATTCATATTTTGAGGCATATACAGTTGACACTTCTTCATCACAAGAATTCACTCCTTCAGATCAGGTCATGGGTTATACATACATGCTCATCACTAATATAATTGATTATTTATTTTGATAATTCTTCTATACCATATCCAAACATTATTATAAAACTTGGATTTAATTTTCACGTTGGATGCTTACCCTATTTATTTGCAAACTAATTTGATCAATCTAACACACTTATCACTATGACACTCTATTTGCTTATTATTGCATATTTTACACCCTAAGGCATATACATGATATAATAACAATAACATGTTTATCCTCTTACCCATTTGAGTAACATTTAAATTAATACATATTTTACATAATTACACTACATTTCTATGACTCAAAGTTAAATATACAATGATGGAACACTTCTGCCTTCCTCTTTATCATATTATGCCTTTACAACTTGTTGAGGAATATTTGAATCCATCATACTTATTATAATTTAAAAACTTTACTTCTTATAAACTTTATTAATTTTTTTTATAGTATTCATAAATTTCAAAAATTCATAAAACATGCATATATTTCAAAAATCCCCCAAAAATCAAAATATTATCAAATATTCAAAATTAGGACATAAATCATTTTTAAATGTTACTAGATTAATTATTTTCATATGTTGTTTATTATATGTTAATTAGATATAGTATCTCATATTGAAATACATAATACTTATCACAAGGTGCTTAATTTTTATATAAGACATACTTGCACATGATTATTTGATGTCGAGCTTCTCTTATTACCCAACAACCTTGCCAAGTTGGGGTTACATATTTGTTCTCCATGAAAAATTTAATAGGTTGTATTTATCCAATATTTGGGTTTATTCTAAGGTCAAAATAAGTTTAATTCATGAGTAGAGTAAACACACAAGCCAATAAAGTGCACAACATGAAGTAGTTGAAGGTAAATGAAATACACAATGCAAGAATATTGCACTAAGATATTGGAGCCAAAACCAATTACATTAACAAAGTTCACAAAAGTGAGAAGGAAAAAAAAGAGAGTGTTGAGTAATTCCTCCATAAAATGTGGTCAACAAACCCCTATAATAAAATATTAACTCCTCCACAAAAGGTGGTCAACATAGCCAATAATAGAGGAGTAACTCCCATGCCTAAAATGGTCGGTCAAGGGAGTTTTTTCCTAGTCATCCCATCAACATATGCACCTAAGCAAGCTTCTCCATAAAATTAGGAAAACTCCAAGTGAGAGAAAAAAATCTCAAAATAAATAAATATCATAAAATAATAAACCCCTACTCTAACAACCCCCATAATCATAACTTATGTGGGTAGTGTAAAAAAATGGGTCTCAATAACTAGGCTTGATGAGGTACCTATCTACAATGTAATATATCATAAATTAGAGAAAATGAAAAAACCTATAGGAAAATGACCCCCACCCAAATAAATACATAAATAAAAGGATAGAAGGCCCCCCTAGAAGATGATGTTGTAGTGTCTTGAACCTCATGAAGATCCCACAAGTGAAGATACTTGATCTCTATGAAAGGTTTGGTGAAGATGTTTGCAAGTTGTGTCATATGGTAATTAATAAGATTAATTATTTCCCCATGAATGAAATCTTAGATGAAGTTCATGTGAATATCTATGTGTTTGGTCCATTGATGTTGAATATAATTCTTACAAATTCGAATAGTACTCTTATTGTCATAGTAGATGATGGTAGGTCTTCTAAACTAGATACAAACTCTATGAAAATACCTTGAAGATAGATGTCCCTAACAGAAGCATTGATAGACCCCCTATATTATACCTTAGTAGATGATAAATTAATAACATTATTCTTCTTTCTTGACCAATTAATTAGACCTAAACCAATGGAGAAACTATAACCTAGAGTGGACTTACAATTTTAAATATTGCCAGCCTAGTTTGAGTTAGTATAACAATTTTGGTCAGCAATTCTCAGGATGGAGGGTATGGTGACAAGGGGCTCATATGCCCCCAAACATTAGAGAGATCATTCAGAAGGAGATGACGGAGCATGAATGATGAACATTGATGATGAAGATGGCTTTTGAAGGCGGTCCACGTGGAGAAGGCCATTGCGGATCATGGAAAATGATAACCTTAGTACTTCCTTGATTGTCATGATTAATTCCTTGTATCATGAGGTGGAGGTGTGAGAGTCGCATCATGAAAACCAAGGGGGGCTTATTTCTAAGCATGAAAGTAGATGTCACTGTGGCAAGCCATTTTGTAAAATAAGCCCAAGTTGATGTCATTGCCAACTATGTAGTGAATCCTAAATCTATGTGTCCTGAATGTAGTGAAAGATCCTCTTAGCTACTTTATAGTGCATATAATGGGGTTATTTCATGAATCTAGGGACTAAACCCATTGCATGTGATATGTCAAGTCTAGTATGTGTCAAGTAGATAATGCTACCTACAAGTTGTCGATATAACATAACACAACTAAAGGTGAATTAAAATCCACCTCAAGGTTGAATCTAGATAGGAAGGGAGTTTAATTTATCTTACAATCATCTGTGTGAAATCAAACACGTAGATTGAGAGCATACTTAGGTTATCCAAGAGTAAACCCTAAGTTAGATTAAGAAATTTGAATCCCCATGAAGTAATGTAACAAGCCCAATTCTGTCTTGGAAAATCTATTTTGAAGAGCCCTTTTTACTGTCATAATGGATGAAAATATATACCACTGATAAAAATATCATCAACATAAAGAACCAAAATCAAGCATGAATCATCCTTCCATAAGAGATAGATGTTTAGATCTAAATGGAATCTAGTAAATCTTGTTGAAATGATAAAGGAATACATCTTGGTGTACCAAGCATGAGGGGCCTTTTTAAGGACATACATGGATTTATAAAGTCTGTAAAGTAAAAATCCTCAATAAATTTCCTCCTCAAGATCATTTTGAAAAAAAACATTCTTTACATCCATATAATGAACATCCTATTGATTGGTTAAAATAATAAGTGTGAATTTGATAGAGTTCATTTAGGTAACCAATGAGAAGATCTTTGTGTAGTCAATGCCAGGCATATGTGAGAAACCCTTTGCGACAAAAAATGCCTTAAACTTGGCAACATAACCATCTACTACATACTTGTTCCAATGTATACATATATATTGAACCATATTTATTCCCTTAGGAAGAATTGTCAAATATCAAGTATGATTCTTGATTAAGGAGTTATAATCCTCATCCATGGTAGAATCCCATTTAAGAATACTTGATACCTCCCAAAAAGTATACAAATATAAATAAGAGGCATAAAAATAATGTGGACCACTTTTAAACTCTAAATGTGTCTTCCCATCATCTAAAATATCCATAACCCATGTGTCTTCACTCTGTAGTGTCTACCTAGCCCAAAAAGGACCAGAAGTGGATGAGTCAGGTATAGAAACATCATCCTCTAAAGTGTGGCTAGATGTGGATGAATATATATCCCCATCATTACTCTCACTATAAAAACTATAAAAAGTGTCTTCAACCTCTAGAATATGCTCAAGCTAAGCTAAATCATCTGAATTAAATCCAAGTAATTCAAATGGAGTAGAAGTGTCAAGTGTTAAGTCCATGAGACTCTCCTAAAAATGAACACTTATCTCTATGGAAAACTCATGTATGGTTGGATGAATAAGTTGGTACCCATTGACACCATATAGATAACTTAAAAAGATGAAAGCCTTACTTTGAGCTTACATAGCCTTGTATTTCTTATTTGGTATGCTTTCCATAGCTAGAGTTCTAAAAACCCTAAAGTGCTCAACTACACATTTCCTATTGTTCCAAGATTCAAAGGTATTTATACATTTTAAATCTTTTTTAAGGAACCCTATAGTCATAATTAATGCTTTCATCCCAACATTAAGGTTCTAATGACTTAGAGTGAATTATATAGTTATCCATCTCTTTCAAGGACTTATTCTTATGTTCTAAAACTCTATTTTGTTAAGGATTGTAAGGAATTATCCATTACAAATCAATCCCCTCTATTATAATAAATTGTGTAAACCTTTTTTTGACATACTCAACCCAATTATTAGTTCAAATAACCTTGATACGTTTCTCATATTGTTTCTCTACAAGATCTTTGAAGTCCTGAAACATGTTCAAAACTTCAATTTTTTGCCTAAGGAAGTGAACCCATGTGTATTTTGTGAAATCATCAATGAAGGTAAGAACATACTTATCACTTATGAAATATATACTTATAAAAAGACCAAATACATCACTATGTACTAGCCCTAACACTTGTGAATCCCTCCAAGCTTTATCTTTATAAAATTCATCTTTGAGATGCTTCCTAAGGGTGAAACCCTCACAAAAACCCTTAGATAAATGGACTCTAGGTAAGCCTATACCATATCATTCTTGTTGAGTTGTTATAATTAGAGGTAGTTGAGGTGGCCAAATCACTCATGAAAAAGTTTGATAACTCCATTTGAATGAGTTAGTAATGTAGTCAGAGAAGATTTAGGTGAAAAATGTGAGAAGGTATATAATGTAGCTTGGTGATCTACTCTACCTACTACCATTATAAACTCTCTGATTATGATTTAATGGTGAAAATTTTAATCTCATACCCTTAATAATGTGAGTGATTTGGTACACTAATAGGAGGTTATTTGAAAGTGATGGAATACTTAAAACATTATTAAATGTTCCTCCATCCATTTCAACAGACCCTCTCCCTACAACTTCTAGTTAAGTGTCATCAACCAAAGTGATAAAAGACATTATATATGGATCTAAGGAAGAAAAATCAACTTGTGAATAGCCCATGTGGTAGGAAACACCTAATTAAACAACCCATTAAAATGTTTGAGATGTAAATTATACAAGAGCTTTACCCTTTTCTTTCTCTTTACCTTTGATTTTTTCCTTAGAAGAATCTCGAGTTGATGAATTTTACTCGATAGACTAAACCTATGTTGTTATTTTCTAGAAGATGTGTTAGGTGATCAAAATATTTCTTCATACACTTGTGTTCATCATGACCATTTTTCTTGTAATATGCACACTTAACCTTATTTTTCTTAGGTTTGTCATTGGAAGATAAGGTTTTAGTGGGTTTTTTGGTAGAGGTTAATTCTTTCTTATTCTCTTTATATGTATTCCTCTTATTCTTCTTCTTTTATTTGTTTGAATTATTTACTTTTCCCATTCCCAACAATTAGGGATTGAGGTTTTGTGGACTTTAATTTGCCTATATATATTACCTTGTCTTGCTCCTGAATCAAGTTGGTAACAAATTCATCTAAAGAAGGAATCTTACATATAGTGCCTAGAGTAATTTTAGTGGCATAGAAATTAGAAACAAATTATAATTAATCAAGACCTAACTTGAATATTATATAAATAATAATTTGGTCATCTTTCTAATTTATTCCACATTCTTTCAACTATAATCTCAAAGACTTGAATTTGGTGTATAAATCCTGAAGGGTGTTAAATTTTCTAGGACATAGGTTGATAATTTCATTTTCTAGTTCATCACCTTTCATTACATCTTTCTTGCCAAAGAGATTTTCCAAAATGGTCCACACTTCATTAGGTGATTTGGTCGATTTCATATGAAAGAGGAGACCAGGAGACACAGAAAGACACAAAAAATCATAAGCTTCATCACTATGATTATACCACCTAAATTTATTTGTATCTTAATTTGTTTGAGTTTATATCCCCATTTTAATGTGATGCAAACCTTTGCTCCTAATAATATTTTGCATTTTATTTTTCCATCCATAATAATTAAATAACATTAAAGGGTTAATTGAACTTGTATTCATTGTGTGTAGAAATAAAGTGTAGTGGCTATAATTGATGTTATATAAATGAAATTATAAATATAATAGAAAAAGTGACATAAATATAATACACCCCCTAAATTGTGAAACTATGAACCCCCTCTAAATGTTAAAAACTATGCATGCTCAAAAGATGTCATACACAACTGGGAATGTGTCTAAAGAAATTAGTGAAAGTTTCATAAAAGATGAAATCTAAAAATCAAGAGGATGTCAGGGTCAAATGATAATTTATCCAAGGAAAAGCAAGTACAAAGTGAGCAAGAGGGAGAAAATGAATGTTTTTAATGTGAGGGTTTAGCCACTTGCTGAACCAAACCTCATCTTTTAATATTTATCTAACAAAAATATGAAGAATAAAAAGAATATTATCATCTTAAAATAAGGCTCACAATATAATTTTTTTTTATAATTAAAAAATAGAATTTTTTTCCTTACAATGTATTATTTAAAAAAAAACAATAAAAAAATTTAACTCCTAAAAGAGCTAATAATCCCCTACAATATTATATTATTTTTTTAATAATAAAAAAACATTACCCTTATACGAATGTGATGTAGGTGATTTGATAAAGTGACTTGGTTATTTCAAGCACCATCCAAGTTCAAATCTCAATATGGTATTAGAGGTCAAATATGGCTATTCATTGGTATTCTTGGGCTGGTTGTGGCTGATTATTGGTATTATTGGGCTAGTTGTGGCTGATCATTATTATTCTCAGCCAGTTGTGGTCATTCATTAGTATTCTTGGGCTATTTGTGGTCATTGGTGGTATTCTCAAGCTAGTTGTCACCATTGTTGGTATATCTGGTACATGTGATAGATGATCACTTAGGGATCTAGGCCTTGAATTGTGTCCCAAACTAGTTGGAACTCTAGTCAAAAGTGAATATCTATCTTTAAAAAAAAATTACCTTTCCCTTTTTAAAATTTTTTTATCACCTTCGTATGAATAATGGAATTAATAATAAATGGATTTAAAAATGACTATAGTGCATTATAGATTTTTAAAAAAGTGATTTGAATTTTTTTAAAGACATACCCCACCAAAAGAAAAGAGGAAACCACCTAAAAATGATTAAAACCATGAATTTACAATAGTAGTGGTTTCATAAAACCATAAATTATGTTGAAAGGTGTTTTTAACTACAAAAGAGTGGTTTCAAGGGAATACTATTTAGAAGGGATTTGGAGGATGGTCTTAGAGGTCTGCGTGTGTTCTTGTGGTGATGTAGAGGTTGTAGACTTAGTCTGAGAGTGGTTTGAAAGGTGGATAGCTTATTGGTGGGTTGAACATGGTTGAAAAGGTCATTGAACTAGTTGTGAAGCTTGTGACTTGCCATATGTAGGTCATGATCAATCCACCAAAGAAGCATGTTATCCAATGGACTAAGTAGACTAGAGGAAGGTGGAGGGTAGAAGACATATTTATAGATATAAAAAAGAAACATGTGAGTGAGACACTTTCATTTTTAGGTCATATGACTCAAGTACTGGGTCATGATAAGGTGGTTTTAAATACCACTTAACAAAAATAATGTGTAGGACAAAGATGTTTGGAAAGCTGAGTTACATTGGTGGAAGTATTGAATCCTTGCATGCAACCCTGGTTGATTATTTATGCTTACCAAATAAATAACTTGTGGATGAAATTATCTAAACCAATATAGACAATAGATGATCTAGCCTAAAATCATGAACCTCACACAAAGCTTAGCAATCCAATACAATAAAACTTGAGATTTTTAAAAAAGATTAATAATAAAAAATATTCATGATTATCGTGGTGGCTTTGATACCATATCAGGGTTGAGTTCAAGGTCTAGATAATTTGAATGCATGATTATAATGAACACACAAGCCAAGAAAGTGTACAATATGAAGTAGTTGAAATTAAATTAAATACACAAGGTGAGAATATTACACTAGTAGATTAGAGAAAAAACCAAACTTCTATTAACAAAGCTCATAAATATGAGAAGTACACATAAGAGAGTGATAAGTAACTCATCCACAAAATGGGGTCAATAAACACCTAGAATAGAATAGTAACTCCTCCAAAAAATGTGGTCAATAGAGCCAAGAATAGAAGAGTAACTCCCGTACTCGGTAGTTAGTCAAGGGAGTTACTTCCTAGTCATCCATTCAATCTGTACACCTAAGCAAAATTATCCATGAAAATATGAAAACTTCAAGTGAAGGAAAAAATAACATAATCAATAAATATGGGAGAATAATAAACCCCTACTTTAACATCCATAACCTCTCTACCATGTTAAGCTATACATCATATAAATGTCTTGATGAAACACTCATATTTTTCAATTGTATTACATGACATATGCTACTTTATAATATTCACATTCATACATTCAATAATAAATTTCAATGATATTAGCATTAAGAGTGATTTTATGAGCATTCATGCCATTTCAGATGCATGGGACTTCAATTTTTATATTACCATGCTTAACACTCATGGTAGAATTATGAGTTTAAGACGAGAATTTTTTTAATTTCTTCATCTCATAAGTAATACAATTCTTGAGCCTGGCCCTATGTTATTTTGAAGGATAAGGAGAAAAATTCACTTAGTGACTATATTTCAAGAAAAATCATGGATGGTGAATTATGCAGAGTTGAACCTAATAGTGCAAGACTCATTAAGAAGAAGGAAAACATTTGGGGAATTATAAAAGGAGGTTTGGATAATTTCATTAAGAGGATTTGGGGTTATAAACCTCATTTATTTGTGGAATTTACAAAGACATGGAAATGATAGTGTGTGTAAATGCAAGAGATTTCTATTTTGGTCTCATTAGAACTTGTTTCTCATGTTAATAGAATAAGTATGGAGGGCCTGATGTTATAAAAATAAAAATAGGATATGGAGAGGTTTCTTTAAGAATGTGAAGATCTAATTTAGTTTCAAGGTGGTTACCTCCAATATTCTCTCATAGTTCCATGGAACAAGGTGGCTCAATAGGTCATGAGGTTTATCACTCCTAAAGGTCACATAAGATAGTGTTTTCCTACCACTTTACATTTCTCAATCACTTCTACCATCACTTTTACATTATTATCCCATTTTATTTAATTATTCCCTTGGATAGTTATTTTATCTAGGTGTATCTTGGTAAAACAACCTTATCCTTCCACCAAGCCTTAATCTTCTAAATTTTAAAATATTATAAGGCCATGGATTTATGTTCTCTCCCAAGGTTAGATTGGTGGATTTGAGTAGTAAGAACATTATTTCTAAAAGGTGATAAAAATAAAATGGTCATATGAGCCATTCTGTATATCTCCATTAATCAATTTCTGTATAAAATTAGAAAGGATGATGTGTTGCATAGAGTAGCTTTAGAACATGAGTGATAATAGCTTCTTCAGGAATCACATTAAGGAGTCATAAGAGGTCACCTTGTAGGAGAATATATTACAAGGAAGATACTATAGAGTAGTCTTTGGTGGTTGAGTTTGTTTTAGGATGCACACAAGGTGGCCAAACATTATGATGCTTACTAGAGAATGGGAAAACCCAATTAGTGGGATCAAATGCCATTGGTCCCAATGCTATCAGAGTAACCATTTGAATAATGGAGAATCAAATTTATAGGACTTATAACTCCCATAAACAAACATAGTCATGTACGATATATCATTACTAAAACTAACTATTTTATGAAATGGGTAGAAGTTACTGTGATACCAAGCTATAGTGCAAAGAATACCATTAAATTATTGTATGAGAATATCATAACAAGGTTTGGATGTCCAATCAAATTAGTTAGCTATAGAGGTACTCATTAAATAACACAATCATGACTCTTATTAAGGATTTTTTGATATCTCACCATAAGAGCATGACTTATCATCCACAAACAAATGGACATGTGGAAGCTTTGAACAAATTATTGGGTAAAATACTAAAAAAAATATACATTGTTCAAAGGGATGATAGGGAGGATCATATTTATATGATTATTTGGGCATAGAGGACAAATTAAAAATGTGTCACAAGCTTTACTCCATTTTATCTTGTTTATGGTCTTAAGTTAGTTATGCCTATGGAGTACATTGTTCCTAGTCTGCACATTATAATGATTATGAGGTTGATCACTCAAGACTCTCTAAAACATTTATTAAGGTATTTGGTCAAAATGGAGGAAATTAGACAAAGAACATAGTGGACACATTAGATCAAAAATTTAAGTAAAAAAATGGAATGATCACAACTTGTGATCTAAGTAATTATATCTTGAGTAAGCAATATTACTCTATGATAGAAAATTCAAAGTATTTCTAAGAAATTTACAATTTAGATGGAAAGGACCATATATTATTCATGATGTTTCAAAATAGGGTGTAATTATTTTAAAATATTTACAAGGAACCATTTTTCCATGGTGTATTAACGATTGTAGTCTTAAGCCTTATTACTAATAACATCTATCATGCATCACTATAAATGAAAGAGGGCACTGAGTAACACCATGTAGTTAGTAATTTTATTTAATGTTGTTTTTTTTCTATTTTTTAATTTAGGGTTAGTGTGGTTGTATAGTGTGATCTTTGGATCATAATATATCAAAATGAAGTTTGAAATAGTCAATATTATAGAC
This sequence comes from Torreya grandis, assembly GCA_037957365.1. Classification (NCBI taxonomy): domain Eukaryota; kingdom Viridiplantae; phylum Streptophyta; class Pinopsida; order Cupressales; family Taxaceae; genus Torreya; species Torreya grandis. The sequence continues at coordinate 1,296,933 of JARHVA010002162.1, forward strand.
TATGATCGATATGCATAGGTAGCTTGAGAGGAATACAGCTAGAAAATAGAACACAATGGTCAACAATTAAATTTGGGAATGTGGTGATGATAAAATAGGTCTGGAGAAAGGATGATGATTGGTCATTCAAAACTATTAATGATACCATACTTGGGAGATTACATCTTTCCCAAAGTAGATCATGAGGCAAAATGATAAGATAGACCATAAAATAAATATGTTGAATGAAAGGATGGCATGCCACATCAAATACCCACTAATGGTTTTATAAAAGAGCCTATAGGAATAAGACTAATAGTCATGTCAAAAAATAGTCAATTGACATAAATTTTAGAGACACACTCATACACAACCAGCTTAGAGCATTTAAACTTGATGCCTTGATGGATTTGGGTGGTAAATGATATATAATAGAGTATGTAGAAAATAAAATAACATTAAATACTCATCTAACCAATATAGATTTATGATTTACTTTCAATATACCTTATTGTGCACATATTTCATACTAGAGCTAGACCAAGTGAAGCAAGTATTCAATGCAGGTCACAACATCAACCATGAATAGAGAAAAACTATTGATCCCACTTACATATGTGTATAAAGAGTAAATGGGGATTGTATTAGGCCTAAGGCAAACCAAGTGTCATGATCTAGACTGCTTAAATTTCATTAATGCAATTGAAGCTATTTTTTTGCATAGGACCCTCAAGAAACAACACAAGTAGGGGAATTAACATTTTAACATATATTGCATGGTTTAGAAGCCAAAATATTGATCAAACTACCTAATTTTGGCCAAAAAGATAAGGTAATGCTCATTATACTAAGTATAATGAAGGAACAATTCACTTCTCACAAGATGTGACCATATTCATCACCCTTATGAGTATGGTGAGAAAAAAAGGGCTTCCAAAATGTATTAAATCTCTCCTACCATATATGTCTATAGCTCCACCAATACACTATGACACTAGGGATAAATACACTACAAGGGTAAGTAGGGAAACCCCCTTTGATTCCACAGATGATGATTTGATTCACATTCCTATGGAATGCATCACTAAGATATTTTAACAAATAATAAAATAAGTAAAAAAGGCAATAAAATGAGTGGTAGACGTTGCAGATTACATGATATGCCTCAATGAATATTTTAATTGGCCTAAGTTTTTGGCATTTAAGCTAACAATGAACATAGAGAAGATCCTCATCAACACTATGCAAGCCTTCCAGTACTAATTTTTGGTACTTTTACTCTATTTCACATAATGGAAATCACTAAAATGCATAGTCAATACTACTCCATATTTTTAGTCTTCTATGATGTCCACTAACATTACATGGGCAAAAAGAGGGTAATACTATGGGAAGATTGGGAGGTTCAACACATGGTGGCTAGAAATTTAAGTCATGATTAATTTGAACCCAAGGGTACTCGAAGATGTGATGTTATATATGTGGGAGCATGTGTTAGTGACCAAAATACACAATTTCATGAAAATCAAGGTGCACAAATTGCCAAAGCAATAGCTACACCACTATCATTCTTCATATCCATATTGGATGCACATGCATAAGTGTTAAGGCAAAAAGTTCTCACAACTAGATCAGTGTAACCTTTGTAGTCCATGACCCTAGTTACACATTAACTGATGAAACTAAAGGCATAAAATCAATCATAAATGTAACTGTAACCATAAACACAACCATAATAAACACCGTAACCAACAACATATCCATCACAAGTGGACAAATGAAAGTAGAAGGCACAAATATCATGAGCTTCATCATCATCACCAAAAAAGGGGACCCAACACACAAATTCCTAGCTTGATAATAAATACATTAAAAAATATTATAGTTGAATATGAATTGGTAGAGCTTGGAGTTGAAGGTCAATAATTTTTACATTCCATGCTCGTATAAATTAGTAACGAGGTCTATGAGCAAGAGGAGAAGAAATGATTTTTCTTTTGGAAAGTAGAGTGCACCTACCAAGTGTAGAATTAGGTAAGCAAAAAACTATGGGTGGACATCACCTAACCTCCTTATTCTATAATTATTGATACTATAGGTGAAGAAGCATCCAAACAATGGTTTCAAGCCCAACTATTCCAAAAGGATCTAGCTACAAGATCCTCTACTGTGTAAGAACTACCACCATAAGAATCCCAAAACTACCATTATTATGTTGACCTCAGATGCATGTTATAAATTAAACCACTCTAATCATCAAGAATATAATGTGTATTTTATATAACTAGCTAAAGAGATTAGTGAACAATAAGCACAAGAAGTACAACCATAACTGCATGCCTAGACTATAAAGAGGCAAAAGAAGAGCATCACTCCAGCTTCAACCTCCAAAAATAAGATGGATACATGATGGGGTAATGTCTTAGAATCATCTTCTTTATAATATTTTGAGTCAATTACAATATTAGAATCATCTACCCCATGGATGTACTTGAATAAACTACTTTACCACAATGAAACCCGCAATACCAAGTTACATATGAATGACAAGATCCATCTTAAGTAAAAAAGAGGCTATAGGGAAGAAGAAGAGGAAGCAATAGGAAAAGTGTAAGGATATAGAGGAAGAATAGAAGCATAAATAACATCTTGTAGAAGAGAAGTGTAGAAATAAAATTGAAGAAGTAGAAGCTCAAAAATAAAGAGCCTATGAAGCTTAGGCTTAAAATAATAAATCCAAAGAAGCAATGGATCGAAAGAAGAGATCTGAAGACACATATGCTAAAAATAATAAATTTGAAGAAGTAAAGGCTCAAAATAAAAGATTTGGTGAAGTAGAGGCTAAGAAGAAATCACAATAAAAATTAGAAAATAAATTACAAGAAGCAATGAAAATTATGAAGGCTTAGGCAGAGTAAAAGGCTAAGCAATAAGCATAGAGAAGGAAAATAAAAATGAAGTAGATTCCAAAGCTAAATTTGAGATGAAGCCAAGGCTAAGGCTAAAGTTAGAGCTAAAGTGAAGTAGGAGGTAAATGAACAAGCCAAGAAACAGACACAAAGCATAGTGCAACCTAAAATTTCCATATAATAAGGTACACAAGAGGAGGTTTCTCAGCCTACACCACAAATAAAAATCCAATGGCTGTGGGATCTTCCCACATCATTTCCATGACACACCACATTTTCACTACCACTAGCATAGTTCATGATATCCCCTATAATAACTATAGTAACATCCATGGCTTTGACTATGAATATGTAGGAGAGATATTTGGATATTTCTCAGCTACTACTAACTAATAAAATTAAAATCCAAATTAATTTCTAAGATTCAATTATGTAAAAGTATTTGGTCTTAGAACATGAAGTCTTGTATCTCAAAAAGATAATTTAGAATTGAGCCTTTAGTTCACAAACACAAACTAGACCATTGAAAACATATTCCCTATACTGGTGACCCAAGTCTTAGGTAACCAAGTGATTTCTAAAGGCAATCCATTCTTAGATTTGTTGGTACAACTCATGAAGGACTGGGTCACTACACAAAATTTAAAAACACTACACACACAAGGACATAATATCAAGGCTAAATAGAGGCCATATACAAGTTATTAGAGGAGTATGAATAAGAGCTGGACACAACTATGTTTCAAGCCAAGAAGATAGCACAAGGTATGATAAATGGGAAGCATCAAATGAAAAAATATTTGGACAAAACTAAGCCATAGTTCAAAATGATAAATACATCCAAATCTATCATCAAAAATCATGCAACTACTTCAAAAACAATGAGTGATGCACGCAAGCTATTATTGGATTCAAGGGATGTGACCATGCAAAAATTATAGACCTAGCACAATGAGAATTTACATAACTCATTTACAAGAATCAGGCACAAAGGCACATGAATAGGTTGGATGAATTGTCACAAGACATCATAGTGAAAACATCAAATGCTAGGGCACTCATCACCATCATTGAGGATAAAGACATTTAGAACCTAATGGTGATTCAAGTCCCACTATGAATATTACTAATGATGGTATGGGAAGTGATGAATGATTGGAAGATGTTAAATTAAAACTTATCCCAACTTGATGCTTCCATTGCACAAATTGTTGATGAACTGTAATACATTCCCCCATAGTAGTTGCAACAAGTAATTCACTATAAGAAGAGTGTTGCAAGTGTCTAACCAGCTCTCCAACAACCAAAATAGCTTCCACCAATAGTTTCTATAGGACCAAGTGTTTCACACACTCCTCCATTAGGTACATCAATACAACAAACTACTATATAACCAATAGAGTATGACACCACCTACATAATAGGAATGCATAGTTCCAATTTTATAGTTTTCATATATTTTTGGCATAATTTATAGGTTAACCTTAAACATTAGGAGTGTTGATAGGTTGGATGATAACCCATAAATAGAATCCACTTGGCTAAGTTAGTCTATTGAAAAATTGAAAGGGTGGTAGGTCAATACACTACTTAGTTGAAAACCTGAAAGGGTAGCTAAGTAGTGTTGAAAGGGTGAAAACTAGTAAATGGCACCTAGAGTAATAACTATGACTCTTGTTTTTGGTTAATTACTCAACTCGAGCTTCAATTCAAGATCATGTGGTATGACTTTGTCTTAGGATGAGACAAATGTGTAAGTCCAAGAAAGAGTTGAGTGTAGAACATGGCTAGTAAAATCATATAGTATATATGCTAGACACATGTGTGATTTGCACTCATTTTATCTTTTGTATAATCTTTTTGTATGTATTCAACATATGTAAGCATATTTATAGATGACATTATGTGAAGAGTCACTTCTTTTGGGCATATAAAAAAGATGGAATATGAATAGACAATGCTAGGTAAAACTCTATATATAGTGTTAAATTATATTTTTATATGGTCTTAATGTGATAGAGATTAATACAAACTATTCTAAAATGGTTTTCCTATGTATCTTTCATGATTAATTTATGTGCAATAAGTACTTTATTTGATTTAATCTATTAATTATGAGTTTAACCATCTGTTAAGATTATAATAAACCTTGGTCTATCTGCACATCTATCTATTTTGTCTAATTAATGAATATATTAAGTCTAAATATGGTATTAATTGTTTACTTTTATTACTCCATACACAAGCTATCCCTGAATTAGCATGTTTTGAAGGGTTTCTAGGAATCTCTGCTAACAATCATGTGATAAATAACATAAAAATATAATATGAACTAGAAAACATGTCATGCTTAGATCTTGATTTTTGATATTTTAGAATATTATATTTTGTGTTTTTTTAAATATTTTACTTAAATGAGATGCTAGCCTTATAACCAATATATGGGATGGTCATGTGGAGTTCCTATATCAAACATGAGAATGGTAACCTAGAGATAAAAAGAAGTATCATATGTAACTATATTTTAATTTAAAAAATGATCTTGTGTTATAGTGTAAACATCATCCCCACCATGACTCTTAAGATCATGTGTATGATGGGTAGTTATAGGAAGTATAACATCATGTGGAATTTGATGTATAGTAGGAGAAACATGTGACTTTGTTGTATAACACAGTGAACTGTATGTAACACTATCTTAGCACATGGAGTAAATAATGGTTTTCATGAGTCTTGACTGACTCATTGATGTAATGGGTCTTGAAGTGTTGGTTGTCTACAAAATTCAACTATCTTCCTCTAAAATATCTACATAGAATGAACCTTAGTAATATGTATAACTATATGTGTATAATGACCCTAAATTGGTGGAGTAACTTCCTATGTAGAATGATTTATAATAGGTGTAACAACCAACTGTGGTTGTGGTGGGCATGGAGGAGGAAATGCTTTTAGATGAATATGATACTCATATGGAATATAATAAATTCTCACCACTTTGGTTCAATGTACATAATTGACACATCTATGCATTGAATATTACTTTCACAAATATTTTCCATCCAAGGGTAGGCTAAAAACATGTCAAATACACCTATGCTTAGTTAAAATAAGAATAAAAAAGAAAATATTACAAGGCCTACCTTAAGAGGTATAAAAATACATCCCAGGTGTTTCGACTTTGTCCATTAAATGCTTTGACTATCATGTTGTATCCATCAAATCCTTATATGTATATCTAAGAGTATAAGAAGTGTCAATGTATAAATATATTTTCTTGAACCATTATCGACCATGACACTATGAATACACTACAAATAAATGTACATTGTATAAGAAATGAATTAAAACCATAGTCATCTTCTAAAATATCATTGTCATCAAATGTAATTTTAGGTGTTAGGGCATGGTTAATATTAATATAATTTACGTATTTTTATATTATGTAATATGAGAAATCCATTATGTAAATAATAAAAACCATATGAAGTGGAAAAGTCACTTGAAAAGAGGAATAGGTTGGATAAGTTAAAAATCCATATAGGGTGATAAAAGTGGGAGGAAACAAAACATTAAGGGAAAGCATTGCATGATTGAATATGTACCCATTGCCTCTTAGCCATGGGAATGAGTATCTGAGCTAGTTTAATGGATATCTCCATAATTATTATTGTTTCATACTTATCACCATAAATTTTATCATTTTAGTTTCATGGTTGCCTCTTTCATTTATTTGGTTTCTATATTTAGTAATTATCATGCAAAAAAATTGTTCTTTTATTTTAAAATCCATGGTAGGGTCAATTGTGATGTTTCAATCCCAACAATAGGTTATTGTACTGATATGCTTATAAGTTTAACAATAATACTATGTAATGGATGCTCATATGTTGAAGGATGAGGATGTGTATTATATATCATATGCACCTCAAAGCATCATTAGTTTTCATTTCCAAATTATTTGGAAGGGGATTGGAAAATATTTTCAACTTTGCATTCCCATTAGGTTGTGGTCTTGAATCATCTATAGGTGTGTTGAGTTTAAAGATGTTATCATAAATTAGATCATGCATCATATGCCTTGACTTGAAGAATTTATTATTATAATGTCTATCACATTGGTAATAATCATAATATTCATTACTATAATATATTATAGGCATAGGCCTACTCATATCAACCTATTATGGTGGAGAGAGATATAAGACTAAACTTTGGTAATAGGTGTAAACATAAGAAATCTACACACTATGATTCTAAATGTCAAAATTCCCCTGGAGCTCTTTAGGACCACCTTGGGACCAATTTGACCCTTTGAACACTAATTAAGCCTAACCTAAAGTTAGTTTGATCAAATGACTTAACCTTCACCCTCGACCACTGACAGTCAGAGTGTACTTCCTTAACCACAAACATGCAAAACACCTACCTAATTTTTATAAAAATAACTCATCTAAATCTTCATGTGAGCCATTGCATGCATGGCTTAAAATTATTAGGCCTATTTAACATCTTGTTGCAACTCTCTTACCTTACCTCTAAGAAGAAAGGAAAATAGAGGTGAAAAGGATATGCAGTTGTTATTGAGAGTTTATGCATCCAGAGTTCCTTTGTTTTGTAGGTCAATCTTCATTAGTAATCTAGTGATCTAGCCATCACATTAGAAAGCCAACTTTTTTCCACTACTCTACCAAAGCACCAAGCATTGTTACTCTAACGAAATCATGTTAGAATCCACTAACGAGTCAACCACCTCAATCAATCACCCAATCATCCTTCTACAAGATAAGCATTTATTTTTTAGTATTCAATTAATTTATTTCCCTTCTCACTCAGGCTAACACCAACCCATCTCCAAAAATCCATCTTTGTGATCCCATTAATCTAACCATTTATCAACCCAAATCTACACATAGTAACCATCAATGGTTGTCTCAACTGCTGACAATCTATCCAACCACTGATGGTCACCTCAACCATCGACGGTCACTATGGTAGGAAATAATAAAAATTTATTTCTACCTACCTACCCTCAGACCAATTTGATATTCTATGGCCCTACCTGTTCATATACCCCTACCTAATTTTTTGAAATATACCCAAGCCATCTAGCATTAGTATTAACTTGCCTATCACTAATTTAGTCATTTCTATTTTATTTATTTGGCAAGAATTTCTTGTCTTCAATTTCAATACCTTTGATTATTGATGTAATTAATTTATATTATGTTTTATAAACTTAATTATTTAAAATGTGTGGATTGATAGTCCTTGATGAAGCTCTTGCTTCTGGGATCTAGCTAGCGTTAGGAAATCTACTCAGCTATCTATCTAACAAAAAAATCTTCTTAGTGTTATCTTATTTATAGGTCATCCTTCCAAGCCAAAGAGGAGTTATTAAAAATCATCTAATTCAACACACACGCAATCAAATAGGTTTTTTAACCAAACTCATTTTTAGTTTCTTCTTCTTCCTCAAAATATAAGCTGAAATTCACTAAAATATTCTAGCATGCCTAATGGGACCTTGAGTCTTTACTTTGGGTTTATTTTCTTTACATGTATATGTTCTTCTCTCTATCTATGCTCATTAATGAAACTAAAATTTCTTTTAGGTTTAAAATCAAGTGCATCAATTGCTTGCTTTTAATTTTAGCTCACTTTGAATTAAAGCACAATAATTTTATTATAGCATCACTTTTGTTGTACACACTAAACCAAATCATATTCATCAATTAAAACATAAAATAAAATTAAGACAAAGCTCGACTAGGATTTTATCACCTAATAGTCACCTTACCCTTTCTTGATAATCCTACTTAGAGGTCAATACTAAGGGGAGAACCAACTCAACTCTCTAGTTGAGTAAAATCTCTAGAAATCAATATATGTTGGCTAAGCACTTGACACCCTTATTGCTACAATGTGTGAAGTGAGGGGGTAGGCCCCAATACCAAGCCACATATTAATTCTGAATATAGATCCTTTTGATCACCTAAACAACCCAAAACCAACAATAGATTGATTTTATAGTATCTAATTTACAAGCCAACTTCTATCACACATTCTCATAACTTAAGGCATAAGACAAAAGTGAGATTAAACTTAACCATAGGATTTTAACATACTCTAGTGTGTGTTGGATTTCCTTGATCATTTTATTGCTTTATCTATGTTTGAGTTGTAACATTCTTTGTGTTTTCATCTCATCCTACTTGTATGGTTCTTACTCGTCAACAACAAAGAGACTTAACAAGTCAAGACACATCTATAGATTATTGAATATCCTCTACCTCTTCATCTATGGAGTAAATATCAGATGCTGAGAGTTCTCCTTGTCATTATGACACTTCTAGTATGCCTCAAATAGTCTCCTAAGGTGACTCAAACTTTGCTACCTTTTTGGATAATAACCTGATAGCTTTACAACATTATCTTAGCATAATAGCTCACCATACACCCATTTTGGCACCACCTATTGATCCACACTATAGCATGCCATTGGAAATTTTAGGTAACTCTTTTATTTCCACTATCAACACCTAACCATTAGCTACTCAAGCATCTACCTTAGCTAGTAACTTATTTGACACAACCATATAGAACCAACTAGCTCAACCTTCTAACACCCAAACACCTCCTAACCCAACTAAAAAATCTTCTAAGACGACCACCTCCCAACCTTTATCTACCCATACCCAAATAACTATTAGATTACCCACTACCACCATCATTATCATTACTTTGGCTACCCCTACTTTGTTTCAAAACATAGTAACACCAATACCTTCTACCTTACTTCTTAACACTACCATGGTTACCACTTATCCCTTACCTCTGACTCAACCACCCATGCCCACTCAGTAAAATATACCCTTTACCTGACCACCAGTGACCACATATTCATATGTGGCTTTGACCCAAACACCTATGGACACTTACCCATATGTGGAAACTTCTCAACCTCTGGTAAATTATCAATATGTCACTCAACCCCAACTATAGTATGCACCTTACAACCTCCTAGGTGCACCACCCCAAATAAACCTAACGAAGATGCTCATGGATAAGATGACAACTCTAGAGTCATCCATCTCTAGGGCTCACAACATCTTATCCTATGACCATATTTACAACAAGCCCATCCATCCATATATGCTGATAAGGCCATATCATCCTCAATGAGAACTTCTTAAGTTCTCTAAGTTTTATAGTAAGGAAGATCCCCAATAACACCTTAGGGAATTCAAACATTCATGTTATTTGATTGCCTATGATGATGCCCTACTTCTCCATACTTTTCCTATGTCTTTATTATGACTAACATTGGATTGGTATAGTGCCTTAACCAAGCATTCCATCTTCTCCTTCACCCAATTGGCTCAAAATTTCTTGGGTCACTTTTCAATAAATATGTCCAAGAAGGTTTCCATCATTGACCTCTACTCTATCTGGTAGTTTGATGATGAATCTATTTTTGATTTTGTAGCTCATTGGAGGAGCCTAATTAATCAAATTTTCTTCTTCTTACCCCAACCCAAATTGATCAAAATCTTTAGTCAAGCATGTGCCAAGCACATCTCTTCCACATTGTGTGTTCAGAGATTCTGAACTTTTGACAAAGATTTCACCATGGTGCACAAATTAGAGAATAGAGCCATTAATGAAGGAAAGCTAAAATTGAAAAATAAGAACTCTACCTAAAAACCAATGAGGCTTCCTCTTCCAAACTGAGTAACCAAACCAAAATTGGGACCAAAATCAAGGTAACTACAAACACGGTTGTCCTTAAATCCACTTCCCCATCATCTACCAACCAACCAAGTTCCTCTAGTTCCTCAAAGTAGAACATGAGAAACCAAAACCAAAACACCTAAAAGTAATTTAATCCACTTGGAGAATCATATGTTTTGATCCTAGAGAAGCTATTGAAAGATAATATAATACATATTCCTCTTATCAAACCACCTCATCAATTTGATTTTTCTCATCCTACACCTAGTTGGTAAAATGAAAATGATCTATGTGCCTTTCTTTGAGTAATCAGACATGATGCTAGTAGGTGTAAAACCTTCAAAAGTGTTTTCCAATCTCTCATTGACAATAGGGAACTTATGTTGTATAACCCCAACACAATTCAAAACCAAGTCCTTGACATATTTAGGTAGCCTTTTACCAATCATGTGCCTACCAAGAATGAGAACAACATGGTTGAGTGCTCTCATGATGCCTATACTATTAACATGGTTCTTGGGACACTCATTTCTGAAGAACCTACTAACCAACCTATTTATTCCTCTCCTCCTCTACTTATTGAGGTAGTGGAGTTACCTTATCTTTTTTTGGAGACCCAAACTAAGGAATCACCTCTTTTTCTTGCTCTACTTATTAAGGTAATAGAGCCATCAACACCTTTTTTGATCGACATACCAGAACAAGCACCCATTTTACCTTCCCCCTTGACCACTAAGCAACTTATTACCACTTTAGAGATCATTCCTAAAGAGGAATACCCCATGTCTACACCTCCCATAGAGGAGTCACATAATTAAAACTCGTATCCTTTGATTGAGGAAAAGGATGAGGTTCCATCCCTCTATCTCAACTCATGGGCTTATCTTTCAGGTCCACTACCCAAGGAATAAAACTAGCCTACAAATCAATCTCTAAGTTAGTGAAGAAAATGGAATTTGTCTCCAACCCTGACATGATTCAATCCACCTTATTGAATAAATTAGGGCTACCTTATATTACCAAGTGAAAACCTCCAACTACACCTTTAATAGACTAACCCACCACTCTTATTATCAAAACCCTATCTTACCAACCAAACCTATGAAATCCTCTACCAACCCAAAAAATTCTTAGCCAAATAAAGGACCTAAACTCCAAACAACCAAATCATGTTCTCCAACCAAACTAACCAAACCAACCAAGAACCTTGGCACCTTCCCTACATAGATTCTTAATCACACATCTATGAAAGTGGAGCTTACCTCACCAAACCCAACAACCAAATGCCAACCCAAATCAACCAAGGGGGTAGAAACACCAAAAATCAAGATGTAAAAACTCTTACCTCCCTCTACCTTTCCATTTATCTTAGGGAATCATCCCTCCACTCTATTTAGAAAGTCAATTATCCAGACTAAGATCCAACCACCACTTTTGTTTATACTAGTGCACTTGTTCTTAAACACACCTATTTTCACTGAACCATCAATGACCAAGCTACCTACTTTGGAACCTCCTACCTCTACCTTCTCAACCACCAACTTACCAAAATTAAAACCACCAACTAAACACACTACCTTACCCAAACCTTCCATCACCAAACCTACCCCCAAAAGGGATTCCACCTTATTAACCAAGACTAAAACCCCTAAACCCTCTCCACCTTTAGCTAAATCCTACTCTACCATTTTATAAATATTGTTTCAAGCTTATTGCTTGACCTTACCCCTTATTAGGCCATTTAACCCTCTCAATTTAAAACTCATCTATTATAATGATCACCATGTGTGCTCTTATCATAAGACACCAGGCCATGACATGGAGAGCTATAAATCTCTCCAAATCATTATTCATCAGATCTATGATGAGGATGATCTATTAATAGTTGAACCTCCCATAGGCCCATTACCAATCCAATAACCAATAGCCACTAGACAAAACCTATCTATTCTTCCACTCTCACCTCAGAGTGAAGAAGAACCAAATAACTCACCTACCCTAATTCTTCCCTCTATTCATACCATTTATGTGGTCATGAGAGATCAAAAAAAGGATAAAGGGAAGACCAAAGTGTCCATCTCATGGACATGCCCATCTTCTATCTCCCAACTAGACCCTATCCAAACATCTTCACCTTCACCCAAACCTAAGGTATCTATCTTAGGTGCCTCTTAATCTAACCCCTCTGAGTCCATCAAAAGAGTGGTACTAAAATAACTTCACCAAACCCTAATGAAGATGAGATTATATGAGTTTATTACCACTTTACCTAATCATCACCAAGCAATGATAGTAGCATTACAATCGGTAGAGGTTCAAAATGAATAACCTTAACCTCTAATAGCCTTTGTCAATGCTCTTCAAATTTCTAACCTTGTCAGCTTCAAGAACTTATAAATACCTTTTATCTATCTTGATGACCAAGATCCCCCTCTCTTTATAACTACTTACATCAACCAAACCCACATCACATAGGTCATGATTGATGGGAGAGCTAGTATTAATATCATTTCCTCCCATGCCTATAACCAACTCAACCTTTGAAATAATATCATGACTAAAACCTTGGTCATCCTCCAATCCTTTAATGTTACCATGACCACTACCATGAGAATGGTTTTCCTTTATATCCATGTAGGATCCCACATGCTCCCCAAACTCTTTTATGTAGTAGAAGGTGAATTCTAATACAATGTTTTATTGGGATGACCTTGGATCCACTCCATGGGTTGCATTCCATCTACCCTTCACTATTGCATTAAATTTGAGCATGAAGGCTAAGTTAACACCATTCAAGTTGACCCAAGTCCATTTTTGACATGCAACATGACCTACCAACCTAATGAGGTCCTTATACCTCCATCTAACACACCCTTCTTAACCAAGGATAAGACCTCTACCATGAAAGAGGAAACCCTACCTCCCTCTACTAGTGAGGCATCTATTAGATCTTTCATCCCTTTAAATTAGATCTCCAGCTTAGACCCCTTGGAATCTACATTCCAATGTATTTTACTAGGGAAATATCACCTCCTTGCCCTTACCATTTTCCCTACTCCTGAAGAGTATGGGAAACTTGACCACTAAACCAAGTATGACCTTAATGTTAGGGCCATTATTTCCTTTAGACATTCAAATTATAAAATTCATTTCATTTATGGGGGAATTGAAAAACCACTTAGCACTTCCGCCACCTCCCCTTTGCCTTGAGCATTCACCTCTAGCTTCTCTTAGCTAAACAATAACCAATAGCCACTAGACAAAACCTATATATTCTTCCACTCTCACCTCAGAGTGAAGAAGAACCAAATAACTCACCTACCCTAATTCTTCCCTCTATTCATACCATTTATGTGGTCATGAGAGATCAAAAAAAGGATAAAGGGAAGACCAAAGTGTCCATCTCATGGACATGCCCAAGCCAAGTTTTGCCAAAACATACCTTCACTAGTGTGCTTGGAAAAGATTTGGTCTCAGATAATATGAGCATGGGCCACATGATTTGGTCTCAATTTAGACTAGAAAGCCTCATGAGAATCATGGACTTGGTTTCATTCTACCTACCATCACCATTATTGAGGAAGATACCCATTTCTCACTGACCTCTCATCCACCTGCATGTGAGGATGATAACATTATACCACCTAACTTTTTTTTATCAACATGATCAGCCTCAGACCCCTAACTTATTAAAAGAAGGGGGAAATCATAACCATCCATTTAATCCATCCTTAGATGATAGAAGATGACTGTCTTACCATTAACACTATTTAGTACTGGTATGATGATTCTATTATCACCTACCTTAGTACCCTAGATTCTTCCATCCACAAATCTCTTCCTCTCAAAACCTCAACCATGTTGAATGAATCCATCATGGATATCAATTTGGGCACCTTTAATAACCCTTTTATTATCAAAATTATCCAATCAATGAATGTCAAGGAACTTTGGGATTTCCCCTCCTTCCTCCAGGATTGTAACATAGCATTTGCTTGGTCTTATAGTGATATGCCTATAATTAACCTAACCATTGATACCCATAACATAGTCACTCACCATGATTCCAAGCCCATCAAGTAATAACTTTGTTGCATGTAACCTCACATAGCCCTTCTCATCAAAGAAGAGATTCAACATCTTCTATCAGTCACTTTTATTCAACCCATTGACTATCCCTAATGGGTCTCAAATGTCAGGCCTATCACCAAATCCATAAGAGGACTATGCATTTGTGTGGAATTTTGTGACCTCAACCTCACATGCCCCAAAGAAGACTTTCCTCTACCAAGAATTGAATAATTAGTTGATCTTATAACTAGACATGAGATGTTATATCTCATGGATGGATCTTGAGTTACAATCAGATCCTAATTACCCTCAAAGATCAGCAAAAAACTACCTTTAACACCCCATGGGTGACCTTCTACTATAGGGTCATATATTTCAAATTAAAAAAACCTAGTGAAACCTATCAATGTACCATGACTTACATCTTTGATGACCATATCCATAAGATTGTAGAGGACTATGTGGAGGACCTTCTTAGAAAATCCAAACTCTAAAAGGATCATTTAGCCATTCTCAAGATCATCTTTGAATAGATTATCCATTGCCCTATCTACCTCAACCCCAAGAAGTACATTTTTGGGGTCTTTTTAGGAAATCTTCTTGATTTTATTATATCTCTTCATGAAATCAAAGTTTAGCCCACCAAGATTAAATCCATCCTTGACATGATTCCTCTCATCAACCTTAAGTAGCTCCATAGTTTGCAGGAAAAGCTTTAATATATTCATCACTTTATCTCCTAGCTTACAAATTGATGTCAACCCTTACACCATCTTATAAATAAGGATGTATCTTTCAAGTGGGATAATGATTGTCAAAAGGCCTTTGATTCACTTAAAAATTACCTTTTGTCTCCACCTGTCCTCACCCCTCCCAAAGATGACCAACCTTTCTACATTTATATATCTACCATTGACCACTCCCTAAGAGAAATGATTTCTCATCAAGATGAACAACATAGAGATCAAGTTATCTACTACATTAACTGCATGTTTATAGAGTACAAGACTTAGTATACCCATATCAAGAATCTTTGCTTAGCTTTAGTCTTTGTGGCCACCAAATTTCACCACTACCTTCTTAGCCATAAAACCTATGTCATAACCAATACCTACCCACTCAAGTACATGCACTCCAAGCCATATCAAAACTAATACATGGCCAAGAGGCTCATGATTTTAGCAAAGTTTGACCTTGATTTCTTTAAGCAAAAGTCAATTAAGGATCAAGTCATTTCCAACTAATTGGTTGAAGCACCATTAGTAGATAACTGACTTCCTCCTCTTAAGTTCTTTGATGAGTCCATCATAACCCTCTCTCAGGTGGACTTTACCTCTCAAGTCATCATGTTCTTTGATGGATAAAAAGTGTCAACATGGTGGAGGAGATTTTATCATCCTTATCCACTTTGATGGTGAACCTCTTCCTTTGGCCTTTAAGATTGATTTTGAGTATACCAATAATATGGTTGAGTATGAATCACTAGTCATAGGCCTTCAAACTACCTTAGCCCTAGGAGTTAAAATAATCAATATCTTTGGTGACTCCTAACTTGTGGTCAATAAAATCAATGACTCTTACTAGTGTAATAATGATGTTTTGAAATAGTATGAATAACTAGTTGACAAACTATTAACATCATTTGAACACTACCACATCCAATCAACCTCATGATCTACCAAAAAGTTCACCAACACCATGGCTTCCCTCACCTCTTAGATTCCATCTAAACCCTTTAAATCTAAGTTATCTATCATTATCCATAGAATTGCTATACCTTCCTATACCAAACCAAATTCTCCCACCATTTTCAATGTGGAAGAGACCCAACCTGACCTTTGGTATCAACAGACCCTCGACTACTTCAACCTTGCCATCATTCCTTTTGGCCTCTCTAGGAATTCTCTAAGAACATTTATATAGAGTACCTCATGCTACACCATTATGGGAGAAATTATTTATAAACGTGGAATCAATGGTCTCCTATTTGGTTGCCTACATAGTCATGAAGCCTCTCAAGCTATCATGGAAATACATGATGGGATATGTGGGGGACACTTCAGTGGCCTCACTATGGCTAAATGCATCCTTCACCTAGGCTATTACTAGTGTACCCTTAACCAAGACTACTATGATTATGTGAAAAAGCATGTTAAATTTCAATAGTACACCAATTTTCACTATACAGCTAATATTGTCTTCATGTTTCCATTGATTTCTATCCCTTCTCATAATGGGGTCTAGATCTTATTGGTGAAATTAACCCCCATTCCTCATAGAGACACCATTCTATCATCACTATTATTGAATATTTTACCAAGTGGGTAGAGGCTATTCTTTTATTCTCAACTAAAGTCAAGAAGATTATTGATTTTATCAACCATCACATCATCTACCATTTTGGTTTTCCTCACAAGATTATCACCAACAATGGTAAGTATTTTAAGAACAAGCAATTCTAGGGTCTATGTGACACATTCAACATTAAGTTAGGCTTCTCCTCACCCTATCACCCTCAAGTGAATGGACAGGTTGAGTCCTTTAAAAAAAATCTTAACAACATGCTAACTAAAATGGCCAGTACATCTAGTTGGGATTGGCATTTGCATATCCCCTTTGCCTTATGGTCACATTGTACTAGCATTAGAACCACTATGGGTACTACTCCTTTTTCTCTAGTATTTGGAGTAGAGGTAATCTTGCCTCTTGAGGTACAAATCTCATCTCTTCACATATCTTTGCAATATCTAATTACTAAGGATGATTATCATCAGGATCATTTAGCTCAACTTGAGCTAATTGATGAGCATCATTTAGTATCCCTTACCCATATTCATGTATATCAAGAGTTCATCAAGCATGCCTATAATAAACACCTTAGAGTGAGATAATTCAACATCAAAGACCTCATCCTAAAGGAAAATAAACATGTCACCAATATGGAAAAAATCAAGTGAGGTAAATTTTATTTCAATTGGCTTGGACCCTATATTATAACCCATAAGTATGGATTAGGGTCTTAATGGTTATCTTCTCTAGAAGGCAACCCAGAACCTGATCCCCTTAATGCTTCACATCTACGTCAATTATTTTGTTAAAAAGGATTAGGTTCACATTTTGTTTTAACTTAAGATCATTCCTTACTTTCAACCACATTCACCTCCCTATTTTAGGGGAAACTGATTAAAACTAGATCATGTGATCATCCATCATAATTATGGCCTAATCTTGAACAATGGGTACCATGGCTCTACCCATCACATGATTCTCATGGTACTTTACACCCTTCTCCCAAGATATATTCCCATGTTCATTATCACCTAAAGCTGTTTACACCTAATCAATCTCGTGTGTTTCTATTTTTTCCTTCATTAAGGTGAACCCTTTAAGCCTATATAAGCATGTCTATGTCAATTAAAAAAAACAATCAAAAAGTAAAATCCCAACCAATAACAATCATGGGTCATTCCTAGCATTCATAGATTGCTCTTTTGAAGAAAAAATACATAATCATACTAAAATTACACAAATATAAGGTAGGCTACTCCCTTGAAGGATAGATATCATAAATCCTTGAATAAAGCATATAAACTTAGACCAATCCCTTGAAGTATGGCTAAGTAAAGCATTTGTCAAAAGCACAACAATTTCTTGGAAGCTTATTGCATCGATTAACTTCCCATATACAACAACAAAGCAAAAGGCCCATTATCACAATCACAATCACAACAAAAGAAAAATAGTTTTGAAATCCATAATCAACTCTCACACAGTAAAATAAGACGGAAGCTGTAATCAACTTTCACAAGTAGACTTCCTGCATCGAATAGTCTACACTTTATATGATATAGACTTATTTATATGAACTCTTTAGACACCTACAAAAGAGGCATGCTAGTCTCATAAGAAGCTTCCATTTTCATCCATCTCCCCTTTATGCACTATAAGAAAGGGATTTTGAGCTTACTTAACATTATGTGGTCAAGATACCTTTTTAACCAACTAAGATCCCTAATACAAAACATTCAAAGGGATTATGTTCATTAATCCAATCCAACTTTGGTTTTATTCTAGTCCTTGTCAAAGAAGAAACATCGTGCCCTCCTCTTATCCTGTCATGACTAGTTGAGATTTTCATTATGGCATTTGTCTCTTAATTATATTCTTTATTCTCCCATATAGTGTTGTTCGTTAACCTACCTCATGTGTTTTACCTTAAAATAAATTAACAACAAAGCATATGCACATCTGTCATAATCAATAGCATAATCATAATCAT
Source organism: Torreya grandis (assembly GCA_037957365.1). Lineage (NCBI taxonomy): Eukaryota > Viridiplantae > Streptophyta > Pinopsida > Cupressales > Taxaceae > Torreya > Torreya grandis. Next base: position 1,315,905 of record JARHVA010002162.1, read on the forward strand.
AACCATAACAAGCATAATAAAACCATAGCATCCATAAGTAATAAAACACCTAACCATTTTTTTCCATCACATGTATAAATCTAAATAATGAAGCATATACTCATTAAAAATTAGCATGTCATAAGTAAATAGGAAACATACCAAAAATCCATCTCATGCCTAGCTAAGTGAGTCTACATCAATGTCTAACATCCACAACATAAGCATAATCCATAAGCAATATAACATCACATAATAAGCATTAAACATCAATGCAAATCATAGACCATAAGCATGAAAAATAAACAAAGATCATATATATATATCATGAGTCAAATAACATCATAATGTATACAAGCAGATGTCCATTCTCTCTCTCAAAATGAACATCTCACCACATCAGCTCATAGGCCAAAATCAAAATGATATATAGTAATATATAATGTATGAGCTATGCATATGACATCATAATGTAAATAAGTAGATGTCCATTCTCTCTCTCAAAATGTACATCTCACTACATCAGCTCGTAGGCCAAAATGAAAATGATATCTAGTAATATATATAATGCATGAGCTATGCCTATGCCCATAGGACACCACTATCTCTTGGTGCACCACTAGGTCCCAATTCCTATCCAATTTTAGCATTCATTTTTCTACCTAGAGATGATACCCACTACCTTGGAGTAGCCATAATGACACCACCTACAAAGCTTGCTCTATACTCTCTGCATCAGGGCTCATTAGGACACCGCCTCAAAACTATAGCCTCATAATACCGTATCTCTTCCACTATAGCCAAGTATCATGCCATGGGGATGGTTTCTAGTGCTCTTGTTAGTTCCATTTCCCCTCATCCTCTCTACTTCAGGAGTACCTCTCCTATATAACCAAGGCTAGTGAAGCCCTCAGTTGGTCCCTATCACCTGTAAGAGTTGTAACTTGAGCCTATAGACCAACCACCTGACCTTGTAGCACTGTGACTTATGCTTGTGTAGTGTCTAGTACTACTCTTTCCTATCCATTAGGGTCAACCCCCTATGCTTATGCCCTCTGACCCCCTCTCCCTATGGGGTCCAAATCCATATGCCCCCTACCATCATCACTATCACCAAAATTTGATGCCACATATAATGCCTAGTATGATGTCATGTACCCATCTATAAAGTTGACATCATCTATATGTGACTTGGCTAGCAACTACTCATGATCTAACAATGTCAGCACAAGATATGGATCTATAAATAAGATATTTTAGTCCTCTCACCTATACCTAGGAAAAACACCTAAATTACCCTATATGAGGCCAAACTACCTCTACACCCTATTAAATGGGATGATCTCTACCTCTCCCTCCCTCTGACTGAGAATCCACCTCTAACTATATAAGGACAAGGTCTACCTCCTCTAGCCAAGACATATTAGAAACTAGACATAAGGCCTCCAAATAATGTCATTAATCACTACTGTAACTAATTCACCCCTAAACAAATCCACATAATGGGCTCCTCCCCTTGCACTTGAAGTAATAAAGTCACATTTTCACTATATGAACCCATATGAGAACTCAATCTATGTGTATCCTACCCATGATAATCCCACTAGTCTCAACACTCAGATGTGCTCATAGGCTCACTAGTGTAGAACTAGTCTGACACTAATACCGTACCTCCTATGGACCCTAAACCCTCATAACTCCCTCTATATTTATACTAAGAGAATAGGTACCCAAACAAACATAGTCTACCTTAGTAGTAGCTCAACCAACACCCCTAACATCCAATATTGGAACTTGTCACTACTCAAGTTAAGAAGAAAAAAACATGAGACAACCATCATAAGCATCATCAAGAGTCTCCTCTTACCTGTATCCCTTTGGTACATTGTGCTATAGCTAAACCCCATAGCATGCCATCTAACCCAATCACTATCATCTTTGTACAAAATTTTAATGTGATCCTCCCACTCCTCTCACTCTATGTAATAGATCAGATCACCCTGAAGAGGTAGTGATGTGATCCTATGTACATCCTTAGAAAAGATCATCATCTCACTGGTCGATAGTAAGAAGGTGCTCATAGTTGGATCCCATCTCTTGATGAATGTTATGATCATAGATGCATCTCAAGGCACATGTTGATAATGCCTCATCTTCCCCAATCTAACCTCCTCCATATAATCCTAATTAGTTGGGGTCATCCCTTGGTCTACCTTTGTGAAGATGAGTGGTACTAGGTCATCCATCTGTATCTGCTCCCTAGCCTATAACAATTCATTCAAAAACATATCTAGACACCTACACCATTATTTACTACCAACACCTACCCTACCTTACCCTTTAGATTTACAAAATGACCTATTTCCCTTCCCATCTGACCCATCTTTACCCTCTAACCTACAAGGTTAGCCTATTCCTAGCAAATAATATCTAGTTTGCCTTAACTTTTAAAACACTTCAAAAACTATCTTTCTCACTAGGTGATTGTTGATGGTCATAGTGACTACCAATAATTATACATCTATTTTATTAGGGATGTCAACCATTGATGGTTGAACCCAACCATCGATGATCACTATGGGTGTTCAATGAGTGGAACACCTAAAACCTACCCTACCCTAAAAACCAACCCAATCAATAGCCAAACCTCCTACCTTGCCACCCTAATGTACCTAAACACCCTAATTCACCTATCCACCCATTTAATTTTACCATTCACCCACAAATTTACATTAAACCCCTAAAAACCCTAGCTAGGGCATACCCATTCAAACCTAAACATTTAATCCACTACCCTCAAAACCCATACAATTACCAAATTAGGCCGACATACCAATTGTAAAACATCCCCTACCTCATTTCCTGACCTCCATCATGGATTCAACTATAAACTAACTTGTCCTCATTTATGTCCACATGCTCCTTACATCCTCATTGGTCTCCATGTCCTCTTGATCATACCTACTTACTAGGTCCACCTCAGCAGTCATTGTTAGCAAGTTTTTCACCCAAAAATGTGAAAATCCAGAGCTCCATAGTCAAAAGTGAAAATGATTAAAAATAACACTCACTTTTCACTTTTGACCCATGGACTTTTAGGTTTTCCACCCTGACTGTCGATAATCAGGGTGACCATCAATGGTTACCCTTAAGCACCCTAACCATCGACGGTCAAGAGGCTCACCTTTTTTGAAATCACTTATATGCATACCCTTTTTTCTCAATAGAACCACATCACACCCACCCCTAAAAACTACCTTTTCCACCAACCCCAACTACTTCATCACCTCATTATTGGTCCATTTCGGTCCAACTAGCACAATTTTTGTGATGACTTTTGCCTAGTTCTTTGACCACAGTGACAACATTTCCATATTGACCCTTTTTGAACTTGTACCACCTCACACTTACTTGACCCACTTATGTCTTCTTGGGAACACTTCCTACCTTGGATACTCATGATACTTGACCAATTTATGTTTGCACTAGAACTTCATACTTTAGATACCCACCAAATCACAAAAATCACTTATGAGACTTATGAGTGTTCCTAGTCACCATGCCGAATTGTAGTTACATATTCCACTTGTCACTTATCTTTCTAACGTCAACCTTTAATTTTACCAACTATGATAACCTAGTCTATACATGCTTTTGGATATCATACTTTTTATTGCACTTTGAACACTTATTTACACTTTAGTGCCCAACATATCACTCACCTTCATGGAATATACCTTTTTCATCACCTTCATCAACCTTATCAAACCCACACCAAATTCTATTTTACCTAATTGACTCCTAGTTTGAGGGGGAATACCTCCTTCCATACTTGGGTTAATCATGACCTGCGAACAATAATCCATTTTTATTTTATATCTTGTTGATTCAAAGATGCATAATAAAAAGGAGTAAAATGTAGATATTTTAAATCCACACACCATGATTCCAAATATTGAAATCCCCCTGGACCAGCTTAGAACCCCCTTGGGATCAATTTGACCTTTTGAATGCTAACCAAGACTAACTTATGGCTAGTTTGACCAAATAACTTAACCTACTTTTTACCCACATTATTACCTTTACCCTTAGCCATAGATGGCTAGGTTACACCTCCTTAACCAAAAACATGAAAACCACCCACCTTTCTTTTCTAAAAATAGCTCATCTAAATCCACATGCAAGCCATTGCATGCATGAGTTAAAATTAGAAGGCCTAGTTAACATATTATTTCAAATCTCTTGCCTTGCATATAAGAAGAAAGGAGTAGAGAGGTGAAAAGGATATATAATTATTATCAAGATCTTGTGCATCCAAAGTCCTTTATTTTGTATGTCAATTCTCATCAAAAATCTAGTGATCTAGCCATCATGTTTAAGAGCGACTTACCATCACTACTATACCAAAGTGTCAAGCATCGTTATTTTTTTGAAATCATGTTAGAATCCACTAATGAGTCAACCACCTCAATCAACCACCCGATCAACCTTCTACAAGATAAATATTTTTTAGCATTCAATTACTTTATTTCTTTTCGCACTCAACCTAGTATCAACCCATCTTCTAGAATCTAGCTTTGTGATCCTATCAATCTAACCATTTATCAACTTATATCTACACATAATAACTATTGATGGTTGTATTTACCCTTGATGATATGTTCAATTTTCAATGGTTAGCTTGACCATTGATGGTCACCTTAACCACCGATGGTTACCTCAACCATCAATGGTCACTATGGTAAGAAATAACAACAAGTTATTTCCACCTACTTATCCTCAACTCAATTTAATTTTATATGTTCCTACCTATTCACAAATCCCCACTTAATTTTTTGAAATAGAACCAAGCCATCTAGCATAGTATTAACTTGCTTATTGCTAATTTATTCATTTTTAGTCTATTTCTTTAGCAAGTATTTCTTGTGTTCAATTTCACTACCTTTTTATTATTGATGTAAGTGATTTTTATTCTATTTTATAAATTTAATTTTTAAAAATGTGTGGATTGATATCACCCTAGGAAGCTCTTGATTCTAGGATCTAGCTACCACTAGGCAATTCACTCACTTATCTATCTAATAAACAAATCTTCTTAGTGGCGTATTATTTGTAGGTAATCCTCTCAAGCCAAAGAGGAGTTCTTCAAAATCATTTGATTCAAAATGCACACAATCAAATAGATTTTTCAACCATACCCATATTTAATTTCTTCTTCTTCCTCAAAATATAAGCTGAAATTCCCTGAAACAATAGCATATGAGGAGGTTGAGGTAATCATGAAAATTGCCTCCTTCTTAGAGTGGATAGGACAAATAAATTAGTATGCTATGATACTAAATTAACTATTATATTTACCTCATTCTTATTATCATTTTATTTAACATTATAACTTAGTTTACTTTGAAACTTTGAAGTTGAAGGATTAATAGAATTATGCTTAGATTATGTATCTATAATTGTATGACATAACTCATCAAATGATTTAATTTTATTAAACATAATGGACTCATGGATAGGAAATAATATAATTTTATTTAAAAATCTTCTAACTCCTTGTCAATTATAGTATTCATCATCTTAGAAAGCATGGTCTTGTTTTAGAGAACACAACCATTGATAAAAAATTGGATCATTATTTAAATTTTACAATTTAGGCATAAGAAAATTTATAATTGATATTTTATGAAACATATCCTATAAAGTGATCTAACAAAGAATATAATTCCTTGACTATGTGGAATGGGATATCATAGAGACATTCCAAAGCATAGTCCTTAATACTTTATGTAAATAACTCAATCAATAATATTTCATTGGATACATAATCCAAGCATGTTATGTGGTCTATATCACCTTTACACTCATAAAATGTAATATTAGGAGTTAAAAACCCCTAAGTAAAAGATAAGTTAAAATATTTGGGGATAATGGATTATGAAGAAATGCATGAGAATATATTAAATTACTATCTCTAGAAGCATCCTAAATCTAATTATGATAGTCTACTTTATGGATCATACAATAAGAGAGTTTGATTATGTCACATGTAGTCATCTTAGGATTTACATAGGTTGACTATGTAGGAATAGGAAAAGTAATATAAGGGAAACATTATGTTGCCTCCATAATTTGGGTGGGTATCACATGTGTAGCAAAAGGTGTAGAGTAGAAATAGTAACAATAATACTAGTATGAACACCTATGTTGTAATAGTAACTTGAAAATGTTGATAAATATTATTGAAAGAATCATACTATTCCTTAGATGTGATAGCCCTAGCTAACTTTTTTTTCTTATCTCTTGTTACATATAATAATGCATCATGTATTTATGGAGTTATGTTAAGATATTAAGCAAATTCACTTTCATCTATGTCATCAAATATATCAATGAAGTCCACATATTCATTTATTTTAATAGCATCCATAACACTTATTTCATGAATAATGCCAAATTTAATAATCATACAAAGTAAATTAATATGGTTTACTCTATCTCTTTTGGTAGTGATAGTATGGACTATAGGATCAAATATAATCCTTAGATGAATAGTGGGAACATTAGTAATAAAAGGAGTCATGTACACTCTTTGCCACCTAATGGTAACATGAAGCAATCAGATTGAATATTACAATAATATGAATTGAGGGAGGCTAAATATTATTCATTATTAATTTCAGCCTTATTAGTCTACAACAAATTTATCCATGTGATGGCTCTAGGAATGGGAGAGGAAACTATAAATTACATCATGAACACAAAATTTTACACAACATAAAATTATTATTATGTCAGATGATATTTTACATTAAAGGTTAAAGCTTATAAAGATTCCACAGGTGGTTATAAGATTCAACTATCCCATGAACCAACTCTTTATTTAGAAACATAAAACAAGTAAATAAATAAACTAAACATAACCATGGATCATAAATGACCTAAAAAATTTCTCCTTGATTGAAAGGGGTATGGAAGATGAAATAACTAGAGTAATGACTCTAAATTCATCAAAGTATCTATCACACATACCACTAGCACACTATATATCTTGGTACTGACCAAAACCAATGCCACTCCATACAAAATCTCACCTTGTGATTTCTGGCATAAAGGTTGATGAACATGATCAAGTCTTGATCATCCCTTGTGATCATCATAATGTACTATAGTAGAAAATGATCAAGGCTTCTTCAACCACATAGATCCACATAAGATATCACATAGAAACCCATCCAAGTGACTATTTATTACTGTGTATAGCACATCTCCCTAGTGTCCAACAAACACTAATGACCTTTTCTCAACACTGAAGGTGATAGTAACCCTTGTCAACTCGTATAATCATTGATAATTGATCAAAGGGGCCATATAATATCTTCCCCCCATTAGGGGAAACATGAGAAGCCCATGTAAAAAAATCAAATTAAAACTAAATTGTCTAGTCCTCATCATGAATATAAGTGGAATGAAGAAAACAAAAAATGTAACTAAAATAAGTAGACTACTATTACCAAAGTTTCCATTCAAACAATTGACCTAAAAAATGAGTGAATAACTAATTGGACAAGGGAATAGTCCTCTAGATTCCAATAGATCCTTCAACCTCTAGTGTGACACTTATATTTTATCAATCATAAGGATCCTAGTGGACTTACAGAGGATGATACATTCTCTAATAGCACAAGCATGGGATGAAAATTTAAAACTTTTCATTTTGAAGGTGTTAGTTTCCATTGAAAATGCACATTTATACATCATTTTTAAAAACATTATTTCAAACAACATAAAAATAAATTTCAAATCATATAATCAACCATTCTAATATGTCTAGAACATTCAAAAACCTATAAATCAACTGGTCACTCAACCACATTCAAACAAAATATTTGTTTGTCCAAAAAAGTGTCATAATGTAAGCTACTCAATGAAGAATGCAACAAAGTTGTTGACCAAAAGAAAATTTAACAAAAAATATAATTTTAAGGTTTGAACTCTTGACCTCCCTTTGGATAGTGTCTTTACAAAATCTTATTAGCCAACTCATCTTCAATGGGCTTGAGAACATAAAGGGAAAACGTTCTATTTATCTCTTATTTTGTTGAGTTGAAACATAAAAATAAATATTTACATGTAAAATTAAATGTTAAATTTTTCCCTTGTGGAATCCATAGAACATAGGAAACTTTGGAAAAGTAAAAATTTAAATCAAATAAATCATGTATTTTACTTAGGTGATTTCAAAAGTGAATCAAGATTGATTTTTACTTTTGAATTCTATACATAAAAATTAAAATTCAATTTCCATAAGGTGAAGACTGTATAATTTATACATGGATGCTGAGGAACACCAAAAATTCACATAAAGAGAATGTTTGATGTGATTTTGACCATATAATGATCCAAAATTAGTATCAACAACAAATAGAATTTACAGGGGCACTATATAAAAAAAATGTTGTTTTGGACATGGAGAAGTTGTATAATATGCCATCCAAACTAAAATTTAAATTGGTTGGTTGAAAAAATATGTTTGGATTATATAGATCAACATATAGGGATGAACTAAAAAATCAGGCCATGAAAATCTATCAAAACATAATACATATATGTTTTTTTTTTTTTAATTTTAGGGATTTGAAGACCATACAATTATATTTTAGAGGGCATATAACTATCTTGAGGCAAGTTTTGAATCCATAGAATTTAATTTTTCAAGCTTTCAGAATATATAATGGCTTATAACACCACTATGATTGGAGATTTACTAGCAAAAACAAAAAAAAATGGAAAAGTTAAGGCTTAAAAAAAACATACCATTGGACAAAATAGACTTCAAAAATATTTTAACATCTTCAATCCTCCATTACCACCACTGATGGCTTTAAGAATGGGAGAGGAAACTATAAATTACATCATGAACACAACATTTTACACAACATAAAATTATTATTATGTTGGATGATATTTTACAATAAAAGTGAAGCCTTACAAAGATTTCATGAGTGGTTATAGGATTCAGCTAACCCATGAACCAACTCTTTATTTAGAAACATAAAACAAGTAAGTAAATAAACTAAACATAACTATGGATTATAAATGACCCAACACCATAGAATTACATACTTGTTATAGATTTGACATATTAAAAAAGAAAACAACATGTAATGATTACAATCATAGCTTGAGTTAATAAAATAGAAAATATGTACAACCATTATAGCCATGTGTAACTTATGAATGAGGAAGAATCATAAATTAGGTTTGAAAATTATATTTGTATAAAAAAATCTAAAACTTTAGAATGAAGGATGAAATTTAAAGTGAAACCTAGGGTTTGGATACATTCAATATATAAATGGGTTTACGAATATGTTTTACCTTATTTTTTATTAGTGTGATATAATAAAATATAACTTTGAACTAATTAATATTATCTGATATATTACAATAAACATGAATTTGAATGTAAAAAACATAATTTAATTATAAAATTGTGCTTATAATAAATATAAAATAATCAATGGAATAAGATAACTAAACGTTTTCTATATTGTGTAAGCTGAGATTGAATACAGATGACAAGAATGACTGAAAACTAGATTGTGAGTCACTCAAATCAAGTATTGAGTCTCTAGATGCGCTAGATAGAATCATCTCACTCTGGAAAATATGAGCACATGTTAGAATCTGAAACATGATATTTTCATCTAAGTGAGTTTTGATTCTTTATCTATTCATAAGCTACTACACCTACTTGTAAGTCATCTCTATGTGAAATATTCAAAAACTATTTGTGCATATGATTCTAAAAGATTGTCTCTTTATATTTGAAACCCTAAGTCCACATTTGACACTAGGTTTTGGTTTGTAAAATGGGAAAGAAGGTGGGATGAGTTAAACCCAACCACTTCTCAATGAATGGATAAGTGTTACATGCATATCCAATACTCTAAAGTGGGAAGTGAAATTACATGTAGTTCTTGTTAGGTGTATGCATTCAATAGTGATCCTTTTATGAGCGCAACTATGATTTAGATTTTGATACTTGAAAATGAGAAAAATTGACTTGATTTTGACGTGCTTCAAACTTGGATAGGACATACTCCTTGTGACTGATGGATGAAATTGAAAGAATAGGGTAGTCCCTTTGAATGTGTAGATGTGTATAATAGGCTTACTTAATAAATGTTAGATAATGAATAGTCTTAGGCCTATTATGTATTTATATCAAACTCTTTGGGTACTTTCTCATCCCATAGACATTAAAGATTTATAATAAGGATTTAAATATGAAAATTAATTATTGCTTAACATATAAGGAGTTTATTAGGTTTTGACGAGTCCAAAATTATGGAATAGTTTGAGTTTGATGGTTATATCCAAAAGATAAGAATACTATTATGATGATTTAGAGATAGTTTAAATATGGATTTGAATAGGTTATATAAACTAAGGAATATATGTAGATGATTGATCATAATTCAAGAAGGTCAAACACATGGAAAATATGTAGATGTGAGAGAAGGGTGAAAAATATACATATGTGTATGCAAAATTCATGTAAGGTTAAGGTATGCCAAAACTACCATTGCCCAGTATATAATATATAATTCTAGATTATAAATATGGATTAAATTCATTATATGGGGTAAATGAGCATCAAATATGTATCAAATAACAATAAATACTTCATTGGTTATATAAGGTGTGCATTTAGGGCCAACAAATCCTCAATTGACATTAGATAGAAGAAACTCATTTTGGGGGATCAATTGGCTGTAATACCTATCATATTGAAATAAATTATCGATTGGTTCAATAAGGTGTACACTTATGGATGATGGATCCCCAAGTGAGATTATATGGGAACAAATAATTATAGGGGTATAGTTGACCCCAATTTTGTATTAAATTAAGTCAAATACTTGATTACTTATATAAAAATATGCATTCAACACCAATAAATCCCAAATGGACATTAGATAATGTGTTATAAGGGGATCAATTGGCCCTAATTACATAAAAAAATGACTAAATACCTAATTATTTTGGTACAATATTTATTTGGTGACAACAATGCCCCAATTAACATTAGATGGTGATGGCGAGTTAGGGTTTCCTCTAGTACTTGAGTGGGAAAGGATTGGTGATGGTGATGGTGAGTGATGGTGAAGGTGAACAAGTAGAAACAAAAAAGGTAAATCCAAAATATCTTGAGTGGGAAAGGATTGTTGAAGGAATGAACAACATTAGTCCAAGCCCCTGTATGACCTTCCATGTGTCAAGAGGAATCCAACATAATAAAAAAAGATAGGTAGAGTGGAATGAAGGTACATAACATAAAACATAGAGATAGCTGGAGTCAAATGGTAAGGATTTCATGGATACTCAAACTTTCCTTTCTATGACTAACCCTGGTTTCAAAGGAAAATTTTCATGGGTAGACAAGTTAAAAGGAAAAATAGGAGAATACACAGTGGTTTGCCCTGCATAGGAACTTAATATCACCAAGTATTTAAGAGGATTCAATATTTATGTTCAAAATGATCTAAAAATCAAAGCATCAAGAAGCTTATCATATTCATTGATAGGAAAATTCCTTGGATCCACCCTAACATTGATAGGTTCAAAATATGGGCAAGAAACTATTGGAATATAAAATGGTCTTTGGAAATTTATGAAATGAGCAATGATTTATTTTTAATCCAATGTACTGATTAATAAGACTGTGCCAACATCTTAGTGGGAGGACCATGGTTCATGGAGAGATTTGGACTCTTCCTAAAAAAATGGAAATAAGGAATTAACACAAAACTAGAAAATATCAACATGATGCCAATATGGGTCTAATTACTAGTACTTCCACTAGAATACTGGGAGGAGGACCTTTTCATTAGCATAGCAAAAACATTTGGCTATTTCTTTGGTTTTGACTTAGTAACTAAAGCAAGAACTAGGTTGTAATACACTAGATTATATGTAAATGCATGTGTGGATCATGAAATGCCTTCCTTTGTCATTTTAAACTCTTCAAGTGGAGAAAAGATCCAAATAATATAATATGAAAATACCATCTTGAAATGTGAAGGTTGCAATAAATTAGACCACATGATAAGGAGCTATCCCACCTTCATAAAAATACAACTCCTTTATCTTTAAGAAAGATCATCAATTTTGGTGAAGAAAGGACAATGTAGATCAACAAACATCATGTAGTAAAGGTAAGGACTTAATAAACCATAATATCAAAGAAATTCTAGAGGAAGTTTTACTATATAGAGGAACTAAACATTACAATGAGAATATAGATGGCTTCATTAGAGTGGAAGCCAACAAACCCACATGTCTCTCACATCTTTATAGAGGAAGATGGGCATCATAAAGTAGATACAACCAATATGGTGGTAGAGGTTAATGAAATCCCAAAAATTGTTATGTTAGATGTGAGATGTCAAACTGGAACATACTAGAAGGAATTGATGAAAAAAACCAATTGGAAACATTTTCAAAAAACTTGGATCATGAGATTAATACTTTTTAGAACATTTACTCTCCTCAAAAACCCAAAATAGAAGCTAACAATGATAATTTGTTTCAAAGTTTACAAGGACTAGAAGATGACTTTCAAGGAACTTTCTTCCCTTCTCATCTACTCCCCATCCAAGAGACTGTGGTATTGAATATTCAGTTAGAAGAGAAGGAAGGTTTACAAAATATAGATACTCACCTTAGCTCTCCTAGCTTTAAGCTAAAAGAGAAAACAATAGAAAAGGAAACTCCTTCTAAGGGGAGAAAGAAACACCCAAATATGGGTAACAAAAATAAAAAAGGTAGAGCCAACAATGTGGAAGCAATAAAATTTCATACAAAAAATGATATAGCAAATGGAAATCAGTCACTGCTTGATATAAAACCATCAAAAGAACCCATAAGGGAATTTGCAAGGTAGTGAAACAAAATAGAGTCATGAAAATTATGATGTGGAACATTAGAGGGCTAAATCATATCAACAAACATAGGGTTTTCATGGATATTATAAAAAATAATATGCCCTCTAATATTGTAATTAAAGAAACCAAAATGAGCTATAGTGTGTTGGAGGAAACCAAAAATAAAATATGGGAAGAAGCCAAGTTAGCAAGTATTAGCTCAATGGGAGCTTCAGGAAGCATAGTTACATTCTAGAATGAAAATGAAGTGCTAGGGGATATTTTAATAGAAAATAATCACCATTTAGAAATTTTATTCACCACTAATAATCAAGACATCTCATGCATTATCTCTAATGTTTATGATCTGAATACTACTAGTGCATGGAAAATCCTTTGGAACAACTTAGTATTTTTCAAAAAATCCTATCCAAAACTAAATTAGATGATTCTAGGGGACTTCAATACCCCAAGTTGTGTGTTGGAAAAAAAGGAGGGGTTAAATCCTACACTAACAACATGGGAGATCTAACATATTTCATCATGATAAATGGATTATTTGATGTTGAACTTAGAGGTCCCCCTACACGTGGACAAATAGAAGGATTGGAGAAGGTCTAATTTAGACTCAGCTAGATAGAGCTCTCATCTCATCAAACTAGGTGCTACATCAAGATTTCTATTTATCATCCCTTCCAAGGATTGGATTTGATCACAATCCTCTGATGCTCAATATTATAGAAAGATTAAAAACTTATATATCACCTTTCAAATTTGAGCATATGTGGTTCTCACATCCAGATTTAGTCAAAAAATTACTGAATGGTGGAAGGATAGTTCTACTGGTATGGTTATGTTCAAACTTGTCCATAAATTCAAATTTTGAATAGATAAAATTTTAGAAATATTTTCTATGAAAAAGAGGGAATAATATCTAAACTAAAGCTCTTAGAGGAGACTTTTATCACTATAACACTCTCCAAGTAGGCCCTCCATGAGGAAAATATTCTATTGGCATATTATCACACCATTCTGACATGAGAAGAGTCTTTTTGGAGATAAAAATCTCACACCATTTGGCTAAAATAAGGTGATCAGAATACTATATTTTTCCACATGTCTACCCTCAAACACAAAAGCCACAACAAAATCTATCAAGTTAAAAAAGAAGATGGTGTGCACTACACTGACCCACTCATGATCAAACAAAAAGCTGAGTTTTTTCAAAGGCCTCTTTGCTATAAATTTTGTTTTAGATAGGGATTTGGCTCAAAAATTCATGCAACACATCCCCCCTAGCATCACTCAAGATCATAAAAATTCCATGACGAAAAATGTCACAAATACTAAAATAGAGGATGCGGTATTCTTATTGAATAAGAACAAAGCACCAGGACTCAATGGTTTACCCATGGCATTCTTTCAAAACTTATGTAAAATCATCAAACATGAAGTAAGGGAAGTTTATAATAAATTATTATCTTATATAAATATGATAAGATAATTAAACAACACCTTCATATCCATTATCCCCAATAAAAATGGATCTTTCAACCTAAAAGACTTTCTCCCTATAAGCATGTGTAACTTGGTTTACAAGATATTTACCAATATTATATCTCTTAGAATATAGAATTTGATGAATAAAGTCATTTAAATAAATCAAGGGGAATATGTATTAAGGAGATAAATACAAGATGTAATAATGGTAGTTCATGAAATGGTTCATGTCATGCATAGCCAAAAAAAATCAGGCATGATTTTCAAGATTGATATAGCCAAAGGCCTATGACATGGTAGACTGGAGTTTCTTAGAAATGATAGTAGAAAAGTTTGGGTTTCATAAACATGTTAGATTGATGATATAAAGTTGCATGTCAACTACCATGTTCTCTATTATTATCAATGGTTTTCTAGATGATTATTTTGGGAGTGCTTGGGGATTAAGATAGGAGATCCTATATCCCCTTTCCTCTTCATTCTCATGGTAGAATCTCTCAGCAAAAATATTTTGGCAGCTCTAAGATAGGGTTGTTTAAAGGGATTTAAAAAAACAAATTAAGTAGATCCAACACTTCATCAATAATTATTGGATGATATGATCATCTTAGAAATGGCCTTAGTTAAGGAGGCAAGACAATTAAAAATAATTATCAACATGTATGCAGTTGTTTCTAAACAAATTGTCAACTTAGTCAAAAGTTCTTTATATTTTATCAACACTCATTCCCAAAGACAAAAAAAGATTTCAAATATCATAGGATGACAAATAAAAAATCTTCTTATGATTTACTTAGGCATGCCTTTCTTCAAGGGAAGAATGACTACTGACTTATGGAATCCCCTTATAGACTGCTTTCCAAGCAAGTTGTCTGGTTGGAAAGGAGTTATTCTCTCTTAGGTTGAGAAAATGATGATTCTCAATATTGTCGTGAAAAGTCTCCTAGTATATCTTATGCCCATATTTAAAATGCCCAAGAGCATCCAATAAAAAATCAATAGTATACATAAACACTTTTTATGGATGGGAGTGGAGAAAAAGTTTAAATTCCCATTGGTGGCTTTGGATAAGGTGTGTCTTCCTAAATAGTTTGGAGGATTGGGAATTATAAATATCTCCATCATTAAAAAGGCTCTGGTCACTAAATAGTGTTAGAGATTTCTTTAAGAACCTAACCAATGGTCCAACATATTTTGTGCCAAATACATGGAAAATAGAAGGCCTTACTCTTTACTTTTTAATGAACTACCCATTAATGGTTCTTACATATAGAATTTATTTTCCAAAAACAATAATAATCTATTAAGAGGATACAAGTGGAAGATGGGAAATAAACTTAAAATTAGATTTTAGGAAGACCCCTAGCTTAGGGATTACACTTTGAACAATTTGGAACCTTGGCACCAAATAGGCCCTCAAATAAGACTTCAATATGGAGAAAGGGTGGCTGATTACATCCACATCTTAGATGGTAGAAGGAGATGGAAAATTACTACTGTTGAAAATGCTATAATCACATAGCTACCTTGGTTTTAGACCTTAATCTTCTTCTCAAAGGCATTTATATCACTAACCTTCAAAGGGAAGATGAACTTGTTTGGAATGACTCAGAGGATGGTAATTACCATGTCAAGCAGGATACTTAAAAATATTTCCTTAGGGTCCATAAATTATCCCTCTAGCCAAAACCTAGGACAAAAATATCACACCAAAAATCAACATTTTTTTGTAGCTCTATTTGTAGAATAAAATACTTACTATGGATAATCTCAATAAAAGAGGCCTATAGGTGGTTAACAGATGTATTCTATGTGAAAATGACTATGAATATTCTTTGCATATTTTATTTTAATCCATTTTTGCCTTTAATAAATGGATTACGCTTCTTAAAAAATTTCATTTTCAATAGGTAAATCCAAACTCCATGATTAAGGCATGGATGGCTTGGAAGATGCCCTTTGTCAACTAGGAAATTAGTGCCCTTTAGCACTTAGCCTTTCCTCATGTCTTATGGGGAACATGGAAGGAATGTAATAACAAAATATTCAAGAATAGGAAATGTTCTTTTATTAGAGTTTCCAACAAGATTATATCCCTAATTTTTTAAAATTTCAAGAGTATAAAATGGGAGAAAAAATAGCCATTTACACTCTCTAAATAACACATTACTAGGGAGTGGCAACTCTCTTTGGAAAATAGGCCCCTGGTTGACCCCAAAATAATCTTAAAAAATAGTGTTATATGGAATTGTCCCTCTCTTGGTTGGGTCAAAGTAAATTTTGATGGTGCCTCTAAAGGAAATATAGGTCTTTTAGGAGGAGTGATTTATGATTACCAAGTAGGTTTCATCTCTGGTTTTTAAGGGAGCATGGGATTATAAAACTAACCATTTATCAAAAGTACTGTCTACCCTATGGAGTGTTCAGCTAATAATGGATCTCAATTTTCAAAATTTCATTATTGAGGGAGATTACCTAAACATTATCAAATTTATTAATAAAAAAATCTCTATCAGTTGGATTGTTTCTAATATCATTGATGAATTTCCTAGATTAGTAATAAATTTTAGAACATTGTGTTCCAACATAGCTATAGGAAAATAAATGTGCTTGTCGATGCCTTTACCAATAGGCGAGTCTTGGCCAATAAATTCAAAACATGGAAAAAATTAGAGGACTTACAGGCCCACATTAATGAGATCATCATTAAAGAGAAATCAAGCACAAGGCCTTCTAATTAAGATGGTTGTGTATAGGGACCTAGAAAGCTTTGCATAAGGGGCAATGATGACAAGCATTATGTGTTGGTTCATTATCATCATTCCAATTTTAATTTTATTAGAATGTGTTAAGGTGTGGAGCTAAAAGCTTCACCAAGTGAGCAGATTTGATAGTTGCAGGTTTACACAGTCACCGCCGTCAGTCAGGAGTGACCGATGTCAGTTAGGAGTAGTTCAAGAAATGCTGGTGTTGGCAGGGATTGGCTGACATTGGTCACAGGCAAATAGGTAGGAACCGATGTCGATTACCTATGCGTCTAGAAAGCTATTTCCATGGACAGAACTGAGTGTTTGCATGTTAGGATTAAGTGATAGTCTTAAGTCCGCATCTCTATTATTAGTAAGACTGTTTAGAGCCCTTGATTAGGAGGTGCATCTAATGGCTGTAGTTGTATGCTCATGTTTCCTAATTATTATATAATAGGATAGATCTTCTTAGCTTATTGTAAGAGTAATGATGAATAGTACAAAATTGTATATGTGAATCATTCCAGGTTGTTGGAATTGATTGTAATTGAGAGAGAGAGATCTTGAGGGAAAGAGATCTAGAGAGAGATCTATACATCTGAGAGAGGTGTGGAAGAAAAGAAGTTTCTTCAATTGTATTCCTTCTGTAAAGAGTTTAATACAAGTTTTCAGGGTGGTTTCTTGTATCTCTTGTTCTTTGCTATTTATCATTCTAGTTACTTATCATTCTGATTTAATTCCACGTTTATTGCTTTCATAAGTGTAATCAACATTGTTGGTTGATCCCCAACAAGTGGTATCAAAGCATTTATGTTCTAGGTGCCTGACAAGTGGTATCAGAGCTCAGGTTCACTAACAGGTGGTTCAGATCTGTGTAGTGTGTATTGATTACAGGTTACTCACAGGGGTTTTTGTAGGGATTTCTGTTTGAGTGGGAGAAGCAATGGCAGAAGAAAGTAAACTGAGAATGGAGAAGTTTAATGGCAAGAATTATCAACATTGGAGAATGCAGATAGAGGATTATCTGTATCAAAAAGATCTATACTTACCGTTAGGTGAGATTGCAAAGAAGCCCACAGACATGGATGATGAAGAATGGGACGTTCTTGATAGAAAGGCTCTGGGATCTATAAGACTGAGTCTGGCATCTACTCTGATATCTAATTTATCATAGGCAAAGTCTATGGTAGAGTTAATGACTACTTTAGCAAATTTGTATGAAAAACCCTCAACTTCTAATAAGGTATATCTTATGAATCAATTATTTAATTTGCGTATGCAGGAAGGTGGATATGTATCTAATCATCTAAATGATTTCCATGGAATTGTAAATCAATTAAGTTCAATCAAAATAGTGTTTGATGATGAAATTAAAGCTCTTTTAATATTATGTTCTTTGCCTGAAAGCTGGCATAGCTTAATAATGGCAGTTAGTAATACTGCATCTGCTTCAAATATTTTAAAAGTAGAGGATGTTGTTAGTGTTATTTTGAATGAAGAAATTCGTAGGAAAAGCATAGAGGAAACATCAAGGAATGCTTTAAGTTTTGAGAGTAGGGGAAGGCAAAAAGAGAAGAGAAAGAGGAGATCAAGGTTTAAGTCAAAGGTGAGAGGTAGATCCAAATTCAGAAATGGCAGGAAGCCACAATGCTGGAATTGTGGAAAGATAGGGCACATAAGTAGAGATTGTTGGTCAAAGCCTAAGGAGGACAATCAACACGAAGGAAAGGAAGAAGCAAAGGTTGCAAGTATTACACAAGATGCTCTTATATTCTCTTTGCATAATAATATAGAATCTTGGTTGTTAGATTTTGGTGCATCTTTTCATGCTACCCCTAATAGAGAATACTTTAGTGACTATATCCATGGAAATTTTGGAATAGTGTATTTAGGGGATGATGAGCCTTGTAAAATTATTGGCAAAGGAAAAGTGTAGCTGAAAATGCAGAATGGCAACACATGGGTGTTGAGAGATGTTATGCATGTTCCCAGCTTGAAGAGGAATTTGATTTCTACAGGGAAGTTAGGGGATGAGGGTTGTACAGTAACTCTCACAGCTAAATCTTGGAAGGTGACCAAGGGTGCACTTGTAATGGCAGAGGTAAGAAAGTAGGGACTCTCTATTTATGTAATTATGTTACTAACAATTCTCCTTCTGTATTATCTACTTTAGATGTGGATGCAAAATTGTGGCACTTAAGGCTTGGCCACATGAGTGAGAAGGGAATGTCCATTCTTAAGTCAAAAGGTATGATTTCATATTTAAAAAGCATAGATCTGGATTTTTGTGAGCACTATGTTTTTGGGAAACAGAAGAGAGTGAGTTTTCTCAAGACTGGGTCAACAAAGAAGAAGCATAAGTTGCAGCTTGTTCACATAGATGTGTGGGGACCGGCTCAAGTTACTTCTATTGGA
Source organism: Torreya grandis (assembly GCA_037957365.1). NCBI lineage: Eukaryota > Viridiplantae > Streptophyta > Pinopsida > Cupressales > Taxaceae > Torreya > Torreya grandis. Next base: position 1,335,478 of record JARHVA010002162.1, read on the forward strand.
GGATCACAGTACTATGTTTCGTTCATAGATGATGCTACAAGAAAGGTATGGGTCTATTGTATTAAGAATAAATTTGATGTATTTGAGACTTTTAAGATTTGGAAAGCTATGGTTGAGAATGAAATAGGTAAAAGATTGAAGTGCTTGAGATCTGACAATGGTGGTGAGTTCTACAGCTACAAGTTCAACTGGTATTGTTATATGCATGGAATCCACAGGCAAAGGATGGTTCCAAGGACACCTTAGCAAAATGGAGTTGCTGAAAGGATGAATAGAATAATTATGGAGTGTGCAAGATGTATGAGATTGCATGCTAGTTTGCCCTTAGAGTTTTGGGTAAAAACTGTTGATACTATAGTGTACCTGATTAACAGAGGACCCTCTATAGCTTTGGATGGTGGAATTCCAGAAGAGGCATGGACAAGTAAAAGGATAGATCTCTCATTTCTCAAAGTTTTTGGTTGTGAAGCCTTTATGCATGTTGATAAGGAAAATAGAAAGAAGCTGGATGCTAAGTCTATGAGGTGCACATTTATTGGCTATGGCTTTGATGATTTTGGATTTAGGTTTTGGAATCTAGGAACTAACAAAATGATTAGGATCCATGATGTTGCTTTCAATGAAAAAGTGATGTATAGTGATCAGCTGAAGAAGTTGAATCAATCTGGGCAGAGCAATGGAGAATTGGATGAGGTGACGGTCCAAAATGAGCTCGTGAGAAGAAGAAATAATCACTTGCAGGAAAACACAGAGACCGATGTCAGCCAGGCAGGAACCGACATCGGTAGGACAAAAATTGATGTCAGTCATACAGAGACCGACGTCGGCCAGGTAGGAACCGACATCGGTTAGGGAGAACCGACATTGGCCAGTTATTGGCCTAGAGGTGACCGAGGTCGGTCACTGTCAGAGAATTTGGGTGGACAACATGTTGTGAATGAGTCTCAGATGTCCATCAGGAGGTTGAAAAGGGTAAGTAAACCTCTAATTCGATATTTTCCTTCATTATTCTATTTATTGCTAACTGATGGTGGAGAACTAGAGAGTTTTGAAGAAGTAATATAGGTAGAATCCAAGAATCAGTGGGAGCGTGGCATGGTTGAGGAAATGGAGTCCTTGAAAGAGAACCAAACATGGGATTTGGTTGAGTTGCCAGCTGGTAAGAAGGCACTGAAGAACAGATGGACCTATAGATTGAAGGAAGTTGAGAATAGACAGATGAGATATAAGGCCAGGTTGGTAGTGAAAGGATTTACACAAAAACTAGGTATTGATTTTGGTGAGATTTTTTCTCCTATTGTTAAAATGACTTCTATACGGACTGTACTATCTTTAGTTGCTATTGAGGATTTACATCTTGAGCAACTTGATGTTAAGACAACATTTCTTCATGGAGATTTGGATGAAGAAATATATATGGAACAACGGAAAGGATTTGAGGTCAAAGGTAAGGAGAAGTTAGTGTGCAAATTGAAGAAAAGCTTGTATGGCCTCAAGCAAGCTCCTAGATAGTGGTATTTGAGATTTGACAGGTTTATGACTGAGCATGGCTATAGTAGGTGTCAATCTGACCATTGTGTGTATCTTAAAAGATTGGATAATGGTAGATATATTATTCTATTGTTGTATGTAGATGATATGCTAGTTGCAGGATCACACATGCAAGATATCTCTGAGCTTAAGGTGAAATTAGCTCAAACATTTGCCATGAAGGATTTGGGAGCAGCAAAGAAAATCCTTGGCATGAGCATTAAGAGAGATAGGAAAAATCACAGGTTGATTTTGTCTCAAGAGGATTATGTGAATAAGGTGTTGAAATGGTTCAATATGCAGGATGCAAAACTGGTAAGCACACCTTTGGCTGGACATTTTAAGTTGAGTAAAGAGCAATGTCCTAATTCACATGATGAGGTAGAGTACATGAGTAGAGTTCCATATTCTTCCATAGTAGGGAGTTTAATGTATGCAATGGTGTGTACTAGACTGGATATTGCCCAAGCAGTGGGAGTTGTAAGTAAGTATATGGCCATTCCAGGGAAGGAGCACTGGAAAGTAGTTCAGTGGATCCTTAGATATCTGAGAGGAATCAACAGTAGGCATTTGTGTTATGGTGGTTCAAATACTTCTCTACATGGTTATGTAGATTCAGATATGGTAGGTGATTTGGATGGTAAGAGGAGCACCACATGATATATTTTCACTGTTGGTGGAACGATGATTAGCTGGATATCAAAGTTACAGAAGGTTGTTGCCTTGTCAACTACAAAAGTAGAGTATATTACAGTCACAGAGGCTAGCAAAGAGATGATATGGATGACACGGTTCATGGAAGAGTTAGGAAAGGAGCAAGAGAGTTGCAGATTGTATAGTGACAGTCAGAGTGCAATTCATTTGGCTAAGAATTCAGCCTTTCACTCAAGAACCAAGCACATACAACTAAGGTACCACTTCATATGACAGGTATTGGAGGATGGTGAGTTGAAGCTAGAGAAGATCCATATAAATAAGAATCTAGCTGATATGTTAACCAAGCTGGTAACAAAGGAGAAGTTGAATCTTCATTCAACTTTTGTTGGTCTTCATGATTGAGTTGAAGATGGAGGAGCTAGAAGATGTTGCTGTACAGGTACTAGTGCAGCTATTTATCTCCAAGTGGGAGATTGTTAAGGTGTGGAGCTAAAAGCTTCACCAAGTGAGTAGATTTGATAGTTACAGGTTTGCACAGTCACCGGCATTGATCAGGAGCAACCGACATCGGTCAGGAGTAGTTCAAGAGATGTCGGCATCGACAGGGATCAGCCAATGTCAATCACAGGCAAATAGGCAGGGACCGATGTCGGTTACCTGTGCATTTAAAAAGCTATTTCTGTGGATAGAACCGAGTGTTTGCATGTTAGGATTAAGTGATAGTCTTAAGTCCGCATCTCTATTATTAGTAAGACTGTTTAGAGCCCTTGATTAGGAGGTGCATCTAATGGCTGTAGTTTTATGCTCATGTTTCCTAATTATTATATAATAGGATAAATCTTCTTAGCTTATTGTAAGAGTAATGTTGAACAATATAGAATTGTATATGTGAATCATTCTAGGTTGTTGGAATTGATTGTAATTGAGAGAGAGAGCTCTTAAGGGAAAGAGATCTAGAGAGAGATCTATACATCTGAGAGAGGTGTGGAAGAAAAGAAGTTTCTTCAATTGTATTCCTTCTGTAAAGAGTTTAATACAAGTTTTTAGGGTGGTTTCTTATATCTCTTGTTCTTTGCTATTTATCATCCTAGTTACTTATCATTCTGATTTAATTTTGCGTTTATTGCTTTCATAAGTGTAATCAACATTGTTGGTTGATCCCCAACAAGTGGTATCAGAGCATTTATGTTCTAGGTGCCTGACAGAATGAACTCTAAATCTAATTGCAATTATAGATTCATTTATCATTGGAAAAGAGTAAAGGTTGATTATTTTTCTCTCACTTGGTGCATCTCACAATGATAATTCTAAAATGGGATGAGGGCTTAACAAGATGGATCCTAGGTTTGATAATAAAATCAATAAAAATTTGAAGGCATGGGATATTTTTCACATTGGATAGATTACTACGTGCATCAACTATATTTTTGGTGTGGATAGGCATCTATCCAATCAATTTATTGAGAGCTAGAATAACAAAGTTGTGAATATTATCAATGTCTCGGTTGAAATCAATGAGAGACTATTATCAGCATGGAACACATTTCAATGTTATTTAATTATAGTAAGAATAACAATGAGGAGAACAAACCTAATAAAAATCTCAAAGGAATTTACATCTAAGACATTGAGTAGAACCCAATAGGATCTTGGGAAAAGAAGTTTAAAGACATCACTGAAGGATGGACCACAAATTATGAGGAGTGGAAAATTTCTCATTAATTTTATTCTATTTCTTTTCCTATTTTTAGTCATTATTTAGCTATTGTTTTTCAGCTGTGTATGAGTTGTTCTTTGTTCCTTTTTATTCTATGATCCTTCTTCTTCAGGCATTCTTATTTTCTCGGTTTTTCTTTTGTATGGGTAGATCCCCTTCAAAACCCACTTTTACCCTTTAATAAAAACATTAGATTAATGGGTTGTGTTATAGGGGATTAGTTGGCCTTACTTGCATATGAAATTAAACAAAAATTGATTAGTTATATATGACATGCATTTAGGTCCAATAAATCCCTAATTAAAATTAGAAGGATATAATTTATTGTAGGGCTTGGTGAGCACTAGTTTGTATGAGATTAAACCAATACTTGATTGTTATAATATGGTGTGTAATTGGGACCAAAAAATCCCCAAGTGACATTATATGGACACAATTCATTGTATGGGGGCTCAATTGGCCTTAATTATGTATCATATTGAACAAAATACTAGATTAGTTTTATAGATGTGAATTCAGGGCAATCAGAGTCCTAATTATCATTAAATGGATGTAATTAATTACAATGGTTTATGTTTTTACTAATTGTGTTTTATATTATTCCAAATAATTTATTGGTTCTATATAATGCACATTCGATGCTAACATAGATCTAAGTGACAATATATGGATGCAATTTGTTTTAGGTGGATCAATTAGCCCCAATTGATATGTAATTGAAACAAATACTCAATTTGTTTAATATGGTATGAAATTGAGGCAAATAAATCCCCAAGTGACATTAAATGGACGCAATTCATTATAGGGGACAATTACGTATCATTTTTTTTAAAATATTTGATTGGTTCTATATGGTGTAAAATTAGATCCAATAAAGACCCAATTGACATTAGATAGACACAATTCATTAAAGAGTGTTTGATTATCCTATATTATGTATCAATCTAACCAAATACTAGATTGGTTCTATATAGTACACATTCAAGGTCAATAGAGCCCCACTTTACATTAGGTGGATCTAATTTGTTTCAATGGGATCCTTTTGCCCTATATGTATAAGATTGAACTAAATACATAATTGATTCTATACATTATAGATTTGGGTCTAATATATCCCCAATTGACATTAGATGGATCTAATTCATTTCAAGGGCTCAACTAGGCCCAATTATGTATTAGACTAACCTAAATGCTTGATTATTTAAAAATGGTGTGAAATTGGTGCCTAATCGACATTAGGTGGACATAATTACTTACCCAAGGCTTGATTGGCTCCATTTTTTATGAGATTGAACCAAATACTTGGTTTGATATGGCATGGAATCAAATACCTAAGTTACATTAGATGGATACAATTTGTTGTAATATTTATTAAGAATATAGATTTATAAGATGAGACATTTTAAAAATACCATTTTACACTATAGGTAAAAATATATTCACTCGATCCCATATTATTTACAGGTATATGCATGGTATTGTAAAAAAAAATTACTATTGTATCTAGATATAATTTTATACCATTTTTTGACATGCCATCACTTGCAACTATAAAACTAGAGTTGTCAACATTTTTATCGTTAAGACAACTTTCCTATCTTTGTTCAATGATATTATCAATTTCATTACTAGGTGATAGTTTCAAATTAAATGTTAACTCCTAAAATGATAAAAAAGGAAAATTTAATGTTAATCAAACTCAAAATACACTTTTTTCAAAAAAATAATGGTATAAAATTTTATAGATGGAATACACTTTAAATCATGTATTTCCTTAGAAATAAAATTATGTGATGTAGGAGCATCAAGTTAAAAGATGTCTTTTTTGAGATATTGTTGGCAGAAGTCAAATTTGGTATAATTTTGGATGTTAAAGTGAGTGATGAACCTTTTAATGTCCATTTGTGTCTATGGAGTCCTTTTTGAGTCATAGTGGTGTGTTACATAGGCTTTTGGAGTTTCCCTCCAAAATAGGGAATTTGAAAATTCAAATATTGTAACTAAGGCTAAGAGGGCCAAATGCATGTATGGAAGGGTTATGTGAACAAACTTGGTTTAAGAGGCATATTAAAGTCACAAGAAGGATGTTTTAATACATTTCATAATTAGTCCTTAACTCAAGTCATATGAACTAATGTAAATCACTCTTGTACGTTGAAGTTGGTTATGGTAGACAAGTTGGTGTAAATATCCAAAAAAAACAAATGTTGAAGTTGGATTGGAAAATTAATTTTATTTTGTTAGATGGCATAGAGAGGTGAGAGAGAGAGAGAGAGAGCTACAAGAAGAATATACAGGGATCCATTGAAAAAAAGTTGGTGTAACCTATTAAGGAAGGTGGTAGAATCCATAAATCCATTCATGGACTATGATTTACAATAAATGTTGATTCATGTGAATGAATAAATGTATATTTTTGTGTTATCTTCACTTCTAGTTATATTGCTTGATCTTTATTTATATGTGTTGTTTTAGATTATCCTTAGAGGCTATATAGATATATAGAACTTGAGTGAATATCTGCAAGTTCGGAAGGACTGTAGATTATAATCAAAGAGGAAGGGATTGATTGATTGTTTTAGGTGGAATAAATAAGAATAATTCATTTCATAATGTTGTATTAATGTGTTAAGGACCATTTAGACCCATGGATAGTTGAGTACCTTTCAAAGTGAAGGAAACTCAGAGAAAATAACTATTTTTTAAGACCATGTTCCATTGTGATAGTGAAGGCATATAAGTGGATTGAGGTTTATAGAGATATAGAAGATGAACATGGTTGAAATGGTGTTTGAGTGTATGCTAAAGGAGAAGACAGGTTAGTTTATTTAATACTAAGGACATAACATTTAACAAATTAGAAGATATAACCCCTGTTTTCATAAAGAACCCTATTTTGCACAGTTAGGTCCTAAGAGGAAAGTGTTCATATTATAACAGATGAAAAAGGCATTGGAATAGTGTAAATTGACGTATGAATTAAAGGGGATAGACCTTGAAACTAGTTTTGAGATATTGGAGTTACTTTGATATGCAAATGACTGTGTTGAAACCCTACTAAAATAGTGAACCTTGTTATCCATTAATAATTAGAAATTAAAGGTTGTTTATACTTGGTAAGAAGTATGATTACGGTTTTTATGGAAACCTAACATGATTGGAAGTTATATTCAAACTTACTAATTCCATTTGTGAATTTAAGATACCATTGAATTGAAATAGTCCTAGCATAGTCTTGCACAATCATCATTTTGGTGCATAAAATTTTGTATATGGAGTCATTTTGAGAAAATGGAGGTTAATAAATGGTTATAACCTAATTTAGGTGTTGAATTTAGTTGAAATATACCTAAGGATGCAATTTTTGTCCTTTTAAATGTTTTATAACTCAAATAATTTAATTTAATAGGCTCTCAGCCTATACATGAAGGTAACTAGGGTTTTAAGAGGAAAAACCCCATAAATAGAGTTTCAATAGTGGGAAAATTTTGAAATTTTGTAGTATTACCTAATTTGATGTGAGGAAAGTGAATAAGGATTTTTTATCTTTGTTAGGGGCCATAAAGTATGGATTTGAGGACCAAGGATGTGTTTAAGGGCTAAATAGGCCTAATTGAGAAGTCATCTACAAAAGAAGTGCCCTATAAAGATGGATTTAAGCCCTAAAACTTAATGAGGAGTTTTTATAATATAGAGGGTGATGTAATATAATATTAAATTCTAAGGAAGATTGATAGTTTTCTCAAACCAAGACAAAATGCATAAAAAGGGCTACAAGTGTAATAAGGTCTTTGAAAGCTTGAAGAGTGAAAATGAGTGATGAATTGTGTTTTATGGATTAAATGGGGTCATACCAGGTGTGATATGATCACATAATACCATACATGTAGGAATATTGAGTCCTTAATTCCTATATCAAGATTTGGGTACTTTAAACATAAGAGAATTACCTAGTGAGAAGCTAATAAAAGATTGAGAGGAAGTTTGTGAATGGAATGAATGGAATTAGGTAGAGAATGAATTGTGAGTAACATTAGAGAGGTAAATGACATCAATAAGTGATTATAAATGTAAAAAAAATATAAATTAGGTAAGGAGACTAACAAGCATAGTGATCAAGATAAAGAAACTAGATTGGTGATAGAAGATTCAAGACAAGCATAACATGTGAATGAGATCTTTGACAAGGTGTGAATCAAGTGGATTTTTTGGAGACTTCTTCCAAATAAATATACATAATTTTATATCATATCTAGATTATCTCTCGGTTTACTTTTAGTTTTGAGTTTATTAAAGTTTTTTGATTTGAGATAGATAATATATGTTAGGAGGTATGCATGAGATAACACTTGCAAGGTATTGTGGAAGAATATAATATCTTAGGTATGATATATTAAGATCAATAAAAGTTAATTTCATAATTTTGAAGAGAGGAAAAATAACCCCAAATTCCTATGAGGAGGATTATAAGCTAGTCAAGAAAGGACTAGACAAGGTAGAGGGAAAAGAGAGCCTTGGAGCTCAAGAAGAGAGAAGAGTAAAGACTCCAAAATAGAGTCAAGGAAGATAAGAAGAGGTACTATATAGAGGAATAAAATAAAAATAAATATCCAATACAAGTCTAAGAGGCAATATTGATAAGCTTGCTAAGAGGAAGGTCTAGATAGGCTTAGAAAGCAAAGAAGAAGTGAGAAAATGGATGTAGAAAGAGAATTAAAAGGTATGAGAAGAGAGTTGGGGTAGAGTATTGAGAAGATAGATATCATGGTGAAGTTATTGAAAGGAAAAATAAGCCAATGGATTGGTTTTAATGTGAGTAAAATGGTGAAGTGGCCACTAGAGTCACTCTTCAAATAGAGAAGGCACAAGATGAGTGCTTTGAAGAATGAAAAAAATAAAGAGGAGACAACCCATAGAGGCATGAGGGATGAGATTTTGAAAAGTAAGAAACAAGATAGAGAGATAGAGAAGAGGGTTCTCATTGAAGAGAATAAGAAGAAGATATAAGTGCCAAGAGGAGAACCTGAGAGAGAAGACAAGAAGAAAATATGGAGGATGTCTATGCAAGAGACATTCAAGGAGGCTATGTGGTCTCTCATTTTGTATTATAACATTGCTTTTAAGTTTATGCATATAGGCATGAAGACAAGTTTAGTGAAGGTCAAGCATAAGGCCTTAAATCTAGTGAAGGATGGGCCAATAACATCACCCATCAAGTGGAAATAGGATGACAAAGAAAGAGAATCTCTTGTAGAAGACAAAGTAATGAAGATTGAAGGAATACCACATGATGAAAATGAAGATAAAAAATAATACTATGATGTATTGCCAACCATAGTAGCTAAAATAATAGAGATGGTTCCCCAAGTAGCCATTAAGGCAAGTATTGAAGACATGAATGAAGAAATAAACTTACAACAGTCATCTTTGGAGGTAAATGAGTGTTTGAGTATTGAATATGATTGTATATATGAAGAAGAAAAGGTTGATATGTAGATTGGGAAAAAGAAGGACAAAGTACAACCCTCAAGGATAGAACAAGGGCATGGATATGGTTGGCCTAAGTGGTTGAAGTAAACAGAGGGTGAGAAGGAAGAGGTGAACCTCAAGTAATAGGTAAATCAAATCAAGAAAATAGGTGAAAGGTAATAGGTCAATAAAAGAAAAAAAATAGGTGAAAAATAAGAACAAAAATGGAAGCAAAGCATAAAGGTCAAAGAACACCAAGTTGACATGGTAGATAACCAAAGCAAGAAGTATTAAGGAGATGCAAATAGAATCAAGTGGTAATCTAGGCAATTACAAGGTAGCAAGTGGGTTTCGAAGAGCATTAAAAGAGCATAAGAGGATCATATTGCAGGTGTATCCTAAGAAATCAAGTACAAGTCTACAAAGCAAGCAAGATATATGGTGCAAGAAAATAAAGCCAAAGGGATGAAGGTGAAACAAGAGGATGAGCATGAAGAAAAAAAATAGACTCAAGATTTGATGTTCAATGTTATTTATGATGATTCATTTAAAATTGATTCAAGTGGTGAAGACATCTTGTATATGGAAACAATTGCATTATTGAATGAGTGTGTAACAAGGAAAGGTGAGGATGAAGCACCTAAAAGAGTGTTTTACAAGCATGGTGTCAATTATAATGAATTTCATTTTAATCTCATGAAATATTGAGTCCAAAGACAAGGCAAAGATCAAGTTTCCCAAGAAAATGACAAACCAAATGCACCAAGATTTGATGAGGACTATGAGGAGGTGGATGTTATCAAGTTGTACGAATAAATGGAGATGTTAGAAGACATTTTAAATACATATAAGGGGATGTAATAAGGTGAATTAAAACAAGAAAATATCATGGATGAATTCAAATAAGCATTGATAATATATCATCATGGGGAAGCACAAGAAGTTATGCAAACAAAGATACAAACAAGAAAGCTAGAAAGCAAACAAAGGGAGTATAAGCAAGTACACAAGGTGAGATATTCAATTGGTAAATATAAATCTAAGTTGAAATTTTATAAGCATGGACATGCAAATTTAAATATTTATAAAACAACATTGTACTAGTTTGAGGATGAATGGAACAAGAAGTCATTCTTGCAAATTAAACAAGGTCATATGAAGAGGCATAAAAAAGAGGAGAAATGTGAAGAAGAGGTAGAAAAAGAGATTAAAATGGATCAAATGATAGAGGTTGACATGCATGTGATGCCATTAGATCCTAATGAAAAAAATGATATCATAGTTAAGGAGTAAACATAACTAAGAAAATAAGCATCAAATGAAAACAATGAAGGAGAAGGCCATGAAACAAGCATGAGAAAGAATAATAAAAACCATTTGGTTTCAGATAAGTATGATGAAGTTAAAGTTGACTTAGTAAATATGGAACATGCAACATATAAAGATATACATCATCTAGTACACCTCATAGAGGTAGAAGATGCAATGATAAGGAAACTAGACAAAGTCAAAAAGAAGAAATGCAAGAGTCTAGCAAAGAAAAAGGATCAAGAAAGGATAAAGATCATGAAAGTGAACATCAAATACCCTCAAATTATGAATTTTAAGGAAGTAAATAAGGCTAGTATCACATATTTTCTCCCTCCTAGGGAGTATGATGCAAGTGCATCAAGCTAGAAGACACTATTTTTGAGATACTATTGGTAGAGGTCTAAGTTGGTCTAATTTTGGATGCAAAAGTGAGTGAGGGAAATTTTAAGTTCCATTTGTGTCTGTGGAGTCATTTTTGATTCATAGGGGTGTGTTACATAGGCTCTAAGAGTTTTCCCTCCAAAATAGGGAATTTAAAAATTCAAATATTGCAACTAAGGCTAAGAGGGCCAAATGCATGTATGGAAGGGTTAGGTTAAAAAATTGGTTTAAGAGGTCCATTAAAGTCATGAGAAGGAATTTTTAATAAATTTCGTGATTATTCCTAAATTCAATTCATATGAACTAATGTAAATCACTTGTATGCATTGAAGTTGGTGTAACTACACAAAAAAAAACCAATGTTGAATTTGGATTGGAAAATTCATTGTAGTTGGTTGGATGGAATAGAGGAGAGGTGTGAGAGATAGATATCCAAGAAGAATATACATGGATCCATACAAAAAAAGTTAATGTAACCTCTCAAAGAAGGTGGCAGAATCCATAAATCCATTCATGGACTATGATTTGTAATAAGTGCTGATTCATGTGAATGAAGAAAGGTGTGTAATTGTGTTATCTCCCCTTATATTTATATTGATTAATCTCTATTTATATGTCATTTTAGATGAGCCTTATAGGATATATATATATATATATATATATATATATATATATATATATATATATATATATAGACCCTATGTGTGAAAACTATAGGTTTGGAAGGACTGTAGATTATAGTCAAATAGGAAGGGATTGATTGATTTATTTAGGTGGAATAAATAAGAATAATTCATTATATAATGTTTTATGAATGTTTTAAGGACCATTAAAACCCCTGGATAGTTGATTAAACTTTTCAAACTGAAGGAAACTCACAAAAAGTAACTTTCTTTTAAGTCCATGTTCCATTGTGATAGTGAAGGCATGTAGTAGACTGAGGTCTCTAGAGATATAGGAGATAAACGTGTTTGATATGGTTTTTTATGGTTGATTGTATACTAAAATAGAATACATTTTAGTTGATTGAATTCACATTTAATAATAAGGACATAACATTCAACAAATTAGAAGATGTAAACCTTATTTTCATAAAAAAAAACCCTATTTTTCAAAGTTAGGTCCTGAGAGGAAAGTGTTCATATTATAACATGTTAAAGAGGAATTGGATTAGTGGATATTTAGGTATAAATGAAATGGGATATACCTTGATACTATTTTTGAGATCTTGGAGTTACTTGGATATGAAAATGACTGTGTTGAAACCCTACTAAAACAATGAACTCTGTTGTCATTAGTAATGAGAAATTGAAGGCTATTTGTGCTTGTTAAGAATTTTTATTGTGGTGTTTATGGAAAAATAACATGATTGGAATGTATATTTATACTTAATAATTCCCTTTGTGAAGTTAAAATACCATTGGAGTGAAACAGTCCTATCATAGTCTTGCATAATCATCTTTTTAGTGCACAAAATTTTGTATAAGGAGTCATTTTGAGTAAATGAAGGTTAATAAATGGTTCTAAACTATTTTATGTGTTAAATTAATTTTAAATAATTTAAATGTATTTTTTTCCTTTTAAATGTTGTAGAACTCAAAGAATTGAATTTAATAGGCTCTCAGCCTGTGCAGGAAGGCAACTAGGGTTTCAAGAGCAAAACCCCCATAAATAGAGTTTCAACTATGGGAAAATTTTGAAATTTTTTAGTCTTACCTAATTATATGTGAGTAAAGTGAATAAATAGGTTTTAATTTGGTTAGGGTCCATACAGTATATATTCAAGACTGAGGTTGTGTTTAAGGGCTAAATAAGCCTAATTGAGAAGACGCCTACAAAGGAAGTACCCTCTAAATGTGGAGTTAATACCTAAAAACTTATGAGGATTTATTATAATAAATAGGGTGATGTAATATAGGATTATATCCTAAGGAATATTCATAATTTACTCAAACCAAGACAAACTTCATAAAAAAAGGATACAAGCCTAATAAGGTCCTTGAGAGCCTGAAGGGTTAAAATGAGTGATGAATTATGTTTGATGACTTTAAGGGGGTCATATCAGGTGTTATATGATCACATAATACCATCCATGCATTAATATTTAGTCCTTAATTCCTCTATTAAGATTTGGTACTTTAAACCTAAGATAATTTCTTAGTGAGAAGCTAGTGAAAGATTGAGAGTAAGTTTGTGAATGGAATGAGGTAAAAAATGAATTGTGAGTGACATGAGAGAGGTAAATTAGATAAATAAGTGATTATACATGTAAAATAAATAGGAATTAGGAAAGGATACTAAAAATCATAGTGATCAAGAGAGAGAAACTAGATTGGTGATAGAAGATTCAAGACAAACATAGCATGTGAATGAGATATTTGACAAGGTCAGAGCCAAGTGGATGTTTTGGAGACATCTTATAAATAAATATACATCATTATGCCATCCATTTTTTTATATTTCCTCTAGTTTTGATTTATTACGAACATTTCCAAATGTATGTAGTTATAATATTTGTTGACTTTCACTTTTCCTTATTCATTAAATTCTATAAATCCATACTAATAAACACTAATAAGGTTCTATAATAAAAATTAATTTTTTTATATTCTCATAATTGCTCATTAATTTCCTAGTATGATGTTTCAAAAGATGATTGATTTATGACATCTACCATCAAATTGAACTAGCTCAGCTAAATTAACCATCAACTTATCTACTTAGCAACATGTTTATTTATCCTACCAAATCAATCACCAATATCCTTAAATGAGGTGGGTACATCATGAATTAACTTATTTTACTTCCAAGTGATTGAGATATATAAAAAATCTAACTTCAATCTCCAAAACATTAACTCCATTACGTATGAGTGTGATGATGGATCTACTACCCACTAAAAATTAAATGCCCCATGGGTTAATTCAAACCCAATCTAAATAATCATGGGGGTAATTAAAACAAACCACCACCATTCCACATCAAAAAAACCACATCTATAACCTTGTACTAAATAACTTCCAAAAGGAACCATGCATGTTTATATTAAATAAACTTCAGGAAATGTTGCATGTTTACATTTGTAACTTATGATTTATATATGCCTAGGTCCTTGAAACCTTCAAATATATAGACATCAGGACCTCAAATATATCAATTATTTGTAATGGAAAAAAACATGTTATCAATTTTGTGTTGTGGTTATTGAATACAAATTATTATGCCAGGACCCAATTTTAATAAGAATTATCACCAATGATCCCGTACATATATGAAATGTCTTGAAATTCAAATACCTTTATCCAATATGATAATTTTATTTATTTGAAAACATGGCAAGTCAAATATAAATGAATAAATAAAAACAATCACTTACACTCACCTTATTACTAGCTTTGAATGTCAAGTTAATATCAAACATAATTGATCATATTCAAAACTATGATGCATGCAAATGCAACACCCTCGCTAGATAAGTAGAATGTCTATACTTGAAACCACCTTAATGTTCAAAAAGTAATTATCAAAAAAATTGAATTAGCCAACATTAGAGTAATTATTTGACCATATTAGGTAAGTATCAAAATCAAATTTGTACAACTATCAACCCTTTAATAATGATTATTTCTAAAAAGAACATGCCAAACTCCACTATAAAAACTAAAGAGAGAACATCCAATGATGAACCTAATCGAAATATTTATTTATTTTACTTATGCTATCAATCACTTAAATAATATTACAATTAATAAATATCATTAAAAGTAGCAATCTTTCATATCTGCATATACATAGAGAAATGAATATTCAAATGAATAACAATGAGTTAGCCCCCACTACCAGTTTTAAATTTCATGACTAAAGTCATCAATATGACAAAACCAAAACATGCCAAGCCATTTATAAAAATAATGGGTGATAAATTATAGGCATAACATGTTTTACAATATTTTTTTCAAGGTTGATTAACAAATCAATCACCACACTAAAAAATCAAAGGATATATGAACACCAAATTACAAAGTTTCGTATCACGAAGACTTGAATAAGAATAATTATACTATGGTAAAAAAATTTTTACTTCAAACTATAATACATGTACTTATTAAAAAAATTATGTTATAAAAATAACACATTTGATTGTAACAGATTAATTATTGAACCACTAGAGTGATAAATGATAAATAGGGGGTTTAGGATTATTTTTTACCAATGTGATGGTACTCATATTGGCATAACACTCATATCTATACTATACAACTCTAGTCTACTTGAAACATCTTGGAAAACATAAAAAATGGAGGGACTTATTGGGTGCCTATGTTATCTTGTCATTATTATTAAGATCCTATGAATTTGTAAAGTTTTGAAAACAACACACCAAATATATCATGAAATTCAACCAAGTAGTCTAGTGTAAGGAAAGTTCTCAACCCTCAATACTTTAACTACTAGAATTAATGTTTGATTTCCATATGATGATTGAAACTTATCAATATATTCATGTATACAACAAATTAATTAATTAATTATACACACACACACACACACACACACACACACACACACACACACACACACACACACACACACACACACACACACATAATAAAATCCTATGTAAATTAACTACTAGGCATCTCTGCTTATAATTGAAATTTGAATTTAAATCAAATGTTGTGCACACCCATGTGAACATCCAAAGATTAGGAACTAAAAATAGGGGAAGGTTAAATGCAAGTACACTTCACTTATATTGGGTCTAAACATAATTTAAGATGATATATATTTAGGGAGTACACAAGATGAGTTAAAGATAACATATGAGGTTCACACAAGGAGGGGGAATTAACACATTGTAAATAAAAAAGAGTGGCCTATTTTCCTAATTTAAACCAAATTATCTAACATAATATAAGGTGATTGTTGGGTGAATATTTTTTCAACCAGCTAACTGGTGAGCAAAATAGGTCTCTTCAACCATAGTATAGGGAGATTGGTCGGCTAGGTGTGCAGGTTTCCTACATCAACAGGGGACAAATCTCTCCTCTCATCAAGGGGAGGTTCCCTATGAATATGCAAGAGCTATATGCTATATATATAAGTAGAAAATAACACTAAGGGGTAGGATACACCATCCATCTCTCTTCTTTTAGAGATGATGTTCACAAACAAAGGAGAAAATCTTGGTGAAAACACTGAAGGCACTTCTCTTCTTTCAGAAGTGTTCTTGCAGGGGACAACAGGAGGTCTTTCAGGTAGGATAAGTAAATAGTAACAAAGTATAGAGTAACCAACAATCTAAGATGTAGCACAAAGTCTCCACCTTGACTTCTCAAGAGTGAGATACAAGGAACAATGGGGGCACAAAATCATCCCAAAGGTCCTTTACATAGAAATAGAAAATAAACACACACTGAAGACAATTATGATAGCACAAAGTCTAAAAGTAGCTTGCTTCAAAATACCTTCCTTATCACTTCCACTAGCTCTACTTATTAAATTACACAAATAGGAATACATTTAGGAAATAGACATAAGAACAATCTCCTAGAATGATATAAGTTATAACAACACAAAGTCTGAAAGTAACTTGCTTTCTAATTCAAACAAAGAAATATGATAAACAATCTAAGCTCAAAGTCTCAGTGATGTCTTTCAATTTGGGCAGAGTTTTGCTTCTAGTAATGAGAATATCTCCCTTAAAACAAACCAAGAGATTAAAATATATAAAGGGCAAGGAAGGCTTGGCACTTTGTCCCATGGAGTGGTCCATGCTATGCATTAATGCCTTGAATGCATTTTTAGTTTTGTCAAGGAGGGCCATGTTGGAATAGGGTGGCTGCCTTAACTATGGCATGTTGATTCATCTTGAATGTCTTCTCCTAAGCCTGAGTCACTTATTCTATCACCTACTATCCACATAGCTATCCACTTTGCCTTTACTCCAAAGGAGACAAATAGGCTGTGCTTTCAATGTTTGCAGGCCCAAATATCTACCTAATGGATTGATCCACCTACTGGAAATAACTCCTATAGATATTTTGGCCTTTCCCTTTTTTTGCTATGATTTGAGCCCTTGAGCTACCTTTTCCCCTTCTAGTTTTGTCCTTTGAATGCATTCAATCCCATGCTCAAGCCTTCAAAGATCAATAGTTATTTTATTGCCACAAATTTGATGTCTTTGGGTCTGTCATCGCTTGAAAGATAACAGCAAATTGGTTGTCCTAAATTTGACGGTTGTAGGTCTATCATCCTCTTTGGCAATTCTTTCATGTCTTTTCCACTTGATGAGTGTTGAGTGCCTCTTCAGGTCTTTGGAAAAGGTCCTTTTTGAGTGTCGAGTGCCCCCCCAGAAGGGTACCTACCCTTCAAGATCTTCCGAGTGGCCTTTAGGTTTTAATTTATTTGGTTAGGCTTAATCCTTTATTTCCTTTGGATACAATGTCTGAAGGAATTCCTTCAGACAGTTTGTCTAAAGGAAATCTTTCCTTGGCTCTACATATTTGTATTGGGAGAGTCCCATTTTTGACACGTGGCACATTCCACTACTTTTAACAAGTGACACGTGGCATCTTCCATCGAAACAAGCGAGGACACTTGGCAGTATCTACCTAACTTGTAGGAGATTTTAGAAACCTTTGAGAGTCATGTGAGAGATGACACATGACAACTTTTGTTGAGCTCTAAAAACAATATAGAAACATTCAGGACTCATTTGGATTCACACAAATGATGACACTTGGTGCATTTTGCTTGTTCATGTCACTTACTCAGGGTCCACCACAACCCTTACTCAATAACTGTGGACGTCAACACTTGGCAACTTCCACCGAGTTTTACTAGGGACATGTGGCAACTTCTGTGGCTTCTTAGAAACAAATTACAACCTTTCATGATTTCCACTTGGCATTTTCCTTAAGACCTTAAGAGAAGCTTGGAAACTTATAAGAAGCCTAAAGCATAGATGTTGACACTTGTCGCACTCCACTGAGTTATAATGGGACACGTGGCTACTTTTACTCTATTTTAGCAATCACACAGATGATGACACTTAGAGCACTCTGCTTACTCTTTTAGCAACTCATCCAAGGCCCACCATAGTTCTTACTTGATAATGAAACCAAAGGAAGATACAGTAGCCGTTGACACTTGGCAACATACATTGAACTTTATAGATGACACATGGCATGTTCTGTTGCTTTGAGAAAAAGATATTGAAACCTTCCATAGTTGCCACTTGTCACCTTCCATGGAACTCTACAAGGGACATGTGGCATGTTATGCTCTTTGGTCTTTTTCTTTCACATGCTCCTTTGAATCGTTCGATCGAATTGACCGATTGAAACAACCCTAGAAATGTATAAGCATTGAAAACTTGTTCTTTCAAAGGAATTTACCTATTAAAGCCATTGAACCCTTTGAACCTATTAATTTCAAGCATGTTGAGTTTGTATATTTCTCCTTATGAAGTCTGTAGAAATTGATAAACTTGAAAAATGAGGAATTTGAATGCTTAAGAAAAATTTTGAAAAGGGAAGAGAGAATTTTGGTTTGTACAGGGCCAAAATAATCCATAGGTTGTCCCAAAAATGAGAGACATTTTTTAGGGACAACAACTGGCTCCAATTGGGGAACTTCCTTCAGTTGAAAACTTAAAACAGTTGAGGGGAGTAGAAATCAGAATATCCAGTGCCTTTGAAGTATGCCATTGGGATATGGAGTCATGCTACCCAAAAGGAAAGGCCCCAACAAAAAAATGAAAATGAATGACACAAAGCAAAAACAAAGATTATACAGATACACATATGTAAAGGTGAACCCATTTGATGCTTCAAGAGAGTAAGTGCTTCAGATGCTGCCCATTATGAGGTAGAGAAAAGGGTGTGCCATATTGATACCTCAATAGGGAACTATTTTCACCATTGAGCTGATGAATAGTAAAAGGGCCCCTCCACAGGGAGTCAAAATTTATATGCATTCCCTTTGGTTCTCTCCTCTTATCCGATAGGAGGACTCGATCTCCAATCTATAAATTATAGTTCTTTGCTTTATGGTCAAAGAGCTTCTTCACCAAACCTTGATGGGTAATAATTCGGTCCAACACCATAGTTCTCTACTCATCTAACTCAGTCAAGCACATGATCCTCTTATCAATGGAGCTTTCATATGTCTAATTTTCAATTGCCTTAGCCAATTTCAATGATGGCAATTCTAGGGTGATTGGTATTTCAGCATTGAGTCCATAAGGAAGTTGGAAAGGAGACATACCAATTGCCATTTTTAGTGCAATTTTGTCTGCCCATAGAGCATCAACCAATGCTTTATGCCATTTCCTTTAGTTGTCATCTACTAGCTTCTTGATGATAGTCACTAAGTTCTTGTTGCTTGATTTAGCTTGTCCGTCCCCTTATGGAAAGTAATCAGAAGAGTGAGAGAGGGTGATCCCATAGTAAAAATAGAACTGAGTAATCTCCTGGGAAGTGAAACAAGCTACATTGTCTATGATAATTTTGACTGGGACCCCAAACCTGGCAATGATGTTCTCTTTGAGGAATTTGCACACTACTTCTGAAGTAGCATGTTTGGTTGGGATAGCCTCCACCCACTTGGTGAAATAATCTATGGCTATAAGGAAATAGTCATGTCTAGCACTTGAAGATGGGTTTATAGCACCAATGAAATTGATGTCCCATTGCTGAAATGGCTCTTCTATGATCACTAGTTTGAGAGGTAGGGTAGCTAACTTGGGTCTTCCGACAAACCACTAACATAGTTCACATTTCCTAACCTACTTGTATGCATCTTGAAAGAGAGTTGACCAATAATATCTAGCTCGTAGGATCTTATGGGCAGTCACAGGAGCAAAAAAAGTCCTCCACAAGATAGATTGTGGAAGGACTTCAGAAGTTGGATTTGTTTCTCTTTGTCCATGTAGTGAAGGAACACTCCATCAAGGCTCCTCTTATATAGGCTGTTGTCCCAAAGGATGAAATTGGCAGCTTTCAATTTGATAGTCCTCCTTTCTTTATAAGATAGGTGAGTAGGAAACTCACCATAAGTAATGAAATGAGCAATAATTGAATACCACTCATTTGTGGTGGAGATAAAGAGGACTATTGGTGTGTCTTCTACTTTTGATTCTTCATGCTCTATTCCTTCTGGCTTGTTATCAACAATTAATAGGCATAGCCCCTTTCCACATACCATCTTTGTTGGCTTGATGACTAGATCAAACTCCTAGATCTTTGTAACCCAATTACCTCTTTTCATCCCAAACTCTTGCTAAGTTAGTATGGATTTGATCATGGTGTCAAGAACCAAGGTAGTAGTGTGTGAATTCAAGATGTAGAAGTGGAAATGCTTTACTACCTTCACTACTACATAAGCATGCTTCTCCATGTTTGAGTATTTTAGCTCATGAGCTTTGAGAGGATAGCTCATGAAGGAAATGGGAGATTCCATACCTTATTTACTCTATTGAACTAGAATTGTTGAAAGTGTGTGTTCTGAAGCATAACTATATATGGTGAACTCTTTGTTATAGTTTGGACAAACTAGAATTGGGGTGTGGAAAATGACAGTCTCGATATCCTCAAATGTGGAATTGCCTTCTTCACTCTAGCTGAAGGTGGTCTTTCCCTTCATCATGTTTACAATATGTCTAGTCTTCTCAAAAAACTCGGCGATGAACCTCCATAAGAAATTCACCTTTCCAAAGAAAGAGTGATTAATAGTCTTACTTGTGGGAAAGGTAAGCTCTTGGATAGACTTGACTCTGTCTGAGTCAATCTTTATGCCTCTTTTGGACATAATGTGTCCAAGAAGTTTCCCCTCTATCACTCCAAAAATTGACTTCTTAGTGTTTAAGGAAATGCCATTCTAGTAGCAGTGCTCCAGCACTTGTTGCAAATGGTGCACATGATTTAGGCGATGCTTAGAAAAGATGGTCAAGTCATCAAGATAAACTATGATGAACTTACCCATCTCATCCTTGAAGGTAATGTCCATTGCTCTTTAGAAGGTGGCACTAGCATTTATCAAGCCAAAAGGCATCCTTTTATATGCAAATGTGCCCCAAGGTGTGGTGAAAGTAGTCTTATGCTAGTTTACCTCACCAACTTTAACCTAATTATATCTTGAGAAGCCATCTAGCATTGATAACATCTCTGAACCCATCACTGTCTAAAGCACTTGATCCATGATTGGAAACAATAGTTATCCTTCAAGGATGACTAATTTAAATTCCTAAAATCCACACAAAGGCAAATTTTTCCATTCTTCTTCCTTACAAGTACTATGTTTGCAATATATGTAGAATGATGGATTGGGAAAATGATCCTAGCATTTAGTTTTTTGTATCTTAGACAAAATGGTACCTGATATTTTAAGATTATACTACTTAGATTTTTGCTTGTAAGGCACCAAGTCAGCCTTGAGAGGAATGTCATGGCAGATTTCATTAGGCCTGAGTGACTTCAAGTCATCATAGGAGTAAGCTAAGACATCCATGTACTATTTGAGAAAAGTATTAAACTTGAACCTCTCCTCAAGAGTACAACATCTACCAATGTTAACCATCTTGGGATCTCCCTTGGTTCCCAGATTTAGTTAATCAAACTCCTAAGAGGAGCTTGAATCCATTTATTGCTATTTGATGAACCTATCATGTTTGTCAAATAGCTTCTAAAGTGAAACCAGGCCTTTGGGAATCTTATTCCCTTTAAGTTGTAGGAACTCCTCACCTACATTTGAACTTGAGTTAGGAGCCAGTTCAGGTTTTTGAGGTTCACTACCTTTAAAATGTAGTCGTTTAAAGCTATCCTTTTGCTCTAAGAAGGCAATGATTTGACTGTCATGGTTAAACCCCTGCCAATGACTAGAATTATTAGGTATATTTGGCTGAAAGACCAGCTCAATAGTGTACCTATCTCCTTTAAAGTCTGGATGGGGGATTAAGAGAGTAGCTAAAATAACCAGTGCATCAGCCTGATCATTGAATTCTTTGGGAACTACAGAGATGTTGAAAGCATCAAAGTTTTTTATTTGGTCCCATAATAGATTATGGTAGTGGCACAATCTCTCATTCTTGGTTTAATACAGGTTCCTCACCTAAAAAACCACCAATTCAACATCTCCTTTAGCATGAAGGAGTTTGATGCCTTTATCCCTAGTAGCTTTCAATCCAAGCAACAAAGATTCATACTCAATTGTGTTGTTAGTGTTTCTGAACTACAAATTGTAAGATGAAGGAAAAATATCTCCTTGAGGACATATCAGCACAACTCTAGCTCCTGAACTAGTGAAGGAGTAGCTTCCATCGAATTCAAGAACCCATACCTCATTAAACACTCCTTTTCCTTTGAAATCTTCTTCATCTAGAGGTGGAGATCCTTCCACATTGTTATTGCACTCCACTAATTCTCCTATTGTTCCAACTGAACGCATTTATAGGTTTTCACCTATAGGAGCTTCATCAAATGCCTCATGAACTTCATCCATTGATAGAAAATAGTTACCCATGCCTAAAGACTCGAATAGAATTTGAGCTTCAGGTGCCAACGTCTGCGTAACCACATATTTTGCTTCCTTCTCAGGGAGAAACCTTTTCATAACATCTTTGACTGGAATCCTCACCTTAGATAAGTCCATGCTCAATTCACCACCAACATCCTTGCATTAATTATACCCAAGAAGGATGCCATATGATGTTGGGACGTTAGCTACCAAGACAGTCATCTTGATTCTTTTGTCTAGGAACACTGCAAATGTAAATTGGGCATCCTTAATTTGTCCCAGTAGAGGTACTTGTTTATTCTCCATGGAGAAGCATCTACCAAATGTCTTGGTTAGTGTGAGGCCAAGGGATTCAGCCACTTTGGTAGGCATGACATTGTCTAGAGCTACATAATCAATGATGTAGTTATTCAATTGATGACCATTTATCAGCAATGAGACATAGAAAGGTTCAATCTTACCAGGAGTAGTAGGAGGGGTAATGACAAGATTGTTCCTGGTGGGTGCATTCTTGGGGGGATCATGTGTCACTTTGGGAATTGCTTGTCTTATAAGGATGGCCTAGTTTTTTAAACATTGAACTAGTTTATCTAATTGCTCAGGATGGGACTGTAGAAATTCAAATTTAGACATTTGAATTTTGGTTTTATTTATATGGCCAATGATATCAAATGTTAGAAATTAACTAGGCACAAAGGATGGGAGTTCATCCTTTTGAGTTTTGAGAGGGGGAGAACTAGACTATGAATTTGAAGTTGAAGGTGCAGAAACATTTGGGGTACTTACCTTTTTATCAACTACCGGGTCCTTTGGATGGAAAGGCAGAGTGGTTCCATGCTTAGCAATTGAAATTGTTGGTTGAGGCTTCCCCTCTATCTTCTCTTTATCAGCTTGTTGAGCTGATTAATTCTTGGACCAGGTGAATACAACATATGATCCCTCAGCTACATTACCTTCACTTTTGGGTTCATCCTAATAATTTAGGAAACTAATATGGGAGTAACCAACTAATTCTTCTTCTTCCTCAGTGAAGAGATTAGCATCATTTTCAGGATTCAACTTAGGCTGGAATGAGAAATTTGATTCAGCTTCAAGATATCAACTATTGAGTTGGTTGGAGGTGCTTCAAGGGTGAGGTTCATCTATGGAGGAGGAAGGTGATTCAGCTGTCCTTAATTCTTGATAGCATGGCCTTGGTATGCCTAATTTTGAAATGTCCTCCTTGGCATATCTCTGTATCTAGGAGTGGATGACATCCCTTGTACCATTTGCTTTATGAGAGCTAGCACTTCATTTGCTAGATTTTGCACCATTTGGTCAGTGGTGACTATAGGTGAGTATTCAAAGGATGAAGAGGATTTACCTTTATTAGGGTCTCTCCTTATCTTTTCTACCAAGATAAGGTCATCTTCTACCTTAGGAGCCAAGTCCTGAGTAGCAGTAAGGTCTATGTGTCTAGCCCGTCTCAATAAAAAACTTACTTTAGGCAGTTGTGAGTTGATGAAGAAACACTTGAGATTATGAGGTGTCAACTAGGTGATCATGGGAATCCTATGCCTCAACTTGTCTAACCTGGCAATGAAGTCCCTCATAGGTTCATGGGACTCCTTCTTCATCTATGTGAGTTAGGCCAGCAAGGCATGTGCATCTTTTGCAAGTTTGAACTTGGCTTCAAATTTATCTTTAAGGGTGTCCCAATTAGTTACTGACCAAGCTTGTAGATGGTAGAACCAGTCTACAACATCACCTTGTAGTGTGTCTACGAATAGCCTGACTATTATGTCTTCATACTCCACACTTATTACACCACATTCTATGCTAAAGGTAGTAATATGTTCATCAGGGTGAACTCTCTCATATCCAAAGAATTTGGGGAAATTCTTCTTTGAACTAGGTGGAAGCTCATGATAGGGTGGGGTCAAATTAAGTGGGCCAAAAGAGTTACCCCAAGGGCCTTGAATTGCCATGATTGGATTATGAAAAAGAGGGATAACAAATTTGGGTGGAGTACGGATAGGCAAAGCTCTGCTAATAGCAGAAAAAGAATCTCTACCTTGTGTTGGTGACCTAGTGTTGGTAGGAGGAAGACTCCTAGTTCGTTGAGGGTGAGGTTGTGGAGGAAACAAATCAAAATTGCTCTGCTGCACCAACTCAAAAATAGGGTCAACAACACCTTGAGATTTTTGGCTTCTTGTATAGCACAGAGTTGCCAGATTGTGAAACAAAAATGGAAAAGGATTGGTCTTGCTTCAACTTGAAGCTTGAGGTTTCAAACTACTTGTCCTTCCCTAGCAGAGTCACCAAAAACTATTGGGTGAATATTTTGTCAACTAGCTAATTGGTGAGTAAAATAGGTCTCTTTAACCACAACATAGGGAGATTGGTCAGCCAGGTGTGTAGGTTTACTACATCAACATGGGATAAATCTCTCCTCTCATCAAGGGGAGGTTCCCTATGAATATGTAAGAGTTATATGCTATATATATAAGCAAAAAATAACACTAAGGGGTAGGATACACCATCCATCTCTCTTATTTTAGAGATGATGTTCACAAACAAAGGAGAAAATCTTGGTGAAAACATTGAAGGCACTTCTCTTCTTTCAAAAGTGTTCTTACAGGGGATAACATGAGTTATTTCAAGTAGGATAAGTAACTGGTAACAGAGTACAGAGTAACCAACAATCTAAGATGTAGCATAAAGTCTCCACCTTGACTTCCCAAGAGTGAGATACGAGGAAAAATGGGGGCACAAATTCATCCAAAATTCCTTTACACAGAAACAAAAAATAAACACACACTGAAGACAACTATGACAACACAAAGTTTGAAAGTAGCTGGCTTCAGGACACCTTCCTTATCACTTCCACTAGCTCTACTTGTTAAATTACATAAACAAGAATACATTTAGGAAATAGACATAAGAACAATCTCCTAGAATGATACAAGTTATAACAACACAAATTCTAAAAGTAACTTGCTTTTTGATTCAAACAAATAAATATGATAAATAATCTGAGCTCAAAGTCTCAGTGATGCATTTCAATTTGGGTAGATTTTTGCTTTTGTTAATAGTAAGATCTCCATTAAAACAAACCAAGAGATTAAAATATATAGAGGGCAAGGAAGGCTTGGCACTTTGTCCCATGGAGTGGCCCATGCTGTGCATTAATGCCTTGAATGCATTTTTGGTTCTATGTAGGAGGGCCATGCTGGAACAGGGTGGCTACCTTAACTGTTGTGTGTTGATTCATCTTGAATGTGTTCTCTTGAGCCTGACTCACTTATTCTATCACCTACTATCTATGCAGCTATCCACTTTTCCTTTACTCCAAAGGAGACAAACAGACTACACTTTCAATGTTTGCAGGCCCAAATATCTACCTAGTGGACTATTCCACCTACTATAAATAACTCATGTAGATATTTTGGAATTTCCCTTTTTTCACTACAATTTGAGCCCTCAAGCTACCTTTTCCCCCTTTTGGTTTTGTCCTTTGAATGCATTTGATCCTACGCTCAACCCTGCAAAGATCAATAGTTATTTTATTGCCGTAAATTTGATGTCTTTGGGTCCATCATTGCTTAAAAGCTAACGGCTAATTAGTTGTCCTAAATTTGATGGCTATAGGTCCATCATCCTTTTTAGCAATTCTTTTGTGTCTTTTCCACTTGCTGAGTGTCGAGTGCCTCTTTGGGTCTTTGGAAAAGGTCCTTTCTAAGTGTCGAGTGCCCCCCTACAAGGGTACCTACCCTTCAAGATCTTCTAGGTGGCCTTCAGGTTTTAATTTCTTCGATTAGGCTTGATCCTTTATTTTCTTTGGATAAAATGTCTGAAGGAATTCCTTTGAATAGTTTGTCTAAAGGAAAAATTTCCTTGGCTCTGTGTCTTTGTATTGGGAGTGTCCCATTTTTAACATGTGGCACATTCCACTACTTTTAACAAGTGACACATGGCATCTTCCATTGAAACAATTGAGGACACTTGGCAACATCCACCTAACTTATAGGATCTTTTAGAAACCTTTGAGAGTCCTATGGGAGATGACATGTGGTGGCTTCTGCTGAGCTCTAGAAACACTACAAAAACATTCGAGACTCATTTGGATTCACATGGATGATAACACTTGGTGCGTTCCACTTGTTTTTGTAACTTACCCAGGGTCCACCACAACCCTTACTCAATAACTATGGATGTCAACACTTGACAGCTTCCATTGAGTTTTACCAGGGACACATGGCAACTTTTGTGGCTTCTTAGAAACATATTACAACCTTCCATGATTTCCACTTGGCATTTTCTGTGGGACCCTGAGAGAAGCTTGGAAACTTATAAGAAGCCTAAAGCATGGATGTTGACACTTGTCATGCTCTATTGAGTTACAATGGGACATGTGGCTACTTCTACTCTATTTTATCAGTCACACAAATGATGACACTTGGAGCACTTTGCTTACTCTTTTAGCAACTCATCCAAGGCCCACCACAGTTCTTACTTGATAATGAAACCAAAGGAAGATACAGTGGCCGTTGACACTTGGATACCTCTACCAAACTTTACAGATGACACATGGCACATTCTGCTACTTTGAGAAAAAGATATTGAAACCTTTTGTAGCTGCCACTTGTCACCTTCCACGAAACTCTACAATCGACACGTGGGAC
Organism: Torreya grandis; assembly: GCA_037957365.1. Lineage (NCBI taxonomy): Eukaryota > Viridiplantae > Streptophyta > Pinopsida > Cupressales > Taxaceae > Torreya > Torreya grandis. The sequence goes on from JARHVA010002162.1 coordinate 1,362,724, forward strand.
GTTCCACTCCTTGGTCTTTTTCTTTCATGCACTCATTTGAATTGTTTGATCGAACCAATTGATTGAAACAACCTTGGAAATGTATAAGCATTGGAAACTCACTCTTTTGAAGGAATTTACCTGTTAAAGCCATTGAACCCTTTGAACTTGTTAATTTAAAGCATGTTGAGTCCGTAGATTTCTCCCTACGAAGTTTGTAGAAACTGAGAAGCTTGAAAAATGAGGAATTTGAATGCTCAGGACAAATTTTTAAAAGGGAAGAGAGAATTTTAGTCTATGCAGGGCCAAAATAGCTCATAGGTTGTCCCAAAAATGAGTGACATTTTTCAAGGACAATAGTGATAAAATTAAGTAATTCCATGGTTCCATTTTTAGGTGTCTACATAATATCCCAATTTTATGTGTGTTTTTTCATAAATATCAAAGTAAAAAAAAACAAAGTTTATCTATAAGGTTTTTATAAAATGTCTCAATCATATAAATTTGTAATTGTTCTTAAACTCATTATCAACTTGATAACTAAATTAAAATAAAAAGGAAAGAGAGATCACATGATTTCCACTATGAAGGGACATAAACACCCTAGAACAAACATCCACAATCTTGTGTTTGGTAATAAAACATGTGCTCCTTAAAGTCTAGTGTAGGTTCCTTGTGAGTCATGAGGGAAGATATGCATGAATGTTTTTAAAAATATATTCCACTTAAATAAAAATATAAAAATATTGGAAATGTTGAAATTAATGTGGTTAGAAAATGTGTGGATTCCCCTAAAAAATCCAAGTATCAAAACATGTGATAAATACTACATACATTTGGATTCAAAATTTTAATAAACATTATACACCAAGTAAATGTAAACAAAATAAAATAGAATGATATAAGTTATCCTAGTGCTATCTTGTTATAAAAAAAAGTATCATATGTTATGTATGTTTTGAGCATCAATCTATCTCTTTCCTCTCATAAAGGAACAAATGAGTATAAAAGTGTTTAGAGGTCTAGTGTAGAAGATAAAAATGGATAATATTTTCCTAGAAATTGAGATGTGGGAAATATTTTGAATCTATCTAAAAATAAATTATTTAGAACACCATGTGTAAAATAGTAAAAATAATTATTGATTCCTAACATGGTAATATATCATCATGAAAGCTTGTATGTCATACATAAATGAGCTTGAAATGTATTATATTTAATAAAAAGTGTAACATGATCCTAATTAAGAAATACATAAAAAATGCTATTGTTATCAACCAAATTTACACCCTAAAGAGGGCTAATCGAACCTCTTTCAATTTGGAATAACATTGAAACACTTCATATGTTGCGAGTGATAATTCTTAGAGGCAAGTCTCTATATTAAGGGTTAGCTCCCATACACAACATCAACAACTAACTAGTAACCTACTTGATTTGAATGAAAAGGGATAGAATGAGATTAAACACTAATATAATGGAGGTTATGCACCAAGATAAACTCTACAAGCTTATTTGAACATGCAATATGGAAGCTAACTTGTAAAATTGATCTCAAAACTCAAGGTTCTAATAATAAAAGTGTTTCGATATGAAGGTAAGAAGCAATGTATTTATCAAGGTAGATGAGTATTAGGTATGATAATATACACTAGCAATATCCTTTACACTTAAAGATACACAAAGCAATCAATTACACATCATGTGACCTACTAGAAGGCAAATTAATCACATAAAGCATGAAACAGTGAGATGAATGCAAGGAAAAATAATTATCACTTGTCATCCAAAAATAGACTACTTGACATAATTATGAAATAATTTGAAAAATTAAACCATATTTAAATATTTATTCCAAAGTAAAAATAAGTATTCAACTTAGTATGGATTTTCCATACCAAATGTGTATCCCATACAATGCTAAAACATGGTAATATATCATCATGAAAGCTTGTATGTCATACATAAATGAGCTTGAAATGTATTATATATAATAAAAAGTGTAACATGATCCTAATTAAGAAATAAATAAAAAAATGTTATTGTTATCAACCAAATTTACACCCTAAAGAGGGATTATCTAGCCTCTTTCAATTTGGAATAACATTGAAACACCTCATATGTTGTGAGTGATAGTTCTTAGAGGCAAGTCTCTATATTATGGGTTAGCTCCCATACACAACATCAAAAACTAACTAGTAAACTAATTGATTTGAATGAAAATGGATAGAATGAGATTAAACACTAATCTAATGGAGGTTATGCACCAAGATAAACTCTACAAGCCTACTTGAACATGCATTATGGAAGCTAACTTGCAAAATTGATCTCAAAACTCAAGGTTCTAATAATAAAAGTGTTTTGATATGAAGGTAAGAAGTAATGTATTTATCAAGGTAGATGAGTATTAGGTATGATGATAGACACTAGTAATATCCTTTACACTTAAAGATACACAAATCAATCAGTTACACATCATGTGACCTGCTAGAAGGCAAATTAATCACACAAAGCATGAAACAGTGAGATGAATGCAAGGAAAAATAATTATCACTTGTCATCTAAAAATAGACTACTTGACATAATTATGAAATAATTTGAGAAATTAAACATATTTAAATATTTATTCCAAATTAAAAATAAGTATTCAACTCAGTAGGGATTTTCCATACCAAATGTGTATCCCATATAATGCCAAAAGAGGCAGCTTATATAGAGAAATGAGGAAGAAAGAGCGGCATAGAAAAAGGATATTTCCAAGTGTCTACAAGAGTTAAAAATAAGAAAACATTTAGAGAATAGTTTCAATAGGTTTCCAAGGATATGCATTTCTCCTTTAAATATGTTTCACCTCCAAAATGGTGTAGGAGTTTTAAATTTGGTTTGACACCTTGCACTTCTTCAAAACTACCATTTTTTGCATGTGAGGAATGAAAAATGGGATTATTCATCATTATTTAACCATGAAATAATTTAAAACATCTTATTCGACACCTATCTTGCATTTATAAATTTTGTTACTCTAAAATTTTAGTGGCAATCATTACCCAAATCCTTAGGTGTCTTGAAACCCCTTCATCTACTACGCCTAGCCTTATCCAAATAGTTTATAACTTTAATTATTATTAACCAAAGATATATTTATACATTAAAATAATTTAAATACCTTATTATACCTAAATCAACTCATTTGGATTCATGGAACAACCCCCAAGACTCCATATTGCACCTTATGTTCTCATTAGGTTTTAATTCCTTGTAGCCCTAAAATCATGTAAACCTCCTTGTGTAGGATAGTGTATAGATGGTAATAAAAAATGAGTATATAATTAAGGAATTATTATGTATTTAAAACTCCATTAAAAATTTCATGGCCTAAGAGTGAATGGAAGTATCTTTTTCTATTGTTCTCTTCCCTCAATTAGGCCTCCTTGCCTAGAAGACCAAGTTTCTGCTCTAGACTTCTTCCACACATGTGACACCACAAAAAGGTGTATTATTAACTTTTCATATATTTTAATAAAACTTAATACCAAATTTTATGTCCTAATACCCTATGTAAGTATAATAAACATGAAGTGGTCCCAAAACCTAGTCCCTCTTTCAAGCCTTTTCAGATTGTCTTCAAAATCTAGACCTATAGGATCACTTCCATGGTGTCTTGTACTATTTTTTTAGATTGAATAGATGGAATAAAACACAAATCATCTCTTCCAATATTTTTCAAGTTCTTAATTGTTTAAAACCCTACATTTCACCTTAAATCCTTGTAAAACATATCATTAATTGTAATCCGTATAATTGCAAGTATTAGGGTGATTAATTCACCATAAATAAATAAGTAATAATTTATTAATTATTTTTGTTTGTATTTAGTAATTATTAAATGGATATTAACCTTAGATAGGTAAAATTATTTTAAGAATTGAATCTAATTTTCTTTTAATCTGGGTATGTTGTTTTACTCAAATGATTATTTAGGGGTTAGGTGGTTTTATCTGATAATGTTATCCTCGATTTACTAGGATTATTAAGAAAATATGTTCTTATATAAATAAATCCTTATGATCCTATTTCATTTTATTTTAATGAATATAACTTTATTATTCCTCCATATCTTGTATTAGATCTGTTGAAATATCTCTAACCCTATGCCAAGTCTAGGAGAGTCTCATGAACTTCATGGTAGTCTATAGTAGAGGCAACATTTGCCTGAAACAAGAAGATACAAAAGATATATAAAAAAAAAGAGAGGCCATACAAGGTTTTATATATATATATATATATATATATATATATATATATATATATATATATATATATATATATATATATATATATTTAAAAATCAACAATAAAAATACTTCATCAATTCTCTAATGGCTTCGAGTAGCACAAGCGATGCACAGTGAATTCACAAGCAAGCCCAAGTCATAGTATCAAACTAGCCAATGTATCAAGCTTAGATATACTATGCATGAGTATTTAATTTTCATATCAAAATTCTCATGATCATAAAATCCATCTAGAGGAAAAGGTATAAAGGCACTTAGAGTGGCATTGGTGGTATTTACTGAGATGGATTTATCTTGTGAAAGCTTGGAAACCTTTTGTAGCTGGCTTAACATCAACCTTTAATTGACATAATAAATATATTGAAACCTATTTTAGGTGAGTTATGACCTAAAATTTGTGAGAGGTGACATATAATATATTTTTTAGTATTCAACTTGGTAGCATTCAACTTGGTGGCATTCAACTCCTAGCACAGCCTAATACAATATCAAAGTATTGGATTAGCTTAACTTCTTATTTGGAGTGTTGGAATTTTCTATAAGGAATAAAATTAAGTTACAAAACCACCTAATATTAGTCTAAAACCACCGTGTAAATATTTATTTTGATGGGAATTTCATGTAAAATTGCCTATGTATCACTTGTGGTATATCTTAAGAGGTATGGTTTTGTTGTTAAAAGGCTTACTATTTTTAAAAGGATAAGTAAAATTTATACCTTTTAAATACTTGAAATGATGTATATGCATATTGGTTGTATTGTATTTTAGCAAATCATAGGTGGGAGGTTCAAATCCCCCAAAAGTATTCTTTTGGTAGAAATTTTAATAGGTCTTCCAAATTTAGCAATCTGCTAAATTAAGTCATAGCTAACTAAATTAGTGTAAAAAATCATAAAAAATATTTTAAAAAGGAAAATTTTTTATTAAAAAAAGAGGAAATGGAAAATTTTTAAAAAAGTGATTTTTTTTGCCAAAAAAATTCCAAAGAGCCCAAATGAAAAAAATGAATTTTCATTTTTGCAAAGTATTGTACATTTCATTTTCAAATTATCTTACAAGTAACTATAATTTTAATTATTTTGCACAAAATCATGATTTTTAAAAAAATGATGTAGTGTTCAATCATATCTATGCCTTTGATTCACATTTATTGGTGATGTCATCACATTTGAATTATTGCATACAACACCTAACATAGTTTTAATAATGACATTTGGGCATTAACCCTTTAAATCATCAAGGAGAAATAAGGCACATACACTTATAGCCTTCCCTTCATTTACCCATTTGTAATAATCAAAAGGCATAAATCTTGATAGGTAAAATTTCCAAGTATATAGCGAAGTTACATGCATGTGTGAAAAAATCCATCTAAGAAGGTTTTAGTGATTGGATGAACCATTTTCAATACTATCTAGGTACCAAGTATCAAACTCTTTCCCTTACATTTATGCCTATTTCCTATACCATTGGGTATATACAAAGGGCGTGATTTTTCTTCATACCATTGGGTATAAAGGAAGAACACATATAAAGAAAGGTCTGGTATATCAATCTAATGGTATATATAAAGGGAGACCTATATACTTGGAGTGATAAGTAACCAATCCATCACTTATAGTCTTAATAATGTTTTAATAGGCTCCAAAATTCTTTCTGCTAGATTCATAGCTCCTCAAAGTTGATAACTACTTTATTTGGAAGATAACTTAGAACTCAATTAGAATTTGAATAAATTTGTTTTGTAGTAGATGGCTCATATACCCAACATGCAATGGACGTTAATCAACAATGTAAGTTTGAAAAATTTAACTAAAAGGCTAAGTTGATAATCATGTTCAGAGTATCATATGAAGTTCAACCACACATCGATGAATCCAAAATAGCTAAGGAAGATTGGGACAAGCTCCAAACTATATATGAGACCAAAAATGAGAGTGCTATTTGGCATTTACATAGTCAACTCCACTCTCTCAAATTGATATCAAGAGAAATAGTGGAGACTTTTTAAAGAAGTGTTGTAGTGCTAAGGGAATCACTTCAATCCTTGGGTGAGACAATTTTAGATGACTCTCATGTACCTATTGTCTTGAGAGCATTACGACCCTCATATATAATTTTTGTGACCACTTTGACTGTCATAGAAAAAAACCAAGTTTTGAAAATTTGGTAAATATGTTGCAATAAGAAGAGTATTTAAATACTCATGACAACCATGAAGAACATGTATTGGTTTCTCATCAAGAAAAAGGCAAGAAACTAGTCAAATCTTCATCAAAACATAATCCAAGGTAGAAGTCACAAGGAGTAAAATCATAGAAATAATGTATCATTTGTGGTCATCAGGGATATGAACTAAAATATTGTTGGTATAATACCTTCAAAAAAGATCTTCTAGTGATCAAAAGTCCACAAACCAACAATCATCCCTTTGATCATTTAGTAAGCCACAAGGACATAAAAAGGGGACTTGACACAAGAAATCAAAACAACAAGGTAATATTATTGAATAGAAAGAACATGATGATGAAGATAACTTATTTTAATCTATAGATCTCCATGATGAATCCACATCAAAAAATGATATATGGTATGTTGTCTCAGGTGCAACCTGACACATGACAGGTAGAAAAGATTTTTTTCACTTTGAAGGACATACCCAACAAAAATCATGTTTCCTTGGGTGATGATACTTCATACAGTGTGAAAAGAATTGGCAACATTGCCTTACTCCTAGGCATGCAAATGTTTAGAATCATAGATATTCTTTATGTACTTAATTTAACCTAAAATTTGTTATTAGTTAGTCAACTCTTAGACCATAATTTTAAGATTGATTTTGACTATAAAGGTGGAAAGAAATTGTGTTTGATTAGGGACATATAAAAATCTAAAATTATTTCACAAGAATCTAATGTGAACCATATTTTTTAGCTTGATTTCATTCAGAAAATAATCAAGTTCTCATAGTAAAGGACACAGAATCAACACAATTATGGTATAGAAGATTTGGCCACATCAATTTTTGATATCTTGACACACTCCATTGACACAAAATGGTAAGAGGATTACCACCTCTTAAAAAGGGTACACATAAATGTCATAATTGTTTATTAGGTAAGCAACACAAAGTTCCATTTTAGAAAAGTAACTATAGATCTAATGGTAAACTTGATTTGGTCCACACTGATCTATGCAGACAAATGACACCTATCTAATGACATTGATCTATGGGTCTACTATGTGAAAACAAAGAGACAAGCCTTTAAAAATTTCAATCAATTCAAAGTGGTTATTGAAACAAAATTTAGTCCAAAAATCAAGACCCTCTACTTAGAATGTAGGGGAGAACTCAATGGTAATGAGTTTAAATATTTTTTGCAAGAAAACAACATTCATTTTCAAATGGCACCTCTGCACACACCAAAACAAAATACAATTGTTGAATAAAGGAATCATACTATTGTAGAAATGGTGGATTGTATGATACATGATTTAGGTTTGATAAAGGAATTTTGGCTAGAAGCTATCAAAACTTTCATATATCTACTCAATAGAATACCCATTGTAGATCTTGATGGAGTAACTCAACATAGATCCTGAATAAGGAAAAAGCCATCTATATCACATCTTTGAGTTTTTGGATTCCAAGAAAGTATTCACATTCCCAAATTAGAATGGAATAAACTTGATATAAAAGCCAAAAATATGTGTTCTTAGGGTATAGTAAAGAAGCACTTGCATATAGTCTCATGGATCCAAAAACTAGACAAATATACACCATCAGGGATGTTAAGCTCTTTGAAAATAAATAAGTATAATATCCTTCTACAAGTGCACCTAATAAACAAATAAGTCCCATAGAAAATATAGAATATGGTAATCTCCTAGGATGTGCATGTAATAAGAAATGCATCATGTCCATAAATCAATCCTGGATCAGATGGGATAGAGCACACCTACACTTTCGATTGGGGAGCATACAATTGTTAAGTGAGAGCATGACCAATGTGAGGATCCACTATCCCCGATTAGGGGATCACATGTCACAACACACTATGTGAGATAGGGTTCCAAAGCCTATAATCTAACACAATCACATGATAACCCTAAAAGATTCCTATGATTTAATATTTCACTAATTTAATAACAAGAAAAGTAAATCTAATCTAGTGCTCATTAAAGCTTGTGGAACCAAGTGAGGGTTAGAAACAAAATAAATAAATAACTAAACTAAACATGTATTAGAAGACATATACTCATGTTAATGTATACAAATTCCTAATACATGGAAGAGAAGAATACAAATGCACTATCTATCTACTCTTACAAAGAAGGAAGAAAGTTAGGAATACTTACCTTTGTAGATAAACCCATCAAGCCTCAATCTCCCCTTTGGCCAAGGTGCTTTGCAAGAGATTGCCATGGTATGTAAGGATAACTAAGACAAATTAGATTTAGGATATATAACCTATCCAAGAATCCAAAATACTTATCCACAAGATCAGATCAAAACTCCAAATAAAGTATTAAACCCTAAAGATTTATTCCCCAAGTAGAATGGTCAATAGACAGATGTTCATTTGTACTTCTTCACTTAATTCTTTTCTCTTCTTGAAATGATAAGGAATGACCTTGTATATATAGTATAAACTTACCCAAAAATAATTTGAACATGTTATATGTGCTAGGTCAATTTGGTCGACCTAGTATATTTTCATGGCTAACTATCTAGGTCTATGATAGGTCAGTTAAGAGGTCAACAAACCAAAAGAGAGAAAAGACCCTAAACTATGCTAGTTTGACCTAGCACAATCGACTAGTCAAAAGGGTGTTAAGGCAAGAAATGTAAGATAAAACATAACAAGTGATAGGAATAGCTAGAAATAAGAAGAATAACCTTGGGTTTAATGGTCTTAGGAGGATAGTGTGTAGATGGCAAGTGGAAAAGGAACAATAACCTTATGAAGCATCGATGGTTTACCCATCCCTTTCTTGATGTACCCCTTAAGGCATGCACTCAAAGAGATTAAAAATTGATAGGTTCCTATAGGATATAAAGTGTCAGTAACCAATAAAATTTAAAAAATATTATGTGTATACATATGCCCCAACTGAAGCTCATCATGTGTCACATAAGTGCAACACGGGATGGTGCTTCAGAAAAAAACATAATAACACACAATATTGACATTAAGTATGGTGTAGTAAGCAAAAAATAAGATAAATGAAATAAAAACATTGGAAAACACATACCTTTAACTTACCGTAGTGTTGTAGATAAAGAATTGGATTGAAAGAAATGTGAAGGTGTCCAATGTAGAGTACAATAGGTGAACCTATAGAAGTTACCTCAAAAATAAGCTAAAAATAAAAAAAATAGAAGATATACATATGATGGTGGAAAATAATCTCTACCTAATCAAAATTATAATGATTTTTATGATTTGCTAGATAAATGAGAAGAAACAAAGATAGAGGTAAAACAAGGAATCTACCTAAAAATAAATGAAAGAATCAAGTTGCTAAAAAGTGGTTTTAAATAGGGAAAAAGAGAATTCATATAGAATTTTGAATTGTGAAAGAGAAAAGAGATATCTAAGACCAAATAAGGCTAAGATGGTGAGGGAATGACATTCTATATGAGGAGGACACCCAGAGGTGGCAACAAGTGCACTATAGGTATGAAACTATGGATCTCAAACTAGTTTTTGAAATTTTATATTGAATTAAGTTAATTTTTGATAAAATTTGATTTTAAGAATTTATATATTTCAAAATTGAGAAATATTAGATTCTAAGGGTAGAAAATAGGAAAATGAGAAATGAGTTTGAAGGGTTTAGGAAGAAAGTGAGTGAAATGCACATTTTGGGAAAAATGTACTAGGTTAGCACACATAATGCACTAGGTCAACTAGGTTGACCTAGTAGGATTAAATAGGGCAGAATCCATATGGGTGACCCAATATGTATAGGTTAACCTACTATAATTTGTAGGATAAAAAATTAGAATGGAGTGAGTAACTAGTCTGTAAAGGCTAGAATGAAAACTTAGTACTAGGAAGGGGAAGATAAAAGGGTTAACTTGGAATTTGAAGTCAACTAGGACAAAAATAAGGAAATTTTGGTCAAACTAGGTTGACCAAAGAACTAGAATAAACACAAAAAAGTATGCAAAAATATGAAAGAGGGATAGAATAGCCCAAAATGACCAAAGGAGGGAAATAGGGATCAAGTAAGCTAGAAATAGGATAAAATGAACAAGATAAAAGTAATTAAGCTTATTTTTAATTAAAATTGTAAAAATTATGTATAAAGAATGTATTGTGATTATACATGACATGGAGGAACTAATACATCTTTTGTTGTTTCTTGGTTGTAGAGACAATAGAGATTCTAGAGGTTGGTGGGCATGGATTATTTACTAGATTTTTTAGATAGATTGTTAGAAGGAGATCGAGATAGATTGGTAGTTGTGGGTCTAGGAGGTATATCTGAGATGAAAGATTAGTAAGTTCCATGATGGGATCCCACTCATCATAACCCATAAGGATATTGTTAGATATAGGTGTTTAATGATTAAGAAAATCTTTTGAAGGTGGATCCAAAAATCATTGAAACTTATGTTGATAAGACTGAGAAGGTTGAGAAGAAGGTTGTAAATCATTTAGTAATGAAGAAGTAATTAGTTTAGATTGATTTTAAAGTTTGGAAGAAGTGTTAGTAGAAATTGGATTTTTATTAGTATTAAAAGATGATGGGAGAGAAGAAGTAATAGTATGGGATGTATCATCTAAGGGGGAATCATAAATCAGATCATCAAAAGAAATAAGATCTTCTTTCCCTAACTCATTTAAATGAGTTGGAGAAGAATCTTGGATAACACGATATGTCTTAATGGGAAGGAGGAGTGTAGATAGGTTATGAATTAATGAAAGCCACCAATCTTCATATATTAGTCATGATAACCACATTCTCTTTATAATTTGGTTCAACAAGACTTTTTATGTTATTGGTGGAAGAAGTGGGCTTATCTTGACCTTCTTGGATTGGTTGATGATTAAGCAAGGGGTCTTTATAGATAGCTAAATGAGCATTTCTTGATTTAATTATTGATTTTTATCATGTGATTTATAGTCTTTGAAATTAATCTCATAGGCTTATTGATGCTTAGGAATAATGGAATCATGATCAAAATTTAGGTCAAGAAGAAATTCCATGGCTAAATTGTAGAGCTATCTAGAAGTCTTATGAGAGTGACCCCAACTAGCATGAAACCAACAAAACTTATTAGGATCATACCATGATTTCATATTTTAAGTAAGTTCAAACTCTTGTGGAAGAGGCTTGGGTAGATGTTTAATCAATTCAACTGAGGATAAAGGCTTATAGACATTAATGTTTTTTATTGAGAAATGAGGATTAGTGAATTGTTGAGAAGGAGTTGATTCTGAAAAAAGGGTAAGAATCACAACTTGAACATTGTGAATGGTGTCATATGAATTAGTAACACAATCATTTGTAACATTATGGTTTTTGTTTTTTAATAATAGGTGAGGCCCCATAAAAGATCAGGTCATCTCAAATTGATGCATGAAAAAATCTTGTCTTTTGGCTTGATTGATATCTTCCTCCAAGGTACATGGAGAAAGGGTACAGATGCGATATTATAATTTAAAAAATAAAGCATTTTTAAATAGATGAAAGAGATTATCATCCACCATGTTATGTTCACATTTATTTGACAAAGTCTTCATTCATTTAACAAAGGCTTAGGTAGTTTTATTTTCATTTTGTTTGCAATTGATGAAATGGGTCAAAGTGTTCTCTAAAAGATCACTAGTTTGAAATTCTTACACTAAAACATTTACTAAGTCCTCCAAACTAGTGATAGAGTGTGTTTTAAGTTGATTATACTAATCCAAGGCATCATCATTGAGTGTTTCGCCTAATATTTTGGTAGAGGTAAAGCTATTTAACTTGACCAAATCTTTGTAAAGATTTCCAAATGTCTTGAGGTGAAAGTAGGATCGGTTGATCCATTGTAATAAATTGTAGGTGTTATACCTCTAATGTCAATGCTAGTAATTTGGGTGGTAATAGGTTCATTTTTTAAATGCTTTATGACTTTTTTGACTAATGGAGGTTAAGGAATGAGATTACCTTGAGAATATCAAAGAGGAGGAGGAAAAACACTTTGGTTATGTGTTCCGCAAGTCATTAGTTGAGGATTGAATTGGAGGTTAAGAAGGTGATTTTGCATTCTGATCATTTGATTCATATTAAGAGCTCGGAATGTAATGTGTTCATTTGATTAAGAGTTTATAACAATAGTTGATGATTTTTATTAGTGTTATTAGAAGTAGTATTGGTGTTAATGGCTTGGGTACCACTACTAGTGTTGATATGAGCTTGAGAAGAGCTATGAGAATTTGAGGCACTAGTGGAAATTTTTAATTGAGAAATAAAAGATGGACTAGTAATGGTTGAGAGGAAGAAGCACTAGAAGCATGAGTGCTTGGGTAGAAAATGAAACACTAGTGGAAGGATTAAGAATAGTGGATCTTATGAGAGGCCCACTAGATGTAAAACTTTCCATGTTAGTTGAGATAATAGGCATGGAGGTAGAAAAAGTTAAAGAAGAATATGTCATGGCATAAGGAGTCAAGATTGAAGGAAGAGGTTGAGAATCAAATAAATCGGTACCCACAATCTAGTTGAGAAAGTGGGAGTAGAAGAATGAGGTTCTTTAACTTGATGGATAATCATGAGGTTATAGATGGTGGAAGGATCCTTCCCTCTATGTTGAGGGAATTATATGATAAAGAAGATCATTTCAAGAGTATAATCTAACTCAACCTGATCCTCTAAGAGAAGAGGAGGGTTTTTTACAAAGGGGTATGAGGAGGGGTCCCATAGTTCATCATGTGGGTTTTAATATGAACATTACTAGCATTCATGAAAGGAGCCCTACTTTGTCTATGGGAGTCCCTATTAGGATTGATGAATTCTATCATGTATGTTGACTAAACTTTAGTGTTTTCACCAAATAGAAATTCCATGATGAAATAAAGAGAGACAAGATGAGAAAGCAAAGAATCAAAAAGGGTTTAAAATAGAACTAAGTCAACCTGGTCGACCTAGTGTAAAATAGGGACTGTAAAACCATATAGGGTCCACAGGGTCAACCTAGTTTAGTGAATAGTGACTATTAGAAAGAGGTAAAAATGTTATAAATAGTACTAGGTCAAACAGGTCAACCTAGCGCAGTGTACAGGGGTTAAAAAAGATACAGGGTCAACATGGTCAATCTAGTACAATATGTAGGGAAGAAAAGAAAGTTGATAACAAGCTATGAATTAAAGTAAGATAATTTCAAGTAATGTAAGAAAGTAGTAAGTATTTAAAGGGAAATAAATAGTCAATTAATTTAACAAAGGCAAATATAATTGATGCACATACATTAAAATCAATCACTAACACTAGCTAATGTAATATTTTACAAAATAATTGATCAAAGAGTGAGAAAATAACTTGAGAGTAAAGCTAGCTACTTGGTCAACCAAGAATGTTGATTAGATTATTAAGAATGATTTTAAGTGTAAAGGGAGATTGGCTATAAATAAGGTACAAGATAATAATCTAAGGATAGTTTTAGGTACATTTAGGATGAAAGGGACTGTAGTGGCAATGATATAGGCTTGGTATTGGGGCTTACCCCCTCACTTCACATACTACAATAATAAGGGTAACAGGTGCTTAGCCAAACTATACCATTAACCATGATTTATACTTGACCAAAGCATCAATTCAGCTTCCTCCTTGGTGATGAAATCTAAGAAGGTAGACTTGGGTAGTCAAATGTTTAAATACTTGTTGATGTTTATGTGGTTTGGCCATGTGTGTAGAATAATAAATAGTGTAACTAAGCGATTAATTTAAAATCCCATAATTAGACTATGTGAACTATTATAAGCATGAAAACAACTTAAAATAAAGATGTGATTAACATATATGGTTTATTCCAACTTTAAAATAAGGTATAATTGAGAAACTATATGGAAAATCATATAGAATATGGTCAATAAGGTCGAACCTATACTATGGAAGTAAAGTCTAAAAGTGAACTAGGTCAGTCAGGTTGACCTAGTTATTTCAAAAAACATAGAACATAGAACTAGGTCCATAGGGTCGACCTAGTTGACTATGCAAAGGTAGTTTTGAAGACTACAAAGTGTGGAAGTAAAGTATAGAAAAAGTAAAGATATAAATAAATGGAAACTGACCTAAATGGTTTAGAGATGAAAAGGAGAAGATTGTTGATCTGAGACCTTGGAGAAAATTGGTAGAAAATTGCAAACTAGGTCGAGCTGGTCGATTAAGCTATATAGGAACCTACTAAAAAAGTGCTAAAAATGAACTAGGTCAACTTGGTTGACCTAGTAGGTTGAGCAAGAAGTCTATAAACTAAAAAAACTTGTACTGGGTTGAGCTGGTCAATTTAGTTGAATAAATAGAAGTCTGTAAGTTTTGGAAACCTGTACTGAGTCGAGTTGGTCGAACTAGTTACCTATTCTTGTAAACTTACATACAAAGATAAATAACTGGGTTGATAGGGTTGATCCAAAATAGTAAAGATATGATAAAAATAATGATGAATAAAAATGAAATAAGTGAAATAAATCTTGTAAGGGTTTGATTCACGTTGTGTTCACCAGAATGTATGTAATTGGAAATGCATCATGTCCATAAATTAATCCTAGATTGGATGGGATAGAGCACACCTACACTTCCGATTGGAAAGCATATAATTATTAAGATGGAACATGACCAATGTGATAATATGCTAGACCTGATTAGGGTTTCACTTGTCATAACACACTATGTGAGGTAGGGTTCTAAAGCCTACAATCTAACACAATCACACAACAACCCTAAAAGAGTCATATGATTTAATATTTCACTAATCTAATAACAAGAAAAATAAATCTAATCTAGAGTGCACCAAATCTTGTGACACAAAGTGAGGTTTAGACAGAAAACAAATAAATAACTAAACTAAACATGTATTAGAAGACATATACTCACATCAATGTATATGAAATCCTAATACATGGAAGAGAAGAATACAAATGCACTATCTATCTACTCTTACAAAGGAGGAATAAATTTAGGAATACTTACCTTTGAAGATGAACCTACTAATCCTCAATCTCCCCCTTGGCCAAGGTGCTTCATAAGAGATTGCCATGGTATGTAAGGATAACTAAGATAAATCAACTCTAGGCTACACAACTTATCCAAGAATCCAAAAGACTTATCCACAAGATGAGATCAAAGCTCCAAATAAAGTATTAATCCCTAAATATTTATTCACCAAGTAGAATGGTCAATAGGCAGATGTTTGTTCACACTTCTTTGCTCTTCTTGAAATGGTAAGGAATGATCTTGTATATATAGTATAAACTTACCCAAAAATCATTTAGACACATCAGATGTGCTAGGTCGACCTGGTCGACTTAGGGGCTAACTCTTTAGGTCTATGATAGGTCAACCAAGAGGCTAACAAACCAAAAGAGAGAAAAAGTAAATACACTATGCTAGGTTTACGTGGTTGACCTAACACAACTAATAGGTCAAAAGGGTGCTAACAAAAGAAATGAAGGATAAAACATAAAAAGTGATAGGAATAGGTAGAAATAAGAAGAATAAGCTTAGGTTCAATAGTTTTAGGAGGCTAGTGTGCAGATGGAAAGTGGAAAAAGGAACAACAATCTTATGAAGCATCGATGGTTTGCCCACCCCTTTCTTGATGCACCCTTTAAGGCATACACTTAGATGGATTAAGACTCGATAGGTTCTTACAAGATACAAAGTGTTAGTAATCAAAAAAAGTTAGAAAATATTATGTGTATACAAGATGAATATAATAATTATGATGGGAATAATGGTGTAGTTCTACCACCTACAAGAACTACTCAATGTATGCCTAAAGGGTATATAAATACACTCAGAGATGTGAAATTAGATGGTGCTCTAAACACATCCACCATTGGACCAAGGTATCATAGTATGGCTCATGGTGATGTCATTTTGACTTTAATGAGTATAGTTGTTGAATATGCTAAGCCCTCTATAGTTCAAGAATCATTATAGTTGAAATATTGGAAAAATGTTATAGATGTAGAATATAATTCACTGATGAAAAATAAAACATGGCAACTTGTAGATATTCCACCAGGGAAGAATCTAATCAGATGAAAATGGATCTTCAAGATGAAGTACAAAGTAGATGGTAGTATTAAAAATCACAAAGCAATAATAGTTATAAATGGGTATGCTAAAAAAGAAGGCATTGACTATGAGGAGAAATTTGCTCCCACAATAAAGATCAAAACTATCAGGATGATTTTTGATCTTGCCATATAGTTTGGCTGGAAAGTCCATCAAATGAATGTAAAAAGTTACTTCCTTAATGGGTACTTATAATAAGAAGTATAAATGAATAAACTAAAAGGTTTTGTTAAATATAGAAAAGAAGATAAAATTTGTAGACTTATTAAATCACTGTATGGTCTTAAACAAGCTCCTAGGGCATGGTATAT
Source organism: Torreya grandis (assembly GCA_037957365.1). Taxonomy (NCBI): domain Eukaryota; kingdom Viridiplantae; phylum Streptophyta; class Pinopsida; order Cupressales; family Taxaceae; genus Torreya; species Torreya grandis. Next base: position 1,379,605 of record JARHVA010002162.1, read on the forward strand.
CAAGATTGATGAGCATCTCTTGAAAGATGGATTCAAAATAAGTCCATATGATTTGAATCTCTACCTCAAACAACAATGGGGGAGATATTTATTATTTTTTTATATGTTGATGATCTATTCATCATTGGTAGTTTAGTGAAGATGATTGAATCAATAAAGAAATATCTAAATCGATTATTAGACATGACAAATCTTGGGCTTCTGTGTTATTGTATTGGCTTAGAAGTTTGGAAAAGATAAAATCACATTTTTTTATCTCAAATATTATAGGACAATTCTTGATAAATTTCACGTGATGGATAGTAAACCAATTTCCACACCTATGGAGATAAAACTTTAGTTGTCTCAAGCAAATCAATCACCATAAGTAAATGTGAATCTATATTATTAGTTGATGGGGAGTCTCATTTACTTAACCTACACTAGGCTAGACATTAGCTATGTTGTTAGTCATCTCTCAAGGTTCATACAAGACCCTAAGATCAGACACTGGAAAGCAACAAAGTGAGTATTGAGGTACATAAGAGAAACTATGTATTTTGGCCTAGAATACAAAAATAATGATAACTTCTTCTTGATAGGATCCTCAAGCTTAGATCATGAAGGAAATATTGATGATAAGAAATCCACTTCAATATTTTTATTCTTTTTTGGATCTAGATCGATATCATGGGGGAGTAAGAAGCCAAATTATGTTTCAGGGTCCTCCACATAATCATAATATCACACTATAAGAGGAGTTATCTATGAAGTGATTTGGCTCAGACGTATACTTGAAGGATTTGTATTACCATAGAATCAACTAATAATTATTAATTTTGATAATAGAGTAGTGAATCTTATTCATAATCTAGTATTTCATGAATACACTAAACATATTGAGGTGCAAGTTCATTTCATCTATGAACATGTTTCAAACAACAACATCTAGCTCTAGTATTTCCTAATAGGTCAACAACATGTAGATGTTTTTACTAAAGCACTTGCATAGGAAAAATTTGAGGCATTCAAATAATTTCTCTTATGTTCACTTCAAAAAATACTGAATTGGGGGAATATTAGGGTGATTAATTCACCATTGTAAATAAAGAAGTAATGAATTATTACTTATTGTTGTTTGTAATTAGTAATTAGTAAATGGTTATTCACCATAGATAGGTGGTTAAATTATTTTAAGAATTTAATCTTATTTTATTTTAATCTAGGCATTTTGTTTTACCCAAATGATTATTTAGGAGTTAGGTGGTTTTATCTCATAATGATCTCCTAGATTTACTGGGACTATTAAAAGCATATGTTCTTATATAAATAAAGCTTTGTAATTCTATTTCATTTGATTGGAATGAATATAAATTTATTCTTGATCCAAAACTCAGAAGCTTTGGTTGAAATATAAGTCAAGAAACAAGAACAACATAATTTAAATAATGTTATCTCTGAGAATAGATGTTTTATTGCTCAAAATTGCAGATACAACATATGCCTATCTCTGGGAAGAGATGTCTGATTTCCATTTTGGGTTACATATTAATTTATACACATTTTTAAGGTAGGATGAGTATGGGGAAGGTCACCAATCTTGAGGGAGATTAATTGGTTCGACGTCCATGATTTACAAAAATACAAAAATCAAGGAAGTACTATTTTTAGAAACTTACTATTTTTAAAATACACTATTAAAATTGAAATTTAGGGCAATTCCATTTTGTTTTGGGGGGTTAAAACCCATTGATCAAATCTCTATGCCATCTCATGATGTTCCCCTCATTCATATATTTCCAATGATTCAAATGGGGATTCAAACAGAGCTATGGTGCAAAAGTTATGGCTCCTAGAAGTTTTACCACCAATTGGGGTAGAATCATCACTTGAATTATCACCTGAAATATTGCTCAGATTAATTATTTCTCCATAGTAGGTACAAAAAAATTTTATGGTGAGAACTTACTTGGAGTGCTAAATGATGTTTAGAAGGTTTCAAAATCAAATCAAGTCATCTCATGCACTTTAGAATCCATTCTCTCACATCGGGTCCTTATTAGGGTTTTAGGAGGGTTAAAAGTGACTTAGATTATTAATGATTGTTCATAAACTTTGGGCCCTTAATCCTTGAAAAAATTCCACACTTTTTAAGTAGAAAAGTTTCATCAACTACTCCTAAATTCTCAAGTCCCCATATAAGTTGTCCATATAGATCTAAGTGTAAGAAGTTGCTTCTCAGGTCTCTGCACTACCATTAGAGGGTAGTCTACAGTCTTAGTCATTATTCATGAAGGTTAGAGATCTAAATGTAAAAATAATAATATGAGATTTAAGTGTAGGTACCCCTTTACCATCTGTTGTCTCCCAAAAATAATAGTCATTTTTGGAACAACATTTGAATTATTTTGGTTCTACAAACCAAAATAATATCTTCCATTTTCAAAATTTGTCTTAGATATTCAGATTTCTCATTTTTAGAGCTTCTCAAAAAATATACGGACTTTGCAGGGTTAAATCTATGGACTCTGCAGGCTTGAATCTATGAACTTAGTAAGAATAAAAATCTATGGACTATGCAAGCTTGAATCTACAGACTCAACAGGAAGAAGAATCTATGGACTGTACAGGAAAAGGAAAATCTACAGACTTCTACAGGTAGTTTTCAGTCAAAAGAATTGATTTTCAACATTTGTTCATTTTTTGAGATTGGTTCAAAGTTTTGGTTCATGTGAAAATCTTCATTGGCAAGCATCTGAGTGCAAAAATTAACTTGAACCATTGAACTAAACCATTGAACCATTTTGGTTCAAAAGGTTCAATGAGTTCAAGGTTCAATGATAGGTTCAACCAAAAGAATAGTTCAATAGTTCAGTTCAACCAAGTAGTTCAATGCTTTATTTCATTCAATTGGTTCATTCTTTCAGTTCATCTTTTGGTTTAATGTCTACAGGTTCAACAACAGGGGCTCGGTGCACTTCATTGAACCATTGAATTAGTTCAATAGATTGGTTCAACCGATTGGTTTAACTGTTGGTTCAAAGGCAAGTTCAACATCTTGGTTCAATGCTTAGTTCATTGGCTTGTTTTATTCATTGAACCATTGGCTTGAATTTTTTTGGTTCAAAAGCCTTGGTTCAACCAATTGGTTCAATGTCTAAGTTCATTGCATGGTTCATTAGCTTTTGGTTCAAAAGGACTTGGCGCGCTTCATTGAACCATTGAACCGGTTCAACTAATGGTTCATCGTCCAAGTTTAAATGGCTGGTTTAATGCAAAAGAAGACTTTATAAAGGACAAGTGCCCTTGTGGAGGGCACTTAATCAAGAAAAGCACCTTTTTGGAGGATCATTTTTCTAAGAGGCCGAAAGGTAATTCATTCAAATTTGTCTAAGGCATTTTAAATTTTTTGATTAAAGACTTAATTCTTTCAGATTTTTGTCTGAAGGAATTCCTTCGAACAAAAAGTCTAAAATAATTCCAAATGGCCAAGGACCCCAAATAAATTTTCAAAGACTTGTTCAAAAAGACTTGGCAGAACGAATTTCACCTAGACATTTTGTCCGTGGGAATTTTACCTCGACATTTTGTCCACAGGAATCTTACCTGAACATTTTTTCCATGGGAATTTTCCATGGGACAAATGTCCGGGGAAACATTTGTCTACAGGGACTACCAAAACAAAAGCCTGGGGAAATATTTTTTCGCTAAAGGGGCTACCAAAGAACCCCAAAGGGTAGGTGCCCTTGTGGGGGACTCTTGGCAGCTGAAATAAAAGACTATTCAAACACAGGTCATTTTTCAAAATTTGAAAGGGTAAGTCCAAGCCGACTGGGTAAGGCCAAAAGTCAAGAAAATCAAGGGGTGACACCCATAAAGATGTCAAATTTAGCATAGCCGAATAGCTATTAGAAGCATATTGATGGGCATGTAAACGTCAATTTCAAAGACAATAAAATAGCCGTTGATCCTTTGATCCACAGACTCGGATGCATTTCCAGAATTCAAGACAAAAACCAGCTGAAAGTGAGGAAAGACAAAATAATGGATGAATCCAGGAGCCAATTCAATCAATCTGGAAAGGAAGAATGATGAAGTCAAGATCAGACTGATAGCTGGACATTAAAAGTTGTAATCTTTCAATTTCATGACTTGTTTATCTACATTGATAAGATCAAATGGGTAAAATGCCCCAAAAGTTCTTTCATTGTAAAATCATCTTCTTTTTGAGAATCTAAACAAAACTCTACCGAAATTGAGAGGCATCATTGAGACCTTGTGCTCAGTCTGTTGATCATATTCTATTAATGAAATAAGAAAGCAAGGGACTTTTTTAGACTTTGTGATGTGAATTCTTTGTGGTTGAAGAAACTATTCTTATGTTTATTTCCTTGATTTATCTTTTGTTTCATTGATTTAATAAGCATGATTAGTAAAATTAGTCAGGAAGGTGTCCTGAAGAATCAATTGTGGAGAGACTTTGTGCCCCCATAGCTGCCTTCAGTGTGTTTGCTTTTTCATTGCTATGTAAAGGACTTTGAGAAGACTTTGAGCTTTCATTGCCCTTTGTATATCACTCTTGAGTATTTTAGGTATAGACTTTGTGTTGTGTCTTGATTTGCTGGTTCTCATACTCCCAGTTATGCTCTACTTAAATTTCCAGGAGTATTCTTGTGGCAGGCTGAATAGTTTTTCTTGAAAGAAGAGGAGAGCTGTCTATCATTCCCTTGAGTTTTTCCTTTGTTTTGTATGCATCATCTCTGAAGAAAAAGAGATGGATGTTTGGTCCTACCCTTGAGTATTATTTTCCATTTATACATATGCATAACATATCCACAGGGAACCTCCCCTTGATGAGAAGAGAGAGAAGTCTCCTTCTGATGTGATAAACTTACACATTAGGATGACTAATCTTCTTGCTTTGGCTAATAAGACCTATTTTGTTTACCAGTACACTAATAGACAAAATATTCAACCAACAGTTTTTAGTGACTCTGCTAGGGAATTACCCATTATCCATTTATAGTCTATCCATTTCATTCACCTCCACACCACAGGAAAAGAATGCATAGTTTAAAGCCTCAAGCTTTAACTGAAGCAAAGTCAAATCTTTTTCATTTTTGTTTTACAATCTGGTAGATTCAAGGTATACACGAAGCCAAAGGGCTAAAGGTGTTGTTGATCCTGTGTTCAAGTTGGTAGAGCGATGTGATTTTGATCTGTTTCCTTCATCATCTCATCTCCAACGAACCAAGAGCTTCCCTCCTACTAAAGCTAGATCTCCATTACCAAATGAAGTATCTACTTCTACTATTGATAAAGCTGAGCCTATAATTACCCCATTGAGATTTGTTATCCCTCCTTTTCAGTATCCTATAATGGTAGTTCAAGGCCCCTGGGGTAATGCTTTTGGTCATCTCAATCTTATTCCTCTACATGAGCTTCCACATAGTTCTAAGAAGAATTTCCCTAAATTCTATGGTGATGGAAAAGTTCATCCTGATGAACACATTGCAACATTCAGTATAGCTTGTGGAGTAATCAGAGTAGAGTTTGAAGATGTAGCAGTCAAATTTTTTGTTGAAACACTACAAGGTCCTGTTACAAATTGGTTTTACCATTTACAGGCTCGATCTGTGACTGATTGGAATACTTTGAAAGCTAAGTTTGAAGCCAGATTCAAACCTACAGAAGATGCACATACACTTATGGCTCAACTTACACAAATGAAAAAAGAGCCACATGAGCCTATGAGAGACTTCATAGCTAAATTTGACAAGTTAAGAAACAAAATTCCTATGATTGCAGACCTACAGCTGAGAATCTCAAATGCTTTTTCATTAATTCTCAGCTACTTGAAGTCAGTTTCCTCTTGAGACGTGCTGGCCAAATAGATCTTGCTGTAGCTCAACTTTTGGCCACTAAAGTAGAAGATGATCTCATCTCAGTAGGGAAAATAAGAAGAGATCCCAATAGAAATAGAGCTTCATCATCTTTCAAATTTGCATCTACAAACACCACAGATCCAATGGTGCAAAAATTAGCAAATGAGCTCCTTGCCCTCAAAAAGCAAATGGCTCAAGGAATGTCTTCTTCTCCTACATATAGAATAACATTCCCAAATCAGTCATATTAGGCAATGTTGCCAAAAACCAAGGACAATAAAATCATCTTCCTCCTCCATAAGGGAAACTTGCCCTGGAAGCTCCTCCAACTAATTCAGCAATGGGATATCTTGAGACAAAATCAAAATTTTCTTATCAGCCTAAATTAAATCAATAAAATGACGCTGATATCATTGAAGACAATCAAGAAGAATCAGTTGGTGACTCCCACATTAGTTTTCTAAATTATCAAGATGAATCCAGAAGCAAAGGAGAAGTTTTAGATGGATCATATGTCGTGTTTACTAGGTCTAAGAATCAATCAGCCCAATAGGCTAATAAAGAAAAGACAAAAGAACAACCACAGCCAGTAGTCATAATTATCAAGCGCGGAATAGCTCTGCCCTTTCAACCAAAAGATTTGGTAATCATTCAAAAGGTAAATACATTTGTTGCACCTTCCCCTTCTACTTCTAATTCACAAACCAACCCACCTCCCATCCCTTTGAAAACTCAAAAAGCTGAAGTACCTTTCTTTGCACCTAGCTCAATTCAGCCATTTGATATAATTGACCATGTTAAAAAAACAAAAATACAAATGTCTGAATTTGAGTACTTGTAATCCAATCCAAATCAACTGAACAAGCTGGTCTAATATGTTAAAAATCAGATTGTCTCTAAAAGACAAAAGGCCAAAAAAGTAACTTTTGATTCTTCAATGAATACGCCTATTCTAAATAATCTGATTATTACTCCTCCAGCTGCTTCTGGAAAAATAGAACCCTTCCATGTTTCCTTGTTAATCAATGACCACAAGCTGAGTAAATGTATAATAGACTCAGGCGCATCTGAAAATGTCATGCCTACCAAAGTCGTTGAGTCTCTTGGTCTCACATTGACCAAGACATTTGGGAGATGTTTCTCCATGGAGAACAAGCAAGTGTCATTGCTGGGGAAAATCAAAGATGCTTAATTTGCATTCACAACCTTTTCGAACAAGAGGATTAAAATGACTGTATTAGTGGCTAACGTCCCAACATCTTATGGCATTTTGCTTGGACGAAATTTTTGCAAGGACGTGGGAGGAGAACTAAACATGGATCTATCTGAGGCAAGGATCCCTGTCCAAGGCGTGATGACAAGATTACTTCCTGAAAAGGAAGCAAAGTATGTGGTTACCCAAACATCATCCCCTGTAACACAAATTTTATTTGAATCTTTAGGCAATGGTAATTATTTCCTTACCATAGTAGATGCTCATGTTCCTACAGATGAAAGACCTGTAGCTGACAATCTAAGAATTAATCCAAACAAGATTTTAGGAGAATTGGTAGAGCACAGTATAAACAAGGAAGGATCTTTCATCTCTAATGAGGAGAAATCTGATAAGAGATCAACTTTTGATGATGACAACAATTCTTCTACCAATGATGGAGTTGGGACTGTGTTGATATCTCCTCAAAGAGATATTCTTCCTTCATGCAATTTGCAAGTCAACAACACCAACAACACAGTTGGAGGTGAATTTTTGTTGCCTAAATTGAAGATTGCTCAAGATGAAGAAGTCAAACTCCTTGACATCAAAGGAGATGATAATCTAACAATTTGTCAAGAATTTGACTTGGACGATCCAATCATGTGCTGGACTGGACTAGCAAAACAACAAGTTATAATGTTCGACCATGCTGCTACAAATCAAAATCAGGCAAAGGAATTCGTCACCAAGACAACAAGGAGTGATAATTTCTAGTTTGAATACCACAGCCTGCCATTGGGCAAGAAGAGGAAAGAGTCAACAAGAAGATGTAAAAAATTAGTTTCTTCATGGAGAGCTCCATTCGTCCGTCACCATTTCTGGGGACAAAATGGTTTCCTGCTAGTTTACTAGAATAGAACATTATTTTCATTGTCTCCCAAAAAGTAGTTTTCGAAATACTTTAATTCTTGAAGTATCAGATCATTGCCTTTGTATATATGTATATTTGTACAATTTTAAATTTTGTTTTGTTTTGTTTATTTTCATTTTTGATGTCTTTCATTTCTGGAAAGCATGACTCCGAAGCCCAATGGTACACTTGAAGACACTGGAGTTTCTAAATTCTACTCCTTCTAATTCATTTTGCAATTGATAGAAGTTCCCCAACTAGAGCCAGCTATTGTCTCTAAAAAATAACAATCATTTTTGGAACAACATTTGAATTATTTTGGTTCTACAAACCAAAATAATATCTTCCATTTTCAAAATTTGTCTTAGATATTCAGATTTCTCATTTTCAGAGCTTCTCAAAAAATCTACAGGGTTAAATCTACGAACTCTACAGGCTTGAATCTACGAACTCAGTAGGAAGAAAAATCTATGGACTCTACAGGCTTGAATCTACAGACTCAACAAGAAGAAGAATCTATGGACTATGCAGGAAAAGGAAAATATACAAACTTTTGCAGGTGGTTTTCAGTCAAAAGAATTGATTTTAAACATTTGTTCATTTTTTGGGATTGGTTCAAAGTTTTGGTTCATGTGAAAATATTCATCAGCAAGCATCTGAGTGCAAAAATTAACTTGAACCATTGAACTGAACCATTGAACCATTTTGGTTCAAAAGGCTCAATGGGTTCAAGGTTCAATGACAGGTTCAACCAAAAGAATAGTTTAATAGTTCAGTTTAACCAAGTAGTTCAACCCTTTATTTCATTCAATTGGTTCATTATTTTAGTTCATCTTTTGGTTCAATGTCTACAGGTTCAACAACAGGGGCTCAACGTGCTTCATTAAACCATTGAACTAGTTCAATAGATTGGTTCAACGGATTGGTTCAACTGTTGGTTCAAAGGCAAGTTCAACATCTTGGTTCAATGCTTAGTTCATTGGCTTGTTTTATTCATTGAACCATTGGCTTGAACCATTTTGGTTCAAAAGCCTTGGTTGAACCAATTGGTTCAACGTCCAAGTTCATTGCATGGTTCATTGGCTTTTGGTTCAAAAGGACTTGGCGCGCTTCATTGAATCATTAAACTGGTTTAACTAATGGTTCATCATCCAAGTTCAAAGGGTTGGTTTAATGCAAAAGAAGACTTCCAAAGGACAAGTGCCCTTGCAGAGGGCACTTAATCAAGAAAAACACCTTTTTGTAGGATCATTTTTCTAAGAAGCTGAAAGGTAATTCTTTCAAATTTGTCTAAGGCATTTTAAATTTTTTGATTAAAGCCTTAATTCTTTTAGATTTTTGTTTGAAGGAATTCCTTCGAACAAAAAGTCTGAAAGAATTCCAAATGGCCAAGGACCCCAAAGAAATTTTCAAAGACTTGTTCAAAAAGACTTAGTAGAACAAATTTCACTTGGACATTTTGTTTGCGAGAATTTTTCCTGGACATTTTGTTCGCGAAAATTTTTCCTGGACATTTTGTCCATGGGAATTTTACCCAGACATTTTGTCCATGGGAATTTTCCATGGGACAAATGTTTGTGGAATTACCCGCGGGGAGCTTTCAAGTCAAACACCCAAGAATTTTCCTTGGGGATTTGTCCATGGAAATAAAGCCCGGGGAAACATTTGTCTACGGGGATTGCTAAAATAAAATCCCAAGGAAATATTTGTCTGCTAAAGGGGCTGCCAAAGAACCCCGAAGGGTAGGTGCCCTTGCGGGGGACTCTTGGCAGCCAAAATAAAAGACTATTCAAACACAGGTCATTTTTCAGAATACGAAAGGGTAAGTCCAAGCCAACTGGGTAAGGCCGAAAGTCAAAAGAAAATCAAGGGGTGACGCCCATAAAGACATCAAATTTAGCATAGCCGAATATCCGTTGGAAGCATATTGACAGGCATGTAAACATCAATTTCAAAGATAATAAAATAGCTATTGATCCTTTGATCCACAGACCTGGATGCATTTCCAGAATTCAAGACAAAAACCAGCTGAAAGTGAGGAAAGAAAAAATAATGGATGAATCCAGGACCCAATTCAATCAATCTAGAAAGGAAGAATGATGAAGTCAAGATCAGACTGATAGCTAGACATTGAAAGTTGTAAACTTTCAATTGCACGACTTGTTTATCTACATTGATAAGATCAAATGGGTAAAATGCCCCAAAAGTTCTAGCTTGTCTTCCTAACATTTCCCAACGCATCATGATGTATTACTGTTCTCGAGTCCTTCTTGAAGTGGCTATATAAGGGACTTTCTTTCATTGTAAAATCATCTTCTTTTTGACAATCTAAACAAAACTTTGCTGAAATTGAGAGGCATCATTGAGACTTTGTGCTCAGTCTGTTGATCGTATTCTGTTAATGAAATAAGAAAGCAAAGGACTTTTTCAGACTTTGTGCTGTGAATTCTTTGTGGTTGAAGAAACTATTATTATGTTTATTTCCTTGATTTATCTTCTGTTTCATTGATTTAATAAGTAGGATTAGTAAAATTAGTCAGGAAGGTGTCTTAAAGAATCAATTGTGGAGAGACTTTGTGCCCCCATATCTGCCTTCAGTGTGTTTGCTTTTTCATTGCTATGTAAAGGAATTTGAGAAGAATTTGAGCTTTCATTGCCTTTCGTATATCACTCTTGAGTATTTTAGGTACAGACTTTGTGCTGTGTCTTGATTTGCTAGTTCTCATACTCCCAATTATGCTCTACTTTAATTTCCAGGAGTATTCTTATGGCTGGCTAAATAGTTTTTCCTGAAAGAAGAGGAGAGTTGTCTGTCATTCCCTTGAGTTTTTCCTTTGTTTTTTATGCATCATCTCTGAAGAAAAAGAGATGGATGTCTAGTCCTACCCTTTAGTATTATTTTCCATTTATACGTATACATAGCATATCCATAGGGAACCTCCCCTTGATGAGAGGAGAGAGAAGTCTCCTTCTGATGTGATAAACTTACACATTAGGATGACTAATCTTCTTTCTTTGGTTGATAAGACCTATTTCATTTACCAGTATGCTGATAGACAAAATATTCAACCAACACTATCCATGAAAATAATTTAGACCCATGCATCAAGTCAAAGTCATACCATGTGAGAGAAATTCTATTTTAAACTATTGTTATCCATTAGAGGAGATCAATGAGGTCTTCACAAGCCTAAATTATTGCTTTATTGTCTTGATCTACCTATAAATGATAATTTTAGAGTCTATTCTAAAATTTCCAAACTTTTAATGTCTCCAACTCTCATTTTACTACCCATTAGGCCATCTTTTCAATGACTGTATACACAGGCTGTGTAAATGGCTTTATCTTGCTAGGCCTAAACAATGCTTATCAAAATTTACCTCCTTTTATTAATTATATTAACTTTAAATGAGATCTTAATATCATAATAATATTGTATTCATGATTTTATACTTCATTCAAACCTCCTTTCTCTAAAAACATGCTAGTCTTTTCATTCTAGGCAGGCAACGCTTATAGGGTTGTTTGACTATGTATATGCAAGGTTTGAGCGACCCTTGTTTGGTAATTTATTATAATTATCTTCATGTTTACTTTAAATTTAAATTAATTTTAAGACTTTTATTTTATTTCACCCAAACTCCTATCTCACTATGTAGGTGACATTCACTTTTCAAGTTTGAAATTAGCCTCACTTACTTGGACCAGCTTATATGTGTCAATTTTGGCATCTTGATTGTGTTTAGAGTTTTAAAACAAAACCTTAGGAATTTAATAATATTTTGTTATTTCATTGAGAATGAGTTACCTTGAAACTTTTCCACCTTTTCAATGATCTTGCATCTTCAAAATGATCATTCATGTATTTCATGCTTATTCAAGAGATGGTTGTAGGAGATCACTGAGTGATTTAGGTGTTAATACATAAAAATTGGCCTTATTCAATTATTTATTTAAAAAATTTAAATTAACTATACTTAATTTAAAGTTATTCTTCATTTATCTACAAGTTTCATTGACCTTTCATATCATTCTACAAACTTTTCATCTTATCTTTCATACATAGGTCTATGTATGAGTGCCTAGATTGATGAACTCAAACCTCTTAACCTTCATTTGAATCTATAATAGATACGATATCTCCATTAATACATGTATTCTCTCATAATTTCATTGATTCATGTTTCAACACCTATTCTTCTTTTCATGACAATTAGCTCTTTTGGTCAGAATGAGGACCTATAGGTTTGTAACGTGTAGGTCTACTCTTTTTGATTGGATTGACTATTGAGATAGATTCTTAAGTATTTTATTAATTTTATTTATTCTACCTTACTATATTTTTTACCTTTGACTAACACTATCTAATCTCAACATTCACATATATAGGCTTGTATAAGGTCAGCTCATGTGCAAGTTTTTGTATATTGAAAGTTGGAGTCTATGCATTCATTCATGTTTATTGATGATACAATAGGTTCAATCAATGTCAAATGAGTTTTTATTATTTTATATCACATTTCTCTATTAACAAAGCATCATTAATATGAAACCTAGACCCATGAATATTCACCTATAGGTCTGTGACTTGTGGGTGGATGAGCTTGTCTAAGTCTTTGTTATAGAGTGTATTTGAGCCTCATGTTCATTACCTTGGCCTCCAACCTACTTAATTTAATATTTATATCCTATTACTAGTTTCTCATTTCCATTTGGTCTAATTTTGGCACTTAAGTATGTAGAAGACCATTCATGAACAATATCATGCCTCCAAGAGTAAAAAAAATGGCATATATTAAAGGACTGTCAACAAGGAACCATTTTTTAAAAGATAACAGATGAATAACCTAAGAGTGAGGGGTTTTCAATGAAAAATGAGGCACTTGGAAACTTATGAGGATTGAAACACTTCAAACCAACCACAATGCTTGTAGTTGGGGTGGTATGCTCCATAAACTTGAGACACTAGTTCCTTTGATGAAGATACCTCATAAAGTTTAATTGATTGGTGAAAATGACATAAAAATGACTCTTTTTATGTCTTAAAACATCTAAAAAAGTCCATTATCTTCCATCAAAATTTTAAGTGAAGAAATAGGAGCAAAATTAGACCCTAATTGAATGGACAAGACATATTGACCTCCTTGCACTCTTAATAATTGTTCATAAAGGAGAATGGATGAATCTACAAACTAATTACACAATATTAAATTTTACTAGTATCCTCTCCTATTTAAAAAATATCACCCTCTAAATTTCTCTCTCCTGGTTGTACCATGTATTTGAAATTTGTCCTTTTGAGCTTGTAAAGGAAGTGATGGAGGAAAGAGAGAGTTATTTGCATATCTAAAACCTAAAACTTCCTTCCAAGTGTGAATATGACTTGTGAAAGTTTAAGAGACTCCTTTAAACCATTTTCAACTACAAATAGATCTCCCAAGTTTGTACAAATGCCTATAACAACCTTCAATGGAGTATTTCTTTCAATTTAGGCATTGAGCTACAATCTTATCATAATCTGATCACCATTTGACTATTATATAACATCAGACACATTATATCACTTATTTAAATGTTTTTAATTTTACATAATATGTACAATTTATCAATTTTAGCTTAAAAAGTTGACTAAAAGACTTTGTGGTGTATAACAACATAATGAAATGTTAATGCATGAACATATAATTTTCATGACATATCAAAAAAAAATATAATAATTTAATACAATGTTAAACCTTGACCATAATTACAAACACATTGACTCATGAATGACCTTAAGACTCTACAAGTACATGCAAGACCCAACTCTAAACAAAGCTAGTCAAGGACCAATATGACCACATGAACACCATTACAAGACAATTACAAGACCAATAAAAGAACATTACAACTCTATACAATATTAAATAACCCTATGACAAGTTTCAACCTATAGTGGTTAACCATTTTGACTTGGGGGTCAAATTGGTCAATAAATTGATGATTCATAGGGGTAGTATACCTGCAATGCTGATAGATTAGTGGTCTTATCCTCCCATTTGGAAATGGATTCAATCTTATACTAAAATCTGAAATTGACAGGCCTTTAAAACTTCAAACTCACACCAAACAACATAACAAGAAACAAACACACCATGCCAAAGGCATTTAGGGAAAACACACAACATCAAACTCACCCAAAATAACACACCTAGCTTATTATGTACAATACCTCAAAACATGTTTAAGGTGGTGAAAAAACTCTTCTTAATTTAACCAAGATAAAAAATAATGTTTCTAGAATCACAATTGCTCCATGAGAATACATCATCATATGATGAATGTTTGTCAATGAAAGCTTATTTATGAAGGTGATTAAATGACTTACCATCTTTGAAGCCTTTGATATTTTTATGTTTATCACGTGATACTCCTTTGAATGATCCATTTAGATCTCATTTAGGATTTATTGGCATTGTATCTTGCTTGGTCTCTTTTATGCTCACTTGTCACTTCGCAATTTGATATTTAAGGATCATGAAACTTTTCCCAACTTCACCTTCATTTGAACTATGATGTGGTAAGTATTTAGAGGAATCAAGATTTCCTTCTTGCTTTCCAAACACATCTACAAATGAATCAAGATAAAATTGGTATCTCTATTGTTCTTCACCTTCATAAAATTTTATATTGACCTAATTATGTTCCTCTAAGGTCACCTTTTATTTGATTGGGATTTCACACTCTTCTTTATGCTCAATAGGTCCATTATTGACCTCATCATCAAACCCATATTTATTTTTAGGAATTACAAGCCCTCTTACTTCTTCAAACTCCTACATTATGGAATGATATTACTACCACATATTATCATGTCCTTCTTAAGGTTCATGCTCATGAATTTATTCTTCCTTAGTAGGCATAACTACATCATCACTTTGACTACCATTCTCTAACACACTTGGAGCATCATCATCATCATCCATATGCAAAAAATAATTTCCCCATGCATCTTGTTGAAGAACATCATCGGAACTTACCTCAAGGAAATTATCACTTTCTTAATGAATGATATATGTTCCCATACCTATCTGTTCAATGAGTTTGTATGGATAAAACCCATAATGATCAATTCCCCACTCATCAAAGTATAGATTAGTTATGCCATCAAGAGATGTCAAAGATTATTGATCAACAAGACAGTCTCCATCCTCATTAATAGTGAAGTTCATTTTTGATATGTTAGGTACATAGGATTACACATGAAATTTAGAAAAAGTTTTAAACTTTATAGAGACCTTAGCAAGATACCTAGTCTTAAATGTCATGTAGGACCAATCTAAAGTCAATTACCCCCTAATATTAGTATTAAAGTCCCTTGATAAGCAAAGGTAAAAATGAGGTGGCACATCCACAACCACAACATCTTGAGGAATAGAGAATGTAAGACAAACATGAAGCGTGAGATATAAAACATTGATGATACCAACTATTTTGGTAGTTTACCCATCTAACTGTAACACCCCTTTGGAGTGTGATTCATACTTCAAATTTAACTTGTCAAACATTTGTTGGGGCATGACTAAGATTCTTTATCCATGAGTATCCAATGATGATAGAGAGGTAAATGAAGGAGGTTTATCTCTTCTTTTAGTTTTGGTTGTCTTCCCATCCTTAGTTTTCAATTCATTTGCCAAAACTACCCCTCTTTCACTAGGATGCCTAGGCATTGCATTGAGATTAGAGATCTCATCTTAGAATAGGTCTCATTGTCTAGGAATGAAATGTATCCCACATTAGGATTATTATATAAAATGAATGATCCTAACCGATTGGTCAATAATATCAAGCAACCATGTAAATATCCTACGAAATATAGAAAATTGAATAAATGTATTGACAATGTGTCTATTAAGACATATGATTTTTATTATATGTATCATAGACTTGAAATTATTTTAACAAATCAAAGCTTTTCTTTAAATTAAAAAATATATAATTTCATCAAATATGGGGATATTGAGCTCATGGATATACTTATTAAGACACCAAGTCATAAGTGTTAGTTTATTACTTCTAATGGGATGACTAAAATCAAACATCATTATAAACTTAAATGTGTACTTAAGAAATAAGAGCATCAAGATGAAATCAAAACATTAATGATATAAAATAAATAATCATTACATAGTATCACTCCATGTCAAGTTAAAATTAAATTATATATATCATTTCATCAGAGATACCAATTTTGATCATAATTCACATGGTAGATATGAGACTTACATCATAAAAAAATGAACAAGGATTCACAATTGGATATATGTGTATTATGGTGGCATTTTATTTTCCATTTGATTTTATATTTCTTTGAATTCTACTTTCTTGATTAGACATATTTATTTGACTTGATGAATTTTATTAAATTTCATTTTCCAATTAGCTTTACTTGTTACTCATTAATTATTCCTCCTAGATATTTGACATTTTGTAAATTTATTTAACATTTATTTTCCCATGCTTGATTTATCTTTCCCATTTTCATTTGGTTACGATGAGTCCTTAGATCCTTTATTCACCATGATCCATATCATGTAGATGTTTTATGTGCTTACTTACATATCCATAATAAATGTCATGCATTTATTGGGGGAATGATACTCAAATACTTACATTAAATTTATTTTTTGCATATTAGGGCATGTCATTATTGTGCTTAGATTGATCATATATTACCCATCATGGAGGCATGATACATACACATTCCTCATGAACTTTATCAATTATATCTTGCCTACACTAGGGGAAATCATTAGTGCACCTATGTCAATATGATATCATGACATACTAATAAGATGCTTTATCATTTATATAATTTTATTGGGGACATGATACATCCATGTGTTTAGAGATCCTAAATTTACTATATTAGGATAGGATATTGCCTCACATCCTTGATATATCTTATTCACATTGGAATTTTTTATATTTAATACATTAATTGCACTATCATATCCAGAATGGGGCTTATTGATATTGTGAGGCATATCAGTGGTCTCTCTTTTTTGAGTTACATTGGGACATATCACTTACCTATCCCTTTCCATTCCATTGTTTATATTGCTTCTAGGTAATAATAATAGTATTTAGTTATATTTTATAACTGAGTTTTACACGAAGATATATTTTGATGGTTACATACATGTGTTACAAATTTAATTTAAATGATTATTATAGTTTTTACTATATATATATGCCACTCATGGTACACATGATAATTTAATTTGATACGAGTGATATTTAGGAGCATTTCTCACCTCAAGAGGGGGAAATAGTTAAATTATTTTAGTCTTCACTTATAATATGTCAAGAGATTATAAATAATAAGAGTTTACAATGAGGTATTATATATTTGCTTATTTGTCCAAGAAGATAATTTTCACCAAACCCTCTCAGGTCTACATTTTTTATTTATTTTGATATGTATGTAGGTGCATAGATCAGAGTAGGGCTTTATGTAGACACACATATTTAAAACAAGGCTAGTGATTACAATTTCATTATCATGTTTTTGTATATATGGATCATTGGTTCATTTTAGGCTCTTATTGGCACATTTTCATTTGTGTTGGGACTTGTATTTCCTTCCCATATTATTATCCCTTTCTAAATGTTTCTTGATATTTAAATTGTATTCCTTGAGATCCACATATGCATCATGTAGATCATCCAAGTATTTGTTTTAGTGGTTTTCTATTTTACTCAGTTTCATCAAATACTAAAAGTGGCCTTAACCATTTTCTAAATAGTTTGAAATTGGGCATGTTATTTATGCATCTATTATCCCTTCTCCCATATGTTTTCCATATTTCATTGTGCATAATTGAAAATTTTCCTATTTCAATGTGGGTGGCTTGCATGTCAATAGGTCTTATTTTTAATTCAATAATTCCAAATATACATTAAAAAAATAAATGATTTTTTAATAAACAAATATAATTACACTTATTGATCATCTATTATGATTTTAAGGATGACATGTATATATTAGTTCTATTCATTTTCTTTTATACATAACTGTACAAAAAGAGGGCCTAAGTGAAAGAGAATATAGTTTCAATTGATTATCATTAGAAGAGAGGGTGGAGTTATTTCTTTCTCATTGTCATTCACTTACATGTAGAGAATTACAATGAGTCAGAATCAAGTATTTATCTATCTATTTTTTTTTTGGAGGTACTTTCATTCATATTCTTTTTTTCAACACATAATTATATCTTTAATTATTTTATTTCTTGTATTTACACCTGATTTAACTTTGTGCCAAAATTTTATATGGTTGGTGTAATATTTTAAACACTTATGTGCCCTCCATATAAAACATTGGGTTATCCTTCCTAGCATAGTTATCATATACAATATTTTCTACATATTTTTTGAAAGAGTATATGCCATTCATAGAAGATTTTGTGACACTTTGAAAGTCACATCAAAAGAGTGGATCATTTAAATAGGAGATATTATTTTAAATTAAATTTGTAATAAAAAATAAAATCTAAATATAAATTAAAATAAAAATAAATAAAAAACTTAAAATAAATAAGAAATAAGAATAATGTGACTAATAGATGAAACAAAAAATAAATAAATGAGAAAAATAATATATAAAAGAATGAATTAACTCACATTGAGTTAATAAACAAATAAACAAACACACACACACAAGCAAACACACATATGAGAAATAGTCAAATGAAAAATAAAATAAATAAATAAAATCATATAAAAATAAATAATATAATAAAAGGTTTAAATAAATGAATCCATGCAATAACAAAAACAATGAATTTATGTGGAAGAATGTATTTTTAAAAAGAGAAGATGATACTATAGATGAAAAATTAGGATAACTAGGAGATTATAAGCATCTAAATTTAGTTGGGTACAACATTCAAATATATTGATTATAGTACCTCTCTAAAGCTTAATATTTTAAATTATCTCCTCTTTCAGTCTTTCCATCCATCTTATGAACCCCTCATCTACTTCCTATTGGAATCTCTTATCCAATAAGTATACATGGTTTTTTTTTTTCAAATATGATCATCAAGTAGTGCTTAGGCCTAATGTGAAACCACTAATCTACATGGATTAATGGTTTTTACATGAAAGGTCATACAAGAATTTTAAGAGTCAAGTGTGTTAGAGGAAATACTCCACATGCCTAAGCATGTGTTTGTTATGCCAAACCTCTTTGGTTATGCTTAGATATCTCATCTATTCTCCTTAGACCATATATTCATACTCTCCTACCTTTTTTTAGTCATAAAATCATATCCATGCAACTCAGTATTTTTAATATATCAATAAAAGCCTTTATTATGTCATCCTTACACCTTATATTAGTTCTATTTTAGTATTGATAAGTATACACCTTTGATTTATGTTTCCCATGATATGAAGCACATCAACAACTTATATCATTAAACTCTAAGGAAACTGAGCACATCACTATACCCTTTGGTTTTTCATATAGATAGTGATAGGTCAGATGTTTCTTTTCTTGTTCATAAAATACAAATAGAGTAAATTTAATATTATAGTTAGTCCATAACTTACATTATATTATTGTAATCCATCCTATTTTTTTAAAGTATTTTTTATACACCCCACCATTTTACATGTGTTCATGACATCCATTAAAAGGTTATGCAAGGTTTGGGTGAAACATACCCATTACTTCCACCTCAAACTTAATATAATCCTTACATTTTTTTTTCATTGGTGAAATATTTGACACTTGTGATAAATAAGAGATTTCAAAATAGTGAAGGAAACAAAAGTGTCTCCTCTACTGATAGGGGAGGTTCCATTTATTGAAAATAGGATGAACAAAACTAAACCCATTGACAATACTTACATGTTTAATGGAGTATTAGGTTATATTAATTTCAACTAAAATGAAAAATAAAAGAAAGGAAGATGAAGGATCATGCATGAATGAGCAAAATCATATTTCATCCAACATTTGACAAGAAAATGTTTCTAAAAATTAACATGCTTGTTTGATATTAATATAAGTATTGCTTGAATTAAAATATACGAATTAAAATAAGAAAAATACACATCTAAAAATAAAAATCTAGACATAAAGTTTTGGAATTCCCTGTGTTATTAGTTTGAACAACATACACAAAGTTTCTATCTCCTTCCTTTCAATAAAAATTACAATGAACACCAAAAACCCTATACAATTTCCATTTATCATATTTATAAATATAAAAGATAATGGATTGACCCTTTGCATTATAATTTGACTTGTGGAATTTACAATTTTGTCATATTTTCTTTCTACTAATTTTCAAATTTTTACAAAAAAATGAAAAATAAAATTTCTTGAAATAAAGAATGGTCAAAAATTAAAAATAGTTTTAGCACGCTAGGATTCCTTTGTCATAGTATCAACTATTGTTGAAGATCTTAGAGTAGCAACAAAGCTCATAGCTTATTCTTTATCTTAAATAAATTTAAATTTTTTGAATTTATTTACAATGATTGTATTCCCCTTAGGGAATAATACATGTTTACAGTGTTTCAACCATTTATCAGACATCATCAACATGGTGTTTGGGACTTCTATGAGTTAGTTAATTGATTATTCATTTATTCAATTGAAACTAGATTTTATTGAGAATGGTCATTGAGGATATATTGAAGGCATTTTCCTTGAGTAATTATTATTTAGTCTTCTTTAACTGATCCTTGGCTTCTTATGTAGTGAATGGACTAGTCCTATCTTCTTTCAATCGTTCATAATGTAAGTCTCCCAGATTAGAAAAAAAAACCTTTCTATTTCTCTCTTCCAATTTGGACTTGCTCTTACAAATAACCTATGTCTTAGTTAAAAAAACTTTTGAAAGATGCATTCTAACCATTTTCAAGAGGTGTCATCTTCAACCTTCTCAAAAAATATAACATTAAACATCCATTTGGAGTAAATGTTGATCATCTATTGAACATCACCTTTCACATTTACCTAGACCTTCAAATTGTTATCATAGTACTTGATATATTGATTGATATTGATAATTTTAGAAATAATTAATCATTCAAATTTACTTTATCCTTAATATACTTCATATTATTGAGTAGTAATTCATCAACCTAAGATTCAATAGTTTTCTTGTAAGTGTTATATCTACAAATTATAGTTATAGCCTCCTTTTTTATACGAGGGACTTGAGTAGGGGCATCTACCAGAGAATCTATTTATGTCTCAACTAGGTTGAGAAGATAGTTAACATATCTGGCCAATTTTAAAACTTGGTAGAGGTAAAATATTTTTGAGTGGTATTATCGATTAACAAATATAGGTATCTAATAGAGGAGGAGGATTAAAACATAATCAAATTCTTATATTTTATCTTCTTACCCACAATGGGGATTTATTTATAAGTCTAACCATATTATTTCAGTTGCTTAGGATATTCATCATAAAAACTTTGAGAGCTAAATGACTCAATTACAATGTTATCACTACCTTTACCATGAGTCTTGGAAGTAGCATGGATGATTGATTTGGAAGTGTTAAAGTCCTTGATCTCTTATAATCTCTTACTCTAGTTAAATATTCAAGTTTGTTATTGAACCATTCCATGGATCAGTTCAACACATTCTTAGTCCACACCTAAAACTTTGATAGCTATGTAACATACCAATTTACAATTGGAAATGGTGCAACCATGAATTTTTTGACATAGATGGGGTTGAGGAGATCACTCTTATCATCAATCATGCCATATAGAACCCATGTATAAGTGAAGGCCCTAATTTGATCCAAATTAATTATGCCCCAATCATGCCTTTTTAGTTCATGCTCATCAAAAAAAACTACCAAGTAATCCTCCAAATGTGGAACATGCTCCTAGGAAGTACCAATGCTTAGGTAATTACACACAAACCTATTACTATCAAAATAAGCTAGATAGCATATGAATGCAAATTTAATTGTGCAATTTAAAATTTGATATCTTTAACATTAATTTCATTCTTGCATGTGATATTTCCTAAAGAGATAGGGAATACAACATCCAAAACATGTATGTCTCTACAATATTTGTGCATTGCACCCAACTATCTACATATTTAAATAAATATGATTTTTTTATTGGCTAACCTGGTTAGCCACAAAAGGTAGCCTTAAAATACTCCAAATTTAATATATGTGAATTATAAAATTAAATGAAGTAGATACCATACTATGAAATCAAGTTGGTTGCTTCATCAAAATTATTCTTCCCCAATCCTCATCCATATCTTGGATTATTGTCATTGTAAAATCATCATTGACTCATTTTAAATGCTTGTTTCTTTACTCTAGATTCAATTGAGAGTATAATTCATGTACTTGGGTAGATGCATTAATATTATCTTATTGAGCTAGAAAAAGGAGTGCTTTGAGAAATAATTGAGTATTCTAAGTACAAAGTCATGAAAAAAATATTGGTTGATGCCACATTGATTGTTTGTTGATGCAGAGCTTCACTGATCATCTCTCCCTAATCAATGTATTATTTCCCATTTCAAATGATTTTCATATCCATAAAAATTCATGGTGTTTTCATTTTTGACCACATGATTGAGAAGAGTTATCATGTCTAATAGCTCTTATTTGAAGTTAGGCCTAAATAATTTACTTAGGATATTACAGGTTCAACATATCTTATGTTCCAACCATGAATTATTGATGGTGGTTAGATTCTTTTCCTAGTAGCATTGTCTTGTTCCCACACT
The DNA here is from genome assembly GCA_037957365.1 of Torreya grandis. Lineage (NCBI taxonomy): Eukaryota > Viridiplantae > Streptophyta > Pinopsida > Cupressales > Taxaceae > Torreya > Torreya grandis. The sequence continues at coordinate 1,402,347 of JARHVA010002162.1, forward strand.
CATTCTTGTATATGTTTCATGTATTTGGATTTTATAGGTCATAACCATGGACATTCCATCTAATTTAGCCATTAGAGACCCACCACTCAATTTATTATCCATTGTATTTAGATCATATTATTGAGCATATGATAACACCAAATTCAATCATTTCACTGGGATAGGAAAGTCAACTGCTTCAAGTAAACCACTTTATAAAAAATGAATAGTCATAATCTTTTGATTCTCTACATTAATATTTTTGAGAATATTTTCTAGATCCACATTATAAATCTATGAATCCCCAATCTTATAAATATTTCTCTCTAGAAGTAGAAAATTATTGAACCCAATATATTTGTACTTAATTTTTTATAATTTGTAGAATTTAAGGGTTACTTTAGTAATAACTTGTACATTGGGAAAATTGGGAGGTAATAAGTGTTGATGTGGTTACAAAGAACAAACTACATTGGTCATAAAATAATTTCTTTAGATTAAAAATACCCCTAAAACAATTATGCTGAAAACACAAAATTATAAAGGTCATAGGCATAACAAATTTTCCTAAGGTTGAAATTCGCTGAAATTGTGAACCAATGCCACCAAAAATTATATAACTAAGAATTAATCATAAAATTATATGTTTTGATTATAGTTTCATAATAATGTGTCTTCATGGAAAAGAATGGAAGTTGGGAAGATATTATCACTACATATAGATTCAACTATGGTTACAAATGAACCCTCCAAGGGGATAGGTGGGTAGACTATAGAGATGTGGGATGCATGCACATACATACCATGGCTCACACATTTTTGTGTCTTGTGAACCCATGAGGTTGGGAAAGCCTAGCCTCCTAGACATGTGTGGTGAAAATAACTCTTATTTATGTAATTTTTGGGTTTACACATAATAAATGGGAACCAATTAAGGTTTCATTTATATTTATGTTGTTGGGGCCATACATTCACTCATGGTCACACATTAACACATTATTTAGACTTGACACACTTAATATATTTTCATTGCATTAATCTCAAAAAAAAATTTAAGAATACATTCACACTCTCAAAACACACACACATAATCACACTATCTCTAGATATTTATTTCATTACTCTAAAGAGTTATAAATTCTCATACATCTTTCCTGAATTGATACAACTCTCTATTATGCTCTTAAAGAGTTTTGCTCTTTCCTAACATATCTCCCTCTCCTCCAAAAATTCTTTTTTATATCAATCAAGTATCCCTATTAACATACCTAGATTCATGGGGTGTATCTTAAACTTACATGACCTCAACATAACATACAATAGTCAAGAGGCCTTCAATTTTCAAGATTGACACCTAACTATTAGTAACTATAAAAAACTATCAAGTGATGTTTCATGTTGAATGAAAGTTAGAAAAACCACCATAACTTCAACATATTTAATATAATTGAAATTAAATTTAAACCTTAGATTTAATACTACATGGTACATGACCCTTGTAAATATTACTATATAAATCATAACATAGGTTATTGCAAGTCACCATAGGTGAAAAACAACATGCCAAGTATCACACACTACACAAATGCCATTTCTAAGTTGAATAATAGTGAATTAAACCTATAAAATTTTAATTAAATTCATAAAAATAAGCTAAAATTCTAAAAATAGAAATAAAATGACATTTTATAGCAACCCACTAAATTTGTTAACCTAATTTGTATCTCATCTCTTATACAAGGTAGTGAACCATCAGTCTAGATAAATGCATTTTTATAGTTGAATGACAGTCACAAAAACTATCATAACATTTCATCCACTCATCTAATTATTATAATTTTTTAAAAACTTATTATAGGATATAATGTATATCACCTATCCAAAAATTTTAACCTAAATCTTACTATAAATATTATGCAAGGTTGTGAACCTTGTATAGACTAGGTAGTAGTTATAAAAACTATCATAACATTGGAACAACTTACCTAATTCAACTAAAATTTGGTAAATAATTTTTAAACTACAATTTATATCATTGATAAAAAAAATTTGACCTAATTATTAATTTAGACATTCAAAAATGTCATGAACCTTATATGAAGTGGTGCAACCATAGCCTAAAATAAATAGCTATAAATTTTCTATGGTAACTCCAAATGGTCTGACATTTGGTATAAATATTTAATGTGTCATACCATATGACCCCATAAAATTTAATATTCTAATTCATTATACATTATTACTAAAATTAAGGAAACCTATAGTCAATGTAATGGTTGGTATGCCTCTAAGGTGACTCCAAATGATCTAAAGTTTTGTGTAGAGGTTAAAAGTGTCAAGTCCTATGATCTAACCAAGTTAAAACATATAATACATTATGTAACATTAATGAAAAAACTCACGTTATTTTAATATTTGTTATGCCTCTATGGTGACTCAAAATTATCTGAAATAATTATCGATTTTGTAAATGTCATATACTATGACCTCACAAAATTTCATAATCTATTTCATACCACAATTGAAGAGCCAGTTCTAACATGTTTTTGTGACTTAACGGGCCCTACATACTAACAAAAAAAATAAAAATGTCTTTGAACTTTATACAAAAAATGAATAATTTTACAAAATCATTCTAAGAGGTTAAAAATCTCACACAAACAAGGCCACAACCTAAAAATCAAAGAAAACACACTGCACTCTATTTTTGGTTGATGCAAGATTTCACTAACCTTGGGATGCTCCTAAATCAAACTCTATAGGTTTATAAAATGTGATACCTTCTCACATAGATGGAATGAGTGGAAAAACCACTCTTTTTACCATAAGTATAATGTCTGTGGATTTCCCTTCCAACACACCAAGGACTTTAATTTTTTTCCTTCCTTTTCTAGCTCCTTCCTACTGGTTTCAAATCATTTCTTATCTTCTTACCTCTATTGTTTTCTCTACTCTACTCACTCATCCTTTTATATGGTTATAACCACCATAGTTTATCTTCCTTCCCTAAAGGTTTATCCATCTTCCACTCTACTCGCTTGTGGGTTGAAACCCACCTTCATCCAACCATGACCACCAAGATGATCTTTCATGCATATTACTCTCTCTTATGGGTTATAACCCATTGTAGATAGACCTCCTCCTCCTAAATCCTTCTTGGATTTGTTACCACATTTTCCAACCTTCTCTTGGATCCTTCTCAACATCACACTTCACTATTTTTAGCTCTTCTCTCATGGTTGCAATCTTATCTATCATTATCAATATCATCACAACAAAGTCAACATATACTTTGGAATCTAAATGATAACCCATAGCTTCTAATATCACCTCAAGGAAAATATTTACCTTCTCACCTTTCTATGTCTACATTTATATGTCAATAAACTTCTCCATCTTTAGTGAAATATCCTCTTCTTATCTGCATGCTTTGGCCATCATAAAAATCAACAAATCATCCTTACATTCAATGAGCTTAATAAATTCACTCTTTTCACCTATAACACCAAGCTCTTAAATATATTCTTGGGATTATTTCAAACTTACATGTCCCATATCATACTTCATATCCACACTTTAAAATTTTTCCTCCTCAAGTTTGGGCTTCTCAAATCCTCCTTCATTTTGCCACTGTTATTTTGGAAACTCCTCTTCACTTCTCAAACTCTTTATATTAGCTCGAAGTTAATTTATTTCACCTTATTTAATATTCTCCATTTTATGTGAAAATAATATTAAACTCTCCTTATCCATATGAGGATAATGCACAACTTAAATCATAATATTGTCTCCTCCAACATCTATATGGGTTCTTCCCACACACGCAACAACACTTTCATCCTCTAATATTCATGGTATAAATATGTCCATCATATCCATATTCATCTCTGATGTTCCTACACATTGAATAAACATATTAATGGAATCATGAGTTAGAATAATCACTTCTTCCATCCCTTATTCACATTACAAGTACATGTTATCCAAGTCTTCTCTATTAAACAGTCTTCTTCCATATTTCTCTTTCATGATGGACTCCCAAAGGCCTATTTAAACAACCTTGGGGGTTTTTCTCTTTGAAAATTTATTTATGTTTTCACATACTTCACATGGTTGAACCTCAACCATATTATGCTTGTGTGCACTTTTTTTCACAACAACTACTTCCAATGTTTCCTTCATATAAACCTACAACTCTTCTTCCTTGATATCTTCTTTCACCTCTATTGTTTTATTTACAAAAAACATGTAGCTTTCCTTGGTTTTCCTCAACCTTTCTACCATCCAAAATAGAAATGATAAATGCATTGTCTTCATTCACCAAGGATGTTTCTGAATTTTCTCACTCATGGGATACTACACACTCCTTCCCATTATCAAACAATGGGTCTCCTTATCATAATTCAATTACTATCACCTTCATATCCTCTTTCATAAGGATTTATTCCTTTTTAGGCTACTCACAACTCTTATTCATTTTATTATTCTAAAAAATCATAATTGGGCTCTACATATAGAATCTTCAACTCATTATTCTCTTCCAAGATAAATCTCTATTTGGTACACATATGAACCTTAATTATACTTCTAAAAGTAGTATTTGACTACTCACATGGTATTTTACCATCCTTATTACCTTTTACCTTTCATGGTAATATTTTTCTCACCAACTCTCTCAAGCCTATTCACATGAAGCTTTTTAAACCAATACAAAAGTAATATTGGGCTTTAAAAATGACCCAATAAATTTGAAACCATTTGTTCCCATTCACATACATTATTCTTCCCCTTCCTTTGTCTCCTCACTTTGAGATCATTCCAATACATAACTACACTTCTGCACAATTCCTTACATGTAATCTTTACTTTCACGGGGTCTACAACATTTCCATCTTTAAAATAAATTTATAGCTCTATTATAATTTTCATGAGATTATCAAGGATTTATTTACCACATATAAATTCAATATCACAAATGGAATTACCTATTTCCTTCACCATGAACTTTATTGGTATTTTAATTCTACTAAATTTTTTTGCTTTGCTTTCTTGGCCTCTTTCCAAAGCATCCAATCTCTCTTGTAGGGATATCAACCCCACCATTATTTCCTCATCATATTCACTCATAGTTGCAACAACACCACTTTGTGTAGTCATATCCATCATATCTAGTATTGTCTATAATTTCTTAAACATCTTTGTCAAGTTTTATACCTATGGTGTTATTCTTCTTTTGCATGTCATATCTCATACCAATCATTAGGCTTTTCTTTCATAACTTAAAACATACTTAACATAATTCTATTTTACAACCTGTAACAAACTCATACAAGAGTTTTACACAATTAACCCATAAGTAAAGCACCTCACTCTAATACCAATTGGTAAAAACACAAGAGAGGGGGACCAATTAAGGTCTACCTTTATCTATATGTTTCTAGGGCCAGACATTCACTCATAGTCACACATTACCACATTACTCAGACTTGACATACTTAACATATTTTCATTGCATTAATATCAAAACATTACCATTAAATACAATGAAACTCTAAAAAAACCACATACATATAATCATACGTGTATCTACAATATTATTTCATTACATGAAATTTATTTCAACTCTCATATAGTTCCTCCTAAACTGATACAACTCTCTATTCTACTCTTAAAGAGTTCTATTCTTTCCTAGCTCATCTCTCTCTAGCATTTGAAAAATATTTTTTATATCAATCATCTATCCATATTAACATCCCTATTTTTATTGGGTGTCTAATCAACTTCCCTAACCTTGAAATAATTTAAAATAGTTAGATGACCTTTAGTTTTCAATATCGACACCTAACTAGTAGTAACTATAAAAAATTATCAAGGGACTTTTACATCATTTATCTAATTGATATTAAAATTAAACCATATATTTAATACTATATTTTACATGACCCCTCTAAATTTCACTATATAACTCTTAACATGGGTCGTTGTAGGTGAAGAACAACCTATCAAGTGTCGCACACTACATAGATGACATTTCCAAGTTGAATTATCATTACTAAAAATTACTAAATTTTAATTTTGTTCATCTAAATTATTTGAATTTTAAATATATAAATATAAATATACTTTATTTCAACCCACTAAATTCGGTAACCAATTCATGATGTTGCTTTTTTGCAAGGTAATGAATGGTCAAGCTAGACAAATACATTTTTTGGTCGAATAAAAATCACAAAAACTAACACAACATTTCCTCCACTTATCCAATTGATATAAAATTTTATAAAAAAAATTAGGATACATTTTATATTATATATCTAAATTTGGTGACCCAAATATTATTTTATATATTCCTCAAGGTCATGAACCTTCTGTAGACTAGGCAAATGCATTTTCTAGTTGAATGACAGTTACAAAAACTATTACAACTTTGGTGACACTTATCCAATTGAGCTTAAATTTGGAAAATAGATCATATAATATAATAATATCACTTATCCAAATTTTGTGATATAAATCTTAACAAAAATATTTAAAAATGTCATGCACCTTATGCCAAGTGACAGGGAAATCCTAAAAGAAACATCTACAACATTTGTGTGGTAATTCAAAATGGTCTAAAATTTTGTATAGATATTTTAAATGTTAGATTATATGAAACCAAAAAATTGCATCATCTAATTACTTCCACATTGTTACCAAAATTAAGTAAAACTAAAGTTAGTGTAATAGTCAGTACACCTCCATGGTGACTCCAAATGATCTAAGATTTTATACAGAGTTTACAAGTGTTAGGTTATATGATCCACCAAATTTCAACATCTAATTCATTTTGAAACATTACCATAAGTAAAAAAACTTCCTAATAGTGTAACATTTGGTACACCTCCATAATGACTCCAAATGATCTAAAATTTGGTAATGATGTTGTAAGTGTCATCTACTTTCACCTCAAAACATTTAATCATATAATTCATACCGTAGTTAAAGAATGATTTTTTACAAGTTTATGTGGCTTAATAGTCCCCATAGACTAACAAAAATAGTCAAAAAGTTTTTGTGATTTCCATGGAAAAGGAATACTTATATAACATCATTATTAGATGTTAACAATCTCACACAAACAAGGCCATAACCCAAAAATCAAAGAAAACACACCTCACTCTATTTTTAGTTGATGAAAGATTGCACGAACCTTGGGATTTCTCCTAATTCATTTTTTATTTTTGTTAGGAATAAGTGATTTATATGAAATTAAATGCAACACAAAATTCATTCCTTAAAATCACAATAGTAGAGACATATGAAATAAAATTTAGATCTAAGCAAATACACACATAATATTGATATAGTGTGGTTCACCCAATGTGGGCTACATCCACCAAGAAGCTTTCAATAATATTATAAACAAGAGTAAAATATAATTATCAAGAATAACCTTTTAAATAGATAAATTTTTCCAACCTAAATTCACACCAAAATTCTTGAGATGCTAAGCCATACCTCAAACTCGATCACACTGATCAAAGAGAGAATTATAGAGCTCAAAATGAGATGCAAAATGTAATAAATAATGTGTTACCCCTCACCCTTATTTATAAATTTCAAAATCCATTGAAAAATACACCCTAACCATAGAGATAACCATATCCCCACAAAATAAGGCAAAAAATAAGGAAGGTTTCAACCACATAATCCCCTGATTCTCTCAACACCTTTAAATCATACCCACTTCCCAAAAATGTGCCACAAATAGGGGAAATGTTTAAAATTCATCCCACCATTATAAAAGGTAAATATTTCATGTTAAAAATGTCTTAATAACTTTATTTTTACCTCAGGGTTGAAATGAACTCCATAATCAACAATCTCCCACTTGGAGTTCATTTCCCCTTGAGCAAAATTTAACACTCCTCCATGATCTTCATGAAGACCAACTAAAGTTGAACATAACCTCAAATTATATAATATGACTACCTTGGTCATCATATATGTAAGATTCTAATTTTTATGTATCTTCTCTAGCTTCACCATGTTTTCTTCCAAAGCTATCCTAATGAAATGATACTACAACTATATGTGCTTGATCCTCGAGTGGAAAATAGAGTTTTTGGCTAAATGTATAACACTATAACCATCACTATGTAATCCCCCAACTTCTTAATTATGCCCTAACTCATTAACTATTATAACTAAATCATTTCCTTGTTAGCCTCTATACCAACAACATACTTAGCCTCTATGATTGATAAAGCCATAACCTTCTATATCCAAAAAATCCAACTAACCATTGTATCCCTAATAATAAATACATAACCTATCATAATCCTCCTAATATCAACATCCCCAACCATATACGACTCCACATAACCATGCAAAGTGGTGTTTGATCCACTAAAGCACAATGTTGTACCCATGGTTCCTCTCAAATATCAAAGAATCTACTTTACTTCTTGCCTGTGCTCATAACCTGGATTACTCATGTACCTACTTACTACTCTCACTGCATGGGCAATATCTAGCCTAGTACAAACCATAACATACATTAGGATACCAACCATAGATGAGTAAGGTACCTTAGACATCTTTATATTTTTTCATTCTATCTTTGGACACTACTCCTTTGATAATCTAAAATTTTGCCCATTGAATTTTTCAACTCTAGATCTACCATTATCTACCATAACTCCCACTCAAGCTAATATCTTTCCTTATGATTCACCACTTTAGCAAAACCATTAAAGCTAGCTATGATACCAATTATTAGGAATAAGTGATTAATTATGCAATAAAATTCAACACAAAATTCATTCTTCAAAGTCATAGTAGCAGAGACATATAGAAGAAAATTCAGATCTAAGCAAATACACACATAACACCAATATAACATGGTTCACCCAATATGGGCTATGCCCACCAAGAAGATCTCAATAATATTATAAAAAATATTATAGGAAAACTCTCAACAAGAACCTCTTACAAAGATAAATTTCTCCAACCCAAAAATTAGTTGAAAAATGTACTATAACCATATAGATAACCATATCCCCACAAAATAAGGCAAAAAATAAGGGAGGTTTCAACCACATAATCCCTCGATTCTATCAATACCTTTAAATCATACCCACTTCCTAAAAATGTGCCACAAATAGGGTAAGTGGTTAAAATTCATCCCATCATTTTAAAAAGTAAATATTTCATGTTAAATATGTCCTGATAACTTTATTTTTACCTTAGAGTTGAAACAGACTCCATATTCAACAACTTTTTAACTTAATTTTTTTATACTTCATATTTTTCATGTAAACTTGATTTTAAAAATTTACATTAAAACTTGGACACCAAATATTTAATGTTTTTGTTGACTTAGACAAATTTGTCTTTGACAAATTTAGGGAACAACAATTTCCAAGTATCTAAATATTTTTTTATGTTTGTCCTGCACATCATTTATTCAATGTGTACGAGTGTTAGCATATAAAAAATTCATGTTTCCTTGTGTAACCATTTCAATATTCAAATTTTTATTGTAAGAATATTCATTCACTTTATTTCAGTCATTATGTTAGTGTCTCCAGGTTTTTTCTTGTTGTATAAGGAGTGTTTGCACTTTTTGTTTTTCATCTTTTATTCATTTATTTTCAATTATATGAGTTAACCTTGTTGTTTCTAGTGTTTATTATATGTTTCCTAATATTATTTGGTTTTCCTAAGGTCTGCAATAGTGAATTTATACCTAACATATTGAAACATTTAGTTTGTGTTGCTCTCCCAAGTTCATGAAGTCTTTATTGTCCGCAATTCGCATTCATTTTAGTTAGGTTTTATCCCTAGTATTATAATAGTTCATGATTTTCATCATCATATAAGATAATATAATTTTTAGTTCCTTTTATTATATTTAAATATTAAAAACATAGATTTAAAGCATTGACTTTTTAATTGTTTAGTTTAAAATTGCTTGTATTATTCATAAAGATTAATTCTTGTAAATAATCATTAAATTAGAATTACATTTTTAAATTTCACATGTAATTTATTCAATTTGAATTTATTTGATTCAATTATTTATATTTGATAATAATTTTCTTAATTTAATCTTAGTCCCTCATTATCCTTCTTGTGGTTTCATTTGATGAATCACTCATGGCAATTACAACCCCAATGTGTGGGAGCCTTCCCTAGAGTAGTTATGCCCAACCCTAAATTATTCATTCAAGTTGATATTGACCAAGATCTTAGACACCTAATCTTAATTAATTACCCTTTAAATCATAAAATTAATCCAATTAGACACCATGAACTATCATTTTAAAGTTGTTGAATATTATTGAAATCATCTTACTTGAGCTCATATACTCACTCCCCTCATCCCATTTTTGGTCAATTATTTCCCATTTAACTCATGTCAATTCAACCTAGAATAATCTAAAGACATAATCAACTCCAATTACCTAACCCTAAATTTTTATTTATCCCCCTTATATCCTCCCCTAATGGCTATCTTGACCTAATCCTATGATGTCACATGCACAAGGATTATATTTTTTTCCATGCATACTTATTTGGATGCACATTATATGAGGGATTATTAATTAATTTTATCCCATTTATTTTCTAATTCTTATCTATTTTACTTTTTCATTAGGTTATTCCCATGTTTTCCAAACATTCATTGATCAAAGGACCCTTTGGCCTATCTATGTTCACTAAATTTATGAAAATTCTTGATCACATCTTCCTAGAGGATTGGGCTTTGAATACCTCTCAATAAGATGTCCATCATTCATTTTTGGTATATACATCCCCTCCTATACTTAAATCTATTATGGGGTTTCATCTTAGAGGAAATCCACGCCTTATTGTTTGATTCTTTCAAAACTCACAACCAACATGTTTCTAATGACATGACCCTTACTAGTGCTAGCAAAGGGAGGATTACCCACCTCCTTACCTTTGAATATGAGGAAACCAAAAATACCATGTGATAAACTATCTTTGATAGCATGTGAGAGATAAGGAGGAACCCAAGAAATATATGCAATTCAAACACATCATCTATAAATATTTACATAGAAAATAAATTTGACCAATAACATAAATGCATTGAATATAACAAATAAATGTACAATATAGAGATTTTCAACCAAAAAATCATTGCACAATAAAACCAAGGATCAAGGATTGATACTTTATTATCTATAATTACTACATCTCTACCAACTCAACTTAACAACATGGTCCAAGATAATTAATTTCTTGATCACCCAAAAAATACACAAAGGTTCATCATATTGGAAGTACAAGGTTGAGTTGTAGATTGATTATTGGTGGAGTGGAAGGTGGAAGAATTCACTAGTTACACCTATCTTCACCTAACTCTTATTACACATGTGAGGATAACTACTACATTAATTATGCATATCAAAAACATTGTGCACATAAAACATCACACCTAGATAACATTAACACCCCAAAAGGATCAATTTAGGTAATGTGGTAAAATTGAATAAAATATTAATCTCATAAAGATGGGTCCTAAAAATAAAGCCTAATGAAGTACCCATGTACAATAGAGGTAAAAAATGAATCAAGTTTCAATAGATGGCTATTGTGCTGAAGATAACTAGTAAATATGATGAAGCGAATGAATCATATGTTGAAGAACAAATAAAATAGTGAAAGAGATAATAAACATGACCACTATAAACCTACATGACTAAATATTAAGTCTATCCCTCATTTGCATAATAATATTTTAGCATTTGTTAAGCACAAGCTATATTGAGAGGTGGGGTGAATCAGTATCAGATATTTTTTTTGATTTTGACTATTAATATTAAATCTAAAACCTCAAATTAATTTGCAATTAATATATTCAAATCAATCAAAGAATACAATGCAAAACCACACAATGCAAATAGACACAGATTTGCATGAAAAACCTTTCGAGAGAAAACCACAAATAAATTATCTTAATATAAATATTCATAGGCACCAAACTACTGGAGCACCTACCCCAAATTTTTTTTTGAAGGCACCAACCTACAGGAGCACCAACCCCTTTCACCGAGCACCAACTCAGCAAGAGACACCAATCTCTTCAAAATGAAGGCACCAACCTTCTCAGAAAAAATCACTCTTCTATCTCAAATTTGTTGTCAAAATAATAGATGATAGAAAACTTGCTTTATCTCCTTTTGATTTGATATAACTTGAGCATTTTCACTACTAGGCTCTTCCTTATACTTGCTAGTTTTTTTCCTTTTAATATTCTCACAAAAATTTGCCTTTAAAAATTTTGCTCTTATTTTATATCTTACACTTTTGAATCTACTCTTTTTCCATTCATTATGCACTTATTTATAACCCATGAAAAGCCACAAATTAAGGCCATGACTCTTCAAGTGAAAAGTTCCATTTGAACGGTCACAACTCCTCCCAATAGGTTCGCCAAGCTTGACAATTCCATTCACTTCTATCAACATTTTTGCTCACTTCTGGAAAAAACATTTTTAACTTCTATCGACATTTCCATTCACTTCTGGCAACAATTACATTCCTTCCATTGATATTTCTATTCACTTCTGGCAACAATTCTGTTCACTTCCAGCAACACTTTCATTCACTTTTGGCAATAATTCTATTCACTTTTGACAATAATTTTTTTTGACATTTCTATTCATATCTGTTAAAATTCCTTTGACATCAGTGACAATTATTCTAACAATCTCCCCCTTTTTCAATGATGGAAACCTTCCAAAAATATATTCTTTTCTACAACTCCCCATCTTCTTTTCTGCAACTCCCCCTTACTGTAACTCCCCGTACTGCCATTCTCCCCCTTTGACATCAATGGTAAAGGGTCATTCAAGAAGCTCAAAAAAGAAATTTAGCTCCCACTTAACCAATTTTTCTCTTTATTTTTAATGATTAGAAGCAAAGGATATTACTCCCAACTTTTATTGTAGGTACTCAAATGTTTCATTTGGAAGTGGCTTAGTGAAGATATCTACCATCAATTCAGATGTGGAAACATATTCCAATTTTACTTGCTGTTTTGTCACCTATTCTCTCAAGAAATGATACTGTATAGGGATATGCTTAGTTTTGAAATGCATAACTAGATTCTTTCAAATACTTATCACATTAGTATTATCGTAGAATATGGAGATTGGATGATCATACTCTACTTTGATAACTTTCAAGGTTTGTTTCATACATAAAAATTGTGTAAAACATAGTATTGCCGCTATGTAATCTACTTCTATTGTGGATAGAGATACAAAATTATGCTTCTTACTCAACCATGATACTTAGCTATCTCCAAGAAATAATGCTCCTCTACTTGTACTTTTTCTATCATCTACACAACCTTCCCAATCTAAATCTATGTACGCTACCAATGTGAAGTATTTACCTCTTGGGTACCACAACCCATAATCAAAGGTTCTATTTAAATATATGAGTATATATTTCATAGCTTGCACATGTGTTTCTTTTAGAGCTACTTGAAATCATGTAACCATACCTACTGCTTGCATGATATCTAGCCTAGATGCCATCACATATAGTAAACTCCCAATCATTGATCTATAAAGAGTTTGATCAGTATTCAAAGATTCATCATCTTTTCTCAACTTCGTACGTATAGCCATAGGTGTGCTAACTTGGGCACACTCCTCCATATGGAATTTCTTCAACATCTCCTTCACATACATGTTTTGGGATATGAATATTCCTTTGTTGGATTGAGAGATTTGTAAACCAAGGAAAAATGACAACTCACCTAACGTGGACATCTCAAATTCATTTTGCATATCTTTGATAAATCTCTTAGACATTTCCTCATTGTCTCCTCCAAATATTATATCATCTACATACACCACAATAATTAATTGGTGACCTCCTTCAGTTTTGATGTAAAGATTACTATCAACATATCCTCTCTTGAATCCTTGGTCTTATATGTATTTATCAAGCTAATCATACCATACTATAGGAGCATGTTTCAATCCATACAAAGCCTTCTTCAACTTACACACATAATCCTTGTTTTCTGATAAGAGGAATCCTTCTGGTTGTTCTATGTAAACTTCCTCTTCTAGACTTCCATTTGGAAATGCTAATTTAAAATCCATTTGATAGACTTTGAAATTTTTGAATACTAAAAATGTAAGAAATATTTGAATTGCTTCTAATATAGCGAAAGGAGTAAAAGTCTCTTCAAAATCTACACCTTATACTTGAGCATACCCCTTGCATACCAACCTTGCTTTGTTTCAAATGACTTGGCCATTTTCATTCAATTTGTTTTGAAAAACCCACTTAGTGCCAATCACATTCTGATCCATTAGCCTGGGCACAAGTTCCTAAGTCTCAATATTCTCAATTTGATCTAACTCTTCTTCCATTACTTTTACCCAATGTTTATCATGACTAGCTTCAGAAAAATTCTTAGGCTCTACCATGGATAATAAAGAGAAATTTACATGCTCGAGTATAATTACAATTCTTATTTTGGTTTGCATCTCAGCATCAATGTTGCCAATGATCTAACTTTTAACATTATTCTTATGAACAAAGTGAGATAATGCTTTGGTGTCCTACTTGTCAGATTCACTCAATTTTTCTACATTTTCTTCCTCCCCTTCTTCTACAAGATTGGGTATTTCTAGAGGATCTTATGAAGGTTCTTTTTCCTTTTGATTTATGATCTCATCTATTCTTACACTAGCACTTTCTATGATAGTTTTTATCCTTTTGTTATAACATCTATAGGCTTTGCTTTTGATGAAGCAGCTAAGAAAAATTCCTTCATCAGCTCTTGAATCAAATTTACCCAAGTTTTCTTCATTCTTATTGATAAAACATTTACTTCCAAACACTTTGAAATGTTTGACCAAAGTTGATCTTCTTTTCCACAATTCATAGGGAGTTTTATCATTATTAACTCTGATTTTCCCTCTATTCAAGATATATACTACTATATTAACTGCTTCTCTCTAGAATCTATTTGATAGCTTAGATTCATTCAACATAGTTCTAGCCATCTCTTGAATAGTTCAATTTTTCCTTTTCACCACTCCATTTTGTTGTGGACTCCTTGCAGCTAAGTATTGTCTCTTAATTTCATGATCTTCACAAAACTCAATGAATTCATTTTAAATAAATTTACCTCCTTGATCTGACCTTAGGCATTTCATTTTCAACTCTTTTTCATTTTCTACTAATGCCTTGAAAGCTTTAAACTTTTCAAATGATTCTAAGTTTTCTTTTAGAAAGGCTACCCACATCATTCTAGTATAATCATCAATGAGCACCATAAAGTAGCTATCACCTTGCATGCTTTTAGTTTTGGTAGGACGATAAAGATTTGTATGAATCAGCTCTAGTGGTTTGGTGGTTGAATATTCCTTCATTCTAAACCTTGCTCTGGTTTGCTTCCCATGTTGGCATTACTTGCAAGATTTCTTGAAAGTTTCATTATCTTGGACATATCTTACATAGCCTGTTTGTTGTTGATTTTCATAAGATTATCAAAATTTATGTGCCCTAACCTTTTATGTCATAGCCAACTCTCTTTAACTCGACTCAGATAACATTTCTCTCCTCTCATTTCTCTAATCATGTATAGGTTATTTGTGGTTCTATGAGCATCTACAATTAGTTCTCTTGTGTCTCTTTTTCTAATCTCGCAACCTTCAAAAAATAACTTGAGTGTGTGTCCTTGATCACACATTTGGATAACACTTAGAAGATTATGCTTTAACCCTTCTACATATAACACATTTTCTATTTTGATTTTTCCATTATCAAGACTAAGTGTACCTTTTTCTAATGTTCTAGTTGTAGTGTTGTCTCTAAACTTCACCATGCCTTCATTGACCCTTTTTAACAAGATGAATTTGCTTTTATCTCTATTCATGTGTCTTAAACATCCACTATCAATGAACCATTGTTGTCTTTCATGTCTATCATGGAATGTTGTTTGAACGATCATGGATTCTTCTTGTTTCTTCTTCCAGGTCTTTGATGGTTCTCTTTTCTTTATCATTGGAGCCTTAAAATTTTGATCTTGTCTTACAAATTCAAAAACACTTCTACAATAACATGCTATATGTCCATAGTTGTTTTACTTATAACAAACTATATCTTCATCAAAGTTTGATAAGGGAAAAAATGAATTTTAGTTTATGTTTGAAGCTCCATAGGTTCCTTTGTTTTTGCTCTTGACTTCAATATCATTGGCTCTCTTTTTATAATCTAATTTATTATGACCAAAATGATTGTAATAATAACAATGTCCATAAAAATAATTACCAAACCTAGTTTTATTTTCATATCTTGGAGAAAATGGTCTTCTAAAGTTTTATTTTCCTTTGCTTTCTTTGTTGATAGAGTTGGTTTTTGTATTCTAGGTTTCTACCTTCTTGGTCTTCTTTTTCACTGGTTACTTAAGCATTTTAGCATGGATCTTAGCTTTCTCTTTTTCCTTCTCATACCTAATGCCTAACTTGTTAGATGGTGATCTTTGACTCTCTATAATCTTATTCAAAACTTGAGTGCTTTTCTTAGATTTCAAGTCACTTTCTATTTTAGAATTCACCTTTTCTAGATCCTTTTTTAAAGCATCTATCTTAGATTCATACCTTTCACAATCTTCTCCTTTCTTCTTTAGTTGATCTGTTATATCTTATTCAATTTATTTGCTTCTTTGATTTGGACTTTTAGATCAGCAATTACCTTGTTTGATTCCTCAAAGACTTGTGATGTCTTCACTTTGAAGTCTCGATTCTCTTCTTCATATTTTTGAAGCTGTAACTTTAGTTTCTGATTCTTCTTCTTAAATGCTTTAATTTCCTCCAATGCACAAATAAGTTCTTCAAGGTTCACTTCACCTTCTTCTTCCATGTCTTCATCTTCCTCCAAATTATCTTTGCTGGTGGCATCATTTTCTTCTATAGCCATGAGTAGAATCTCTTCATTATCACTCTCAACATCACTTTCTTTATTTTCTTTAGATGAGATGCTATACCTCTTGGAGTATAGGCTTTTCTTTTGTTTCTCAAATCTTTTCTTGTCTTTACTTGGCTTGAATCCCATTTTGTACTTTGGCTTGTTTCCCTCATCATCACTATTTCCTTTATTTGGACATTTGGCTACAAAATGACCAATTTTACCACAATTAAAGCATTTAAATGGTAACTTTCCTTTATATTTTCTTGATCCTTTCTTTAGCTTCTAAATGAATAGAGCTTCATTTTCATCTTCTTCACTACTTGAATTTTCACTTGATTCTAGTTTTTTGATCTTCTCTTTCTTCGAGACCTTGATTGATGCTTCCTTCTTCAACTATCTCTCAAATTTGGTTCTCATTTTGTATGTCATAAGAATTCCATGGAGCTCATCCATTTTCATCATGTCTAAATCCTTCATTTCTTCAATGGTGGAGACCTTCACATCAAATCTCAATGGTAGGGATCTTAGGACTTTTTGAATGATCACAGATTCTTCAATTTTCTCTTTGAGTCCTCGAATGACATTAACAATCTCATCAACATGAAGAAGATACCCAACAATGTTTTCATCATTCTTCATTTTTAAACTTTCAAACTGCCTCTAGTGGGTTTGGAGTTTTACTTTTCTAACCTTACTATCACCTTCATAAATAGTGTTGAGTTTATCCCAAATCTCATTTGGAGATTCATAATGCATAACCTTAACAAATTCATTTTATGAAATCCTACATAATATTTCATTCATAGCTTTTTAATTGTTCTCACTAACCTTTTTTATGGTGGCATCCATTATTGCAATTTGTGGTTTTGTATATCCTATTACCACTATTTGCCAAATATTGAAACCTAGGGCCATCAAGTAAGTCTTCATCCTTATGATCCAAAATGTGTAATTCATTCCATCAAAAAAAGGAGTCTTTTTAGTGGATAAACCATCCAACACTTGAGATCTTGCCATATGTGATTTCCAAGATCTACCTTCTAGCAGTTGTGCTAACACCGAAGGAACCAGCTCTGATACCAATTATTAAGCACAAGTTTATACTGAGAGGGGGGTGAATCAGTATAAGATATTCTTTTCACTTTTGACTATTAATCTTAACTACAAAACCTCAAATTACTCCATAATTAATATATTCAAAGCAATCAAAGAATATAATGCAAAACCACACAATGCAAATAGACATAGATTTTCATGGAAACCCTTTTGGAAGAAAACCATGGAGAAATTATCTTAATATAAATATTCATAGGCACCAACCTACTGGAGAACCTACCCCAAAAATAAAATTTAAGCACCAACCTCTAGGAACACCAACCCCTTTCACCAAGCACCAACTCAATAAGAGACACCAATCTCTTCAAAATGAAGGCACCAACCTTCTAAAAAAAATCACTCTTCTATCTCAAATTTGTTTTCAAAACGATAGATGATAGAACACTTGCTTTATCTTCTTTTGATTTGATCTACACTTGAGTGTTTTCACTACTATACTCTTCCTTATACTTGTTGGTTTTTTCCTTTTAATATTCTCACAAAGATTTGCCTTTAAATTTTTTGCTCTTCTTTTATATCTTCCACTTTCAAATCTACTCTTTTTCCATTCATTATGAAATTATTTATAACCCATAGAAATCCACAAATTAAGATCATGCCTCTTCAAGTGAAATGGTCCATTCAAATGGTCATAAATCCTACCAATAGTCAGCCAAGGTTGATAATTCTATTCACTTTTGTTGACATTTTCATTCACTTTTGAAAACAATTCCATTCACTTCCATCGACATTTCCGTTCACTTCCAGCAACAATTCCATTCACTTCTATCAACATCATTCACTTCTGGCAATAATTCCATTCACTTCCAATAATAATTTCATTCACTTCTACAAACACTTTCAAAAATCATTTCATTCACTTGTGACAATAATTCCATTTGACATTTCCATTCATATCTATTACAATTCCTTTGACATCAATGGCAATTATTCCAACAGTATTAACTCAACCAATTACTACTCCTCAATTAAACATAGTGAAATAGATGATTCAACAAGCTAATACTACTCGTTGCTATAGATAAATATTAAATCATGGTCAAGGAAGTAACATGGTCCAAGATGTGAATAGCTCACTAATCAAAATAAAGAAATATCAAAATAAGTAGCTTCCATGAATTAGTTATATGAACAAAAATGTCTATAATATACCTATTCCACCTCACTAAAATGCATTATTTTCAATCTGCTATATCAACCTAGTATATAAGAATAAACATTGAATGCATAACATATTCAATGAAAAACCAAGGAATAATTAGCCTCAAAATTTAAAATTTAGTACATAACACCCTCTTATAATGATGGTTAGGGAGTGAAGACATCATAAGTATCATAATGAAGATCTAAAAATGTGTGCCAATGTGGTAGGCGTGAAAAAAAACCAAATAAATATGTATGAATTATAACTAATTCCAATCAAAATCACAATTAAATCCTCAAGTGAGAGTGCTAAATATGCTACATGAAGTACCCAACAACCGATATGAGAAAAGGATGTGCAACAAGACACACACAAGCATGAAGGTAGACAAGGTTGAAGTAACAAACCCCCATGGAAAATTATATATTAGTGTTAGTAAAATATACATCTAAAATAAAAAACCTAGAATCTACATGAAACACTAAAAATTTATCCCTTTGAGCAACGAGGTGCCACACATACTTAGTGTATAAAACAATATGATTTATAATTTAAAAAATAAGACATTGTGGTGAAAATTAAAATCTAAGAATCAAATTAAAAAATAGAATTTATGTGAATATCATGAGAAATCATGCATTTTAAAAAAAACAAGTAAATCCAAGTTACTAGTTAGAATTTATGACCTTTGTATGGTCCATAAAATGAGAACTAGTCAACAAATCATGTGAGAAACTATAGATTAATGAAAAACATTTTTAGAAAGTGACTAGAAATATTTATCAAAAGGTAAATTTTAAAACCAAGACTCTAATGAAAAAATTGAAACTTCTAAACTTTTTTAGACACATAAAATTAATCATTAAGTACTTAACATTGTTTATTCTTGACATCCATACCTTTACTTGGTCTATTCACCATTTTGCTAACTCAAACTATAAGAGAGCCTTAATTGTCTTGTAATCAGTGCAAATATCATATAAAAATCCTTAGTTTAACTAAATTCATCCTTATTTATCCCACATGATCCCTTTATACTTGTCCTAATAGTTTTTGATCTTCTAGGATAAGTTTACATTAGTCAAACAAGGTTGACTTTTTCTTCTACACTCCAATAGTCACATCTTCAATTTGAGATTTTTCAAAATAGTTATCCTGTACCTTTGGTAAAGTTGGGTAGTTAAATTATTCTAAATATTATCCCATAAAATCATGTCAAGGTTGTATATTATTACCCCACTATATCTCTCTATAAATTTCTCTACACACTAAGTAAAAGAGCACTACTTACAATTTAAACTCTGTAGCATTCTAACCATCTTAAGCCACGTATGAATATTGTTTATTAAAAGTCAAGGGAATTTATTTTAAAACATATAAATAAATATTATATTTATAATCATTCTATTTACATAATCATGGATCACACAATCACCCCAGGAGGGAAAACTACATCAACCTGAAGCCCATTTGGGATATGTAGCAACAATTAGTTACATAAGGTTTTTAAGGCTAGTTCAACTATTCCCATTACTTGTTTCCTCATTTTTGGATTTGATCTCTTTCTTATTTTTTATGTAGGATCTAGGGTTTTATATTTTTTAATTCTTACACACAATAATAAATAACACAAAGTTTAATAGTCAACCCTTACAAAGAATCGCATAGAAATAGATCTAAAAATTAGAAATATAGTCAACCAAGATGTGGTTGGAGTAGTCAGACAAGGTTGCAATACACCCCTATCTACCTCTCAAGGACTTGTCCTAGTAGAATATTAATTATTGTTTTATGATCCAACACCATTTTAAGGTTATTACACACATTTTTCAATTACAATGAGCTTACACAGTTAGAATTAGATCTATTTTAGGGGTGTTTGCACATCTTTAGGCCCTTTTACTATTTTTAGCAAGTTTCCATTTTTTGTAGCATATTGTATTTGACTATATTTTAATATCATATCAATATATATCAAGATTTATATTTTAATATTTTAATACTATTAATTTAAACACTTAAATTAAAAGGGTTAAACGTTATAGTGAACCCACTATTTTTAGAACATTGTTTATTGTGTTTACTTAATTTTTGGGATATGATTTCTTTCAAATTTATGTAAATTCTTGACATTGAAAGAAAAAATCCTTCTATCTTGGATAATATCTGATAAAAAATGATTCAATTTATTCAACCTTGAATTAAATATAATATTAAATAACTTATCTTATCACCTTGGATTATTCTAATGTATAAGCTCTTTATTTAGACCTCAAGTCAAAATTTTCTTGAATTTTGAAAAAATCTTTCAATTTTTTATTTTTATTTTTCATTTTATTTTGCTTGTTTTATAAGTTATGTTTTATTAGTCTTAAAACTACTTAGTGATTATCATGAAAGGCTATGTGGTGTTTAGTTTATGTACACCATGGTGTGAGGGTTTAACCCAATACTCATAGCCATTGTACATCACCAGACATAGAGTTTAGTTTTCACGTGCCTCAAAATATATATTAAATGGCTAGGATCCATTTTTACACCATAATAATCCTATTTTATCCATTTGATTTCTGGTGCACTTGAGACTAGTGTATCACCCAAGGAAGTCACTCTCACTGTACCCTCAAAGTGGGTGTTAGTGGGCTACAAGCATGGTTCTATATTTGTATTTAATTCTCTAAAACATTGGACTAACACTAATAAATTAATGATAAAGTATAATTGAGAGCCTAAAAATCATTCGAACCCTTTCTTAAATCACCCTCATACCTTGATTTTTAATTTGATTATATTCATAATGGTTACCATTGCTTGATTCAGATTATATTGTATTCATAATCACTAACATTGCTTAAATTTTATTGTAACATTACTTTATTCATATTTTATGCCCCTATGGTGTAGTTTTATATTGAGTGGTCCTTCAATTTCACATATACAACTACCTTTAGTTTTAGATGCAATGGAAAATAATGACATTTTTTTCTCAAACCATTAATGCTACTATTCAAATTCCTTGGGATTTTATAGATGAGGTACACATTGAAATTAATAATGAAAGTAATGAAGAGGAATATGGTGAACATACTGACAATTAAAATCATATTAATCCAAATGAGCTTAATTTAATAGATCAAGTACAAGTGCAATAAATATCTAAATTTTATTAAGGTTCCAAGAGAATACCCATAAGGTGAATAAGGTCATTATTCTTCTTCTAGTAACAAAATATTAGCATCAAGATAAGTTAGCCACATTTATACCATAAGATTTTACTTTTTAAGTTGTCAAATCTCCTAATTCTAATGTTGTTACTTTTATTATTGAATATATTCTAATTTTGACATCTATTGCACCATATTTTGGTTTGGGAACATCACTTGGTCTCCAAAATATATCCATTCCTATTCCTACTCATGATAATTTCACTCTTATTACCTCTTGAAATACCACTCTAGAGAATGTCATTCTTGTATTACAAGCTATGTTGGCACATATTGAATAATCCATTTCTCATGTTATCCCTTCCATGGACTCATGATCCTTTTTACATAAACCCTTGACACCTAAAATTGCAATGTATTTGTTACCAATTTGATTTTTGGCTCCCAAGTTTCTTATTTATGAAGGCAAAGGTGATCTTGAACAACATTTGCATGCCTTGCATGGAGCTTGTCTATATTATACAGATAATGATAAATTATTGACAAATATTTTTCCAAGAACTCTTAAAGAGTATTATCTTATATGGTTCTATGAACTTTTTATTCAATCAATAAAGGATTTTGATCCTTTGGAAATTTAATTTTTGAAACACATTTCTATAAATATTGGTGAAAATTTAGCGTATGCTCAAATTGAAAATCTCAAACAAGAATCTAATGAAATAATTAATTAATATGTGCTAAGGTATAAGACTATGCTCACCAACATGAAAAATAAAATGGTTGATAATGAGCTTCAAGATATTTTTACACAAATATTTTACTCTCCTCTTCAATATTCCATTATGTTTGATAAGTTAAAATACTTTGATGAACTATGCAATTGCTTACTTTAAACTTTCTCTAGTATGTTTCAAAGTTATTTATATTCCAAACATCAAGTTTCAAAGCAATCTAAATTATAAGATAAAACCAATTTAAATCAAGAATGAATCAAAACTTACAATTAATGTTATATCACAACCACCATAAAAGCTTCAATTACAAGCTCCACCAAGGAGGTGATTTTTAAATTTTCCATCACCTCCTCATGTGTTGTTACAAAATATCCTAGAATTCAATGTAATCACTCTTATTCCAAAAATGGAGATATATATGTCTAAACCTCAATCAATAAATTTTGATGAAAATGCATATTGGACTATCATAGATGTATCAAGCATTCTAAAAATAAAAGTTCCAAGCTTAATCATAAGATTCAACATATCATTGATGAGAAAATTATATATATTGGTACACCTATTGAAGAGGATAATCCAAATTAAATGATAATACAAAGCTCATAATGTACAAAGATCATTTTTCGATTCATGAAGTAGATAACCATGATAATTATAAATTGCATTATGCATACAATGCTCATATTTATCCTTCTACATATGGACATCTACTTGATAGCATTATTGGTATAACTACAAGTAGACAAGCATCACGTCCTATGATCACATTTGATTATAGTGAAGTTTTCGATGATGATTCAAATAAACATGTATTTTTTATTCAATCATATGTTAAAAATAAATCCATCCATAGTGTCATGATAGATAATGGATCAATAAAAAATGTGTACACCATAACACTCCATTATCTTGGTTATATAAAAAAATATTTATAGGATAATTCTAGATTTGTTAAATTATTTTATTGGCATACAAAAGATACTCTTGTACACATAATTCTACCAAAAACATGGGTCTTTGATATCCTACTAGGGAACCCTTGGATACCAAATATTAGAGCAAGAAATTATATAGTGTATAAATGTCTCAAATACAAGTGGGCCCTCTCATAGTGCCTACTCCATTTATAGTCCTACAAAACACATGGGTCTTTGATATCCTACTAGGGTACCCTTGGATACCAAATATTAGAGAAATAACTTCGATAGTATATAAATTTATCAAATACAAGTGGGCCCTTTCATAGTACCTACTTCATTTATAGTCCTACCAAACACATGGGTCTTTGATATCCTACTAGGATGCCCTTGGATACCAAATATTAGAGTAATAACTTCTATAGTGTATAAATTTCTCAAATACATTCATGATAATCAAGTGGTAAAAATTAAAGGAATATAATATGAATATCCTTTGGAAAAAATGATGTTTACTTCTTATATCAAATAGTTACCTAGTACACTTATTGAGCAACATGATAATGAAATAGTTTTAAAAACTAGTAAAGAGCATTTACAACACATATTATAGTTTCTAATGAGCATGATCATATTAAATAATGATTTTGTCTATCTACTATGATCATGATACATTTACACATGATGATGCATAACTTATTAAAATGAATAACTTCTTGAAAAATATTTTTTTTTCTCAAATCAAACATTGCATTCCATTTTCCAGACAAAAAGTGAATATTTACAGGGAACCTCTAGAGAAAATTTAAAACCTTCATAGTTAATCTAGAAAATGCAAAGCAAAGCTTCAAATCCACTTTGATTTTGAATATGAATTTTTATTTCTTTATCAATGATGATGATACAACTTGCATGGATTGCAATATGGATAATGACATTGAGATTTAATCTTCCTCTATTGAAAGCTTGGTAGATATTATTTTAACCAATTGAGATTTTAATAAATCGGTTCCCTTTTCCTTATAAAGCCTTATTAAAAATAATAATTCCACAAACTCTTCCTTAATCTCTTTGGGATATATGTATATATGTGTATATATATATATGTGTGTGTGTGTGTGTGTGTGTGTGTGTG